>NJDC01000501.1:312887-374858 GCA_002245475.1 Calephelis virginiensis
AGATTCGTGTGGCGGTGAGAGTGTTGAATGCAAACTCCCTCACGATACATAAGAAAGTTTATAACTGTCAATTACTGAATACTTATGACTTATGACTAATTATAATTGATTGCAATTAATATAAAATTTGATGCAAATTTCTACTTGACTAATGGCAAAATACTAACGTGAAGGCCAAAACCTAACGAAAAAAGAAGAAGTGTCAATATATCAAACGGTTAGCTACTTTAAATTCGTTATCCAATAAAAGTCCATAACTAATAAATTTTAATACTTTGAGATTTTGTACTTACAAAAACTATTGAAGGAAATCAGTAGGGTATAATATTATTCTCCCTTAAGAATTTCAAAAGGTTCAAAAATTTATTATTTGTAAGAAGTGAGCCTCCATTAGTTAGACGCTACCATTGTGATTCGCCTGGACGTTACCTCCGGTATTTTTCAGTTCGGTGCCTCCATAATGTCAGTGCTCACCATTATCGAGTTAAGGTATGGAGGTAAGGTAGCTTACTTAAGGCCCCATACTTAGTCAGCCAGAAGAGCCAATCAGCGCACTCCCCAGTTCCATGATTACTATGAAATATTGCGCTCTAAAGTAAATGTCTTAAGCGCCAAATTACTATTTTTGACACTGTAAAAGTAATTTGAAAAAAAATATAAAAACTGAAACAGTTATCTTTTAGGTATAATACTTATCTATGTTTATGTTAAATCTGGTGTCGATATTTTCATAATTAAAGTAGACAGTTGGGTTTTGCTTTCAAAAAAGGGTTAACTTTTTGATTTTTTTCTATCGAGCAAAGTGAAATGAATCGTGTTTTGGAAACACTAGTCTTATAAAGCATATTAATGTTAATCTTATGTATTTTTGCCGCCAAGATCCATAATTGCTTTGTATGAAAAAAAAACAGTATATTGCTGACGTATTTTAGCATACATGGCCCCTTAACACTCAACACTGAACCACAGGTTTTCAGCACCTGATTACATTCAGATTATTTATTAAGTTGCATGTTAGTGAAGTTCATCGGTGCCAATTTTTAATTGACTAACATTTCGCAAAAACTTGCATTTTTCAACATTATAGACATTTTTAAAATTATATAGGTATACTCGTATATTTTTTTGGAAATGACTAAGTATTTCCATAAAATTGGTAGTGCGGATTTCTTTGAGTTTCTACGTAGGTAATTGGCTTATCTTTGTCTTGTTTGCGACCTTGTTTAGTATTATACATAGATAAGTACTGAAACTTATTAAATGGCCTGGCTCATTAATAAAAACATTTGATTTCTTATATGCCTTTTCAGTTTTTATGTCCGTGGTTACAGTAGGTGCTACTATTTAAATTATGATATTCAGCTTTATACTTTTTACTCTTTTTATACTTTATACTTTTATTTTTAAATTGGCTGAGAAATCTAAATTTAAGCGATATGATTAATTATGTAATAACAACTCTATATAGATATCTTTAAAATACATTCGGATTTCCGAAGCTTGACGAATATAGCCGAAGCGCATAATTTAAATAGTACTACTGTAACTCGATTTGTACGTTGTTTCTATGCAGAATTGATCTTATGAAAAACTATTGTTGTTTTGGGAAATTTCCAAGAATAAGAGGCCTAAATGGAAAAATAAAAATAACATAAATATTAAATGTGAAACTTTGTAAGAATTAATGGATGTTTGTTTATCTTTTAATACTAATATTATAAAACAGAAGAGCTCGTTTGCTTACTTGCACGCTCTAATGTCAGGAACTACTTTTCAGATTTGAAGTAGTAGTAGTAGTAGTATCTTCACGCCCATATCCCCAAAGACGTAGGCAGAGGTACAACCAAGGCACCCACGACTAGCCGAAGACACTAAGTCCCATGTCAGGAACTACTTTTCCGATTTGAAATTTTTTTTTAAAGCGTTAGATAGCCAATTCATTAAGGAAAACTATATATTATTATCACGATAAAAGGACAACAGGAGAGAAGCACCAACGAAGAATGTTTCAAAATCTGTTTTTTTTTCTGTTGAGAGCTTCCACTGCCTGCGCTGATTAACGGTTAGCGGTCGAAAAAATCATGTTTAACAGAATAGTTCTTCTTTAAAGTTTTAAAAAAAGTCCTAGACAGCATGTGTCTATATTTTACGGTTAGCTCACTATGACTTTTTTATGCTAACCAAATTTATTCTAAAATCTATAGATACTAGTATTATAAAGCTGAAGAGTTTGTTTGTTTGCTTAAACGCGCTAATCTGAGAAACTGCTGATCCGATTTGAAAAATTCTTCAGTGTTAGATAGCCCATTTATTGAGAAAGGTTATAGGCTATATATTATCACGCTAAGTCCGACAGGAGCGGAGCACCAACAAGGAATGTTTCAAAATCGGGGATATTTTTCCTATTGAGAGCTTTCGCTGCGTGAGTTTAGTAAACGGTTCGAGTTTTGCAAAATCATGTAAAATCCTCTTTAAAAGTTAAAATAAAATCCGAGACAGCATAGGTCTATCTTTCAAGGTTAGCTCACAAAAAGGTTATTTTTTCATGCTAACCAAGTTTGTTCTAAAATAAAGCATTATTTGCGAAGGTATTATATTGACATGATATTAATCATTTTGCAAATAAATACGTTATTTGTCACAAGCATTTAATTAAAACAAAATTGCCCTTTACTCGATTAAAATGAATATCTTAGTCATCTCAGTCATGAGAAGGAAGCCTTTATATATAAAAATTAATACCCATTTTGCGTGGTTACTACATCTGAATGGATGGACCAATTTTGGTTATTGTAATTGCAGTGAAAATGGAAAAAAAAATACTTGATTGTTTTCACTCAAACTGTCAGTACCTGGCTGTTATTGCCAAGCGATACAAAATTCGCCTGGTCGGATAGTGTTTTTATAATGAATGTTTTTTGTTACGCGAGCGAAGCCATTAGTGGAAACTAATATAAACTAAAAATTGGTGTTATTTGTTTGGGTGTTTTCGTAATTTGTGGAAAACACCATCTTTTTTTTTAATTTAAAAGTTAAGTGAAAACAGAAAACTAAGCAAAAAGCTTAAGCAACAGTTTACTAGGTGTCTAAAAGAGGGCGCTGATCTATAATTTTTTACGTCTTTGTAGGAAAGCTTAGTGAATAACGAAGTCATTACCTTTGCTATGTATAGATGGCGCTTAAGACAGCTGTTTAATCTTTAAGTTTTATCATAGTGCATAAATAGGTATATTAAGTCTATTGCCTTTGGTTTTATTGAAACAAATAAAAATATGGCATGTTTATATATTTTTAAAGTATGAAAAACCAAAATAGGTATGCTTACTCTAAATTAACAAAATAATATGCATATAATATAATTGTTACATTCTACACAAATTATAAAAATTTAATAAAGCTATATCTGCAGTGAAGATATTCCAGAAAAAATATGTAGATATGGGATTCAGGAATGCTTCTGAGTTTCTAACAATTATTTAGAAATCGTTATTCATTTATTTGTATATCTCAGAATTCTACTGAACTAAATTGGATCGGCATTCTACTATTTGATATATTCTACATTTTCAAATGTAAGTAAATTCAAGGAGTTTTTGGCGCTATTGAGAGAAAAGATGGCCGAAGTTTTTCATAATTATTGAATTTCGTGTTGATGTTGAGTGAAATTAGTCAATTTTGGTGGCATTTTGTACAATTTTGTTCAGTGAAAATGCACAAATGAAATAATCATGAAGAAATTAGCGTATTGTATATATCCTCATTGCCGCCAAATCTCATTACATGAGCTTGTGTAATGAGACCATCTATTTACCCAAGAACCTGACATGACTTACTGACGACTTATGACTGATGACTTGTATCTTCACGCCCATATCCTCGAACGGGTAGGCAGAAGCACAACCAGGGCACCCACGACTAGCCGAAGATACTAAGTCCCACAATGTGATAGGTGGCAAGCCTATCGCCAACCGGGCACATACCCTATCCCGAGCAACATTTTTTATTAGAAAATTGGAAAAACCCGATTTTCTTTTTGTTGCCCGACCCGGGATTCGAACCCGGGACCTCATGCAGTCAAGTCTAACAACTGAACCGTTAGACCACAAAGGCTGACCACTGATGACTAATTATAATTTATTAAAATTGATGTAAAGTTTGATGCAAATTTCTACTTGACTAATTCCAAAATACTAACGTGAAGGACAAAACTTAAGGAAAGAAGAAGTAAATTCAAGAGCGAAGGTCATGTCAGCGGAAATGTCAAGATACCTGCTTGAAATTCTCAAAAAGTCTGTAACCTGTTAGCAGAAGTCCGCTGGGAATGACGAAACTTTTGCTTCCAACTTATGTTGTCCTTAAAGTTATTTACGATACAAATTACCTTAACTTATTACGAAAAGAAAACTACTTCCAGGCTTTGCAAAGAGCTGTTAAAAGAAAGTTCAACCTCATTGGCTTCATGATGGGTAATAAAACTCTGTTAAAAACAAAATTATTGGGGTGTATGTTTTCCATTCAAATATATTTTTCATATCTGGTCCTTCCAAAATCTGTAGATACTTATTAAAATTTTTAGACAGAAACATCTTATAAAAACATCCACACAAAAATTCGTTTCTCAAAATATGACTTCTGGGTTTCAATAATATGGTAAATATGTTTTCTCATTTGACTTGATACAGAATATTATGATTACAAAATCATATGGCTTGAGGCGGGCGGAATCTACTAAGTTCGTCGGGCCAGCTGTAAAATATCCCTAGATAGATTACATATATTTTTGTATGATATAGGAAAATAAACAAGCAGACAGATTTCCCGGTGGTAAGAAATTTACGCTACGCCGCCTAGAGACACCAAAGGTAGTATTAGTGCGTTGCCAACCTAAGGCTGGGATGTTAGGCCTCAAGCAAAAGTAAATTTATCGGCTACCTTACCCTCTGAACCGGAACACATCAACAACAGGCAATGAAGTTATGGTAGCAGGAATAGTTAAGGCGGTGATACCAATCCGGGCGAGTTGCTGCGAAATTACAACCTAGTAGGATGTTACGGTGCTAGTGACGGTAAGCCTATGCTCGCCTTTTACGAGCTGCCTGACAGGAAGGCAGATGAACTTTTCTGCAAAGGAGCCTGGATCAACTCGAGGAAAATACACAAATTAATCTGATTGATTGGGATAGCCCTAAAGAAAACAAATGTTTCATTTTAATGATTGTTGTATTGTAAAATATCTGTTATTTAACAATACTAATACATAGAAATATTTAAATAGATACCGCTTGCGTATCAATTTTAACATGATCCGACTAGTGGTTCTGGACCTAATCCTAATAATGTTATAAATGCCAAAATTTGTATGGATGTTTGTTAGTTTGTTTGTTACTTCTTTACGCAAAAACTGCTTAACCGATTTTCATGAATCTTGGCACACAAATTAGATTAGCAAATAGGATAGTTTTTATCTTGAAAAAATACCATTAACCACGCGGCCAACAGCTAGTAATGCAGAATTTTTATCTATGTTGAAGATATCATTATTGATGATTGATGGTTACGGTTTTACTTTGCCTAAATTATTGTATTTTGATGGAAAGGCATACAATTTTTAGTTGGCTCAATTTAAATCTGATTAAACATCGACTAGTGTTTCAGAGTTTTACCACAAAATGAGTAATATTCTTAGTACTAACAATGTTTATTTTCGTTTTCTATTCACGTTACATTGCATATCACGCACCTTTAATTAGACTTACCTTAGTCTCTGTTCAGCTATAAACATCTATTTCTCTAAAGCTGCATCATGACAGAACATCTGTTACTTTTCCCTGTGTTGACCCGGATCTTTTGCGTAGAATAGACCTTCATAAAGAGGTGAGCATAAATTAAATGTATCATCATTGACAAAATCACTAGTAGTAGAGTGTTGTGTTTACTTGGGTAGGAATAAGTGCCTTATCTGTCCTTGCCGCTATAATGTTATGTTCTGGTCCGGACGGAAGGCAAGCTGGCAGATTTACAACATTATGCCCAGCCGTAAGACAGCTCCACCTTGAAATCTATAGTGTCTCTAAGCAATAGTTCTTTCTTACCAACAGGAGAGTAGCATGCTTCTTTTATCATGTTAAGGTATATGAAAAAATATATTCTTTTATATTCGACTCCTTTAGAATATTATTACGTCGTAGTAGAACAATATAATCCAGTCAATATAAGAAATTATAAGGTTGCATTTAAGACACTTTGCGAATTTATGTTTTAAAAATAGTATCGATGTATTATAATACATTTATAGTAATTTTGCATGCTTTTGCATGCACGCAACCTCCGCGTACGAGATATACCTAAAAATGCGTTTTTTTTCTTTTACGCAGAACCAAAAATAATTTTCAAGTGAAAATTGGAACATAATATATTCTATAATACCGTAAAATTATAATAAAAATAAAGTACTAGTTCGAAATTGATGACTTTTTATCTTTACGTTCACTAGATTAGATGAATGACACCATATGGCAAGATTTCACCTAAAGTGCAATTAATAGGTACAATCTACTCCACACAAATGAATTTATTTTGACTAGACTAATTAAAGGAATTATTCCATCTGTCATCTGGTCTGCTTTTTTTTGGCATCTTTAGTTACCGCCATAAAGTCCTCTCCAGCTTAAAGAATAGGTTTTGCAAACATGTTTAAACCCAAAAATGTTTTTTTGTATAAGCTACTTATCCTGTTTTTATAAATTTGATAGGATTTAAGACTAACTTGTAGCATTTTTATATTTAAAGTTCAGGCTTCATCGATCTCATGAGCCCGATGGATACTGGGAGGGTCCTGTAAGTGATATTGTTTAAGTTAAGGGATAATGGCCCTCCGAATCCCTGGAAGAGTCGTTAATGCCATTACGCCTTAACCTAATTTCGTTTTGTTCTTAGTTTTGTATTGACAGAAGTTACTACATCGGAAGTTTTTCCCCATTTGCCATTACCGAAAGCTGAGCATAATTCAGGCTTTTCTTGTAATTTAATGTTATAATTATAGTTTGTGTTAATATGCTTTTGTTCACGTTTCTAAGTTTTAGATGTATAAAGGTAAGCCTAATAAAACGTCAATAATTCAAAAGTTTCTTTTGCCCGATGTTCTCGGTGTGTGGTCGTGAATCCGATCCGGTGGTAGTTAATAAATGTCGACATGGACAAGTACCATTTGTCTCTGGCTGAGCACTCTGCTCGCCCATTAGCCCGGTGACGTTGTAAAAGTCTATAGACGTACACAACATTAGTAATTTCAAAAAAAAAAAAAACAAATACCACTTATATTGTCCATATGAATAAAGATTTTCTGATTTAGATTCTAAGTACACGTAAAATATACACTCAAGACCACTTTAAAGGTCTTGCTCTAAATTATAAGGAAACACATCTGAATATAATCTCCTTTCGAAAAAATAACCTTCAAAATTAATACGTCGAGAAATAATCATCATCATCCACTGCAGAAAATAGGCCTCCCACAAAGAGCGCCACAAGTTGCGGTCACCAGCTGCTTGCATCCAGCATTCCCTGCAACTTTGACTAGGGTGCTTATTATGTATCTCAGTTGCCAACTCAAAGGGGATGAGTGTACATCAAATATATTTGATATCTCCAGTGACCAACAGAAATACAATAGAGATAGCAAACACAAATGATACACTTTTGCAGTTTGAGTTGGAAATTAGATACATAATCACCCCCATATCGTCAGTCCACAAGGTGAAAGGTCGTCCAACACTATGTCCTACGGCGTGGTTGACGGTGCGAGAACGTTTCTTTTCAAGCTGATGTCGGGTCTGCGAGCAATGTAGCCTGCCCATTGCCACTTAAGCTTGCTGATTCTCTAGACTATGTCGGTTACTCAAAAATACTAAAAAACATATCAATAAACTGAAAACCTCTTTTAATAGTCGGTTAGAAATCATTTTCCTTTTAGTTCCTGATGGAAAAAGAGTGTCGTTATCAGGGTGACGTTTTTATATGTGAGTGTCTGTCGCAGCATAACTTTTGAATGGATAGACTGATTTTTTCTAGTTCTTTGGTTCTCAGCTACATTTTTTTTATGTAAGATGAGGCAAACGAGCAAGTCAGTCACCTGATGGAAAGTGATTAATGCCGCCCACGGACATCCGCTACACCAGGAGTATCACAGATACGTTGCCTACTTTTAAGGTTTGATTACGCTCTTTTCTTGAAAGTTCCCTAGTCATACTCGCTTGGAAATACCTCCCTTGGTAACTGATTCCACAAAGGTGTCGGGGGGTAAGAAATATCTTCGGAATCGCATAGTTGTAGATCGCCATACATCAAGGCGATGGGCATGATATTTTAAATTTCGACGCGATGTCCGAAGGTGAAACTCAGCGGCAGGAATCAAACCAAGCAATTCATTCCCCTTGATACATGCGGTAAAAAACAATGAGTGACCCAACTTTTCTATGCAACGCCAAAAATCAAGAAGATCCGTAACGATCATTGACAATTGGAGACACTCTATATAGTCCGGTGAAGTTGTAGAAACCTCGCTGTTAGCAACATTTCAAATTCCGCCATTTCAAAAAAAGACGCTTTACGTTGATTAAGGTCAGAAGCAAAGAGCTAGCACTGGGTAGCCCCTGCCTTCTGCTTATTCGTTGTCTTATGTCATAGAAAAATGAAGATTTACAAGCGCCAATAATAAGAGATACAGTAGTACTGTTTAAATTATGCGCTTCGGCTATATTCGCCAAGCTTCGGAAATTCGAATGTATTTTAGGGTTGTAATTACTTATAATTAATCATTTCGCTTAAATTTAGATAGGTCAGATGTAAAATAAGCCTGTATTTTGCTAATTCCGCGGAATTTCTAATAAATACGCGGAATTAGCAAAATAAAGGTTTATTTTACATCTGTTATAATGGATTTCCGCAAAGTAACGCCTGATTCAATAAAATATCTTAGATAGGTCAGCCAATTTAAAACTAAAAGTATAAAGTGTAAAAAAAAGTAAAAAGTGTAAAGCCGAAGCGCATGATTTAAATAGTAGCACTGTACCTACACTACAAAGTTTTATATTGGTAACTAATAAGCTTAGGCGTGTTTCAAATGAGCTTTATTTAATTAATATTTTAGAGAGAATTATTTAAGAATTAAGCTGGCAAGCTGGCAGCTTCGTACGGGTGGACAATCCTCTATGTTAGTATATTAACATAGAAGATTGTCCACCCGTACGAAGCTGCCAGCTTGCCAGCTTAATTCTTGAACACAACACAAACGTATCTCTTGAATTTTTCTAACTATTAAAAAAAATCGTATCAGAATACTTTGCGTAGTCTTGAAGATCTAAGGATACATAGGTACAGACAACGAAAAGCGATATTGTTTTATACTACTTAGACATTGGCTATATTGATCATTGGCAAGCTTGTCGTGAGAAGATTTTTAGAAGGTGAAGGTTAGTAAAATATCGCATAACGAATGGAATACGATAGTGGCGATCAATAACAATCTACGTTGTTGTCTTATGTAATAAAAAGGATTAGATTATCTAGTAAATTTCGTTCGGCTGGTCTAGAATAAGAAAGTTATTAACAGAATTAACTTTGTGGTGTAAATAAAATGTTTTCGCCAAAAAGGTTTGAGTGTACGAAACTTGTTGAAATTTCGTCTTTGTTGAGTTCTGTGTAAACATTTACATTAATTTGTAAACTTTGTTTAAACTAAGTTTACGTTTACTCTCGTAGTATTTTCCGAGGGAAGTTGAAGTTTGTTTAAGTCAAATGATTTTAGAATAAAGTATAATCATATTACTTTTTAAACCTATGTGAATCACGTCGCGAAACCTATGTTTACATATATATTTCTTGTTTGCGTGTGTTGTCACTGAACTCCTCCTAAACGTCTGAAGCGATTTTGATGAATTTTTTTAAGCGGATTCGAGAATGGTTAAGACTCACAATTTGGTCCACTGGAAAAGGTTTTTTAATTAATTTGTAATTTGTAAGTCGTTGATTTTGGAATGTTTTAAATTGAATCCGGCAGACTGTGCTAATATTGGAGCACCAAATATTACTTAGTAGTTGTTAATGTCAAGTGATACGAAGTTTTTTGGGTCAGCTAGCATCTATATAAGCCTGTAACTCCCCGTGTTGGTTAGCATACGTTGAGTACAACAGTCTGCCAGACAGCTCGTAAGAGGTGAGCACAGGTTGCAAATAGGTTATTCAAGAACAGTGATGGCAGAGTGCTGCAGCGCAGCAACTTGTCGGTGTAGGGATCCACCGCCTTGCCTTTTATCTAATCTGTAAAGGAGTCAATTCTGTTATTTGCATAGTATATTTTAAAAAAATAGGTGCACAAGGTTAAAATTGAGCAGCATTATATAAAGTTTTATATAATGCTGTATGTGCTTTATATAATACATTTATAAAGTTAAGACAGCGATTCACGCCGAATCCATTGAACCGTGGTAGGTACTTAATGTTTCGAAGAAGATTATATGACAAATTGTTTTCACTTTCTAAAGAGGTTTCCGTGGGAGAGGAGTAAAAGTCAAAATGTAAATTGGGCTAAAATTTATTAACGCGTAGTCCGATTTTGTTATCTTTTTGGTTTTGCAGTATGTGTTTCATATACAAAGAGTTTTATGATAGGATAGGTAAGACCAATCTGTAACTGACAGTTACAGTTTAAGTTTAAGGAAGAATTAACAAATATTCAAATTTAATCTTTCTGTATCAAACTTATTTATCAGCATTGTTTTACTTGTGTTATATGTATTTAAGTATTTAGTGTTTAAAGTTTTAAATTAAAAAAAAACAAGTAAGTATCTTTACGAACATATCTCCGAAGAGGTAAGCAGAGGCACAAACATGGCACCCACGACTAAGTCACAAAGTCCCACAATGTGATAGGTGGCAAGCCTATTGCCAACCGGGCACATATCCGAGCAACATTTTTTTATTAGAAAATTGGAAAACAGAGTATTATATATAAGTTAAACTTTTACAAAGAATTAATAAATATTTTGGTCACAAGTTAAATATATGTCGAAGCGAAAACACATCCTATCTACTGGCCGATACAGGAGCCGCCGGACGGGTAGCCCGGGAGCATAAAACTTGTGGGCGTTTGGCCACTAAAGAAATTGAAAATTTCAGAACAAAGTCGTAACACGTGATCCACTTGATCCTGATGTCCACACTCATTCAGTACTCTCGCACTAACAAGTAGCATATGCCTATCCGTTGCCAAACAAACCATCGTGAACATAGAAATATGCATTCCACTGTGACAACAAAAGTAAACCCCCGAAGGGGAAGGGAGAGCTCTACCCCGCTCCTCCCGCGTGAGTGCCAACCAAATAATGCACCCCCCGAATGACCCACAACCCGGGCCCTAGATCATAATTGAATTAACAATTAAATCTAGAATTATCTCTTTGCCATCCTATGACAGGGAGAAACCTATTACCAGTGGCGACCTCCGTACTAGGCAGCGGTCCGAACACTGCAAGGCGTTCACAAAGAATGCCTCACGAAGCATGCTCGCTTTGACTTATATAGCCGTAGCAGCCGATAAACAAGCTGATAGGACAATACATGCAAACGCACCTGCTACTGCACGTGGTGTTTACTTGAAGCCTTTGAATGCCAATCTATATTGCGCTAGTTGCTACGTCAACTATACTTATAACCACAGTATCTAAGCCACGCATACGACCTTGCGACATATATTATAATTGTTGTATTTTTATTTTCCAACAGTTTATATATTAAAAAGATTTTTAAAACACGCGGATAAATAGGGTATACCATCTGCTCTTCGGGTGACTGGGGAAGCCGAATTTCACTATCGATAACTTACTAAACTAATTAACTTTGTCTATCTCTCTAGTGTTTAACCGATAACAGAAAAATTTTACTACTAAATTTATAAAATTTTAATCTTATGTATCTTAAATATGACGTAAATTGTATATTCTCAATCTTAATAACTGTAATGTATAGGTGTTAACACTATCGCTACCAACGAAAGAAAGTAAAAAGGGATTAGGGAAGTGTGATTTGAATAAGTAATGCCCGCAAGTTCCTCTCAGTATTTAATTTGCTTACGAACGTTTGAAGGTACAAGGACCATCTACGGGATACGCTAACACGGGGATAATTCATGTCTTGAATAATATTTACAGATATTTGGATAATTGCTTGCTAGTTTTATAATATTACAAACTATTTCCATCTTTGCCACGATACTAGTCGCATTGTTAGATAGTATTATTTTTCTTTATTTTATGTATTGACCCGCGGCTGTGCTCGCGTCGCACTTAAGATAATATTTAGTGATTACAGCCTATCAATAAGGATTGTTAACCCCTGTTTTCCTCCATAGGGGTAGAATTTCTAGAAACGCTTAAAAACGCATGTGCTTATTTTTAATAAGTCACCTAAAAATAAAATAAAAAATGGCGGTCTTACATACAAATTTACAACCCCTATTTCACTCCTTGAGGAGTAGAATTCCGAAATTCCGTCTTTAGTGGGTGTCTACTCAATACAAATACAAAATACAAAATGCTCGGCGATGATGAATCAGTCAGAACATGTTATTTTATAAATATAGATAACAAACACTTTATTGTTTAACTCTAAAGTTCGCCTCTGTGGTCTGGCGGTTCAGGTGTTTGACTTGCCTGCACGAGGTCCCGGGTTCGAATCCCGGGTCGGGCAACAAAAAGAAAACTTAGTTCTTCCAATTTTCTAATAAAAAAAATGTTGCTTGGGATTGGATATGTGCCCGGTTGGCGATAGGTTTGCCACCTATCACATTGTGGGACTTAGTATCTTCGGCTAGTCTTGGGTGCCTTAGTTGTGCCTCTGCCTACCTCTTCGGGGATATGGGCGTGAAGATGCTCTAAAGTTTTACATGCAAAAACACTTTCGAATTTTTAAACATTCCCGAAAATGGTACGTACCTAACAAACGTTAGCAAACGGGAAAAAATATATAACTCATGTGGTCAATAAGAACGGCAAAATATGGTCCATGTGCATTCCATTTAACTGCAACAGTCCATGTCGAATGAGTTCCGACCACGTGGTCCAGTTGTGGTCGTGGCATGTGTGAATAAAGCTTTATATACATTCAGGTCATTCCAAATTGAGATTTCTGAATAGACAATTTATATATGTGACAATACTGTAAGTATACATTTTTATGATAGAGTAACCTAGAAAAATACCCATGAGTTTAAAATCTAAACGATTATATACCAACAAAAATTAACACTCTCGCTGCAAATGAAAGAAAGACGGGAAGTACGGTTTGAATTAATAATGCCATCGAGTTCCTCTCACTCGTTAATGGATACATTTGAAGGTACAAGGACAATCTACGTAGTACGAGGTTAAATGAGGATAATTGCCATGGTTTGTATGTTAACATAATGTTCTACACGCGTGTTGATTTACAATGTTATAGTAAGGTTGTGGATCCCTTATCCGACAAGGCACAGCAGTCTACTATCAGTAGTTTTGTTTATTACTTGTTTAACCCCTGGTCGCCTCTTAAGACAGAAAGACAGGTAGTCTATTTTACGCAGCAGATCCGGACTAACATGGGGATTTTTGTTATTAGGTAGTTTAGTTTAAGTATTTTGTTTCTTATATAACGTGTCATTCTTATAATGGTATTATAGCTCTCCACATATATAATGGTTTTACTGAAGTGACAAACCTACTCTCAAGCACTAAATATGAAAGTGACAAACACTAACGCTACAGCAGTAGGAGCGTAGGACTTGCCAGCAATCAAGCTCCTTCATAACGTTGTACCACCAATAACTGACTGCTAGATATTGGTAAAAAAAAGTATCTTCACGCCCATATCGCCGATGAGGTAGGCAGAGGCACAACCAGAGCACCCACGACTAGCCGAAGACACTAAGTCCCACAATGTGATAGACATGAGTAGCTCAACCAAAACGAGAGAACCACAGATCGCCTCCTGAGTCACGAAATTAAACTGAAGTTGCGAACCGGTTCGCAGTTCAGCTAAACTTGTCTATGAAAAACGTGTTCGTGAACTATCTCTCGAACCGAAACATATGTAAGAATGTAAGCGAATGATGACAGTGTTTTTAGTCGTTGATTACAGGTAAGTCATTAGTTGCCTCTGTGGACTAGCGATCCACGTGTTGGACTTGATTGATGAGGTCCTGGGTTTGAATCCCGGGTCGGGCAACAAAAAGAAAATGTAGTATTTCCAATTTCCTAATAAAAAAACGTTGCTCGGGATTGGATATGTGCCCGGTTGACGGTAGGCTTGACGTCTGTCACATTGTGGGACTTACTGTCTTCGGCTAGTCGTGGGTGCTCTCGTTGTGCCTCTGCCTACCCCTTCGGGGTTGTTTGCATGAAGATGCTTATTACTTACTGATAAGTAATTAGTTCGAAATATTTTAGTTGAACCGTTAGCTGTGAACTTTTGATTAGAGCTGCAGTTTCGACTTATATATTTTATGTCATCTGAACATTTTGATCGGCTCAGGGCTGATTTACTCAACTCTATTGACTGCACTAGTGAAATAATCAAGTAACCTGAATTACCATTGGCGGCGACGAAGTAGTTATCGCTCTGACAAATAATAAATAAATCGTTTTTGTTAAAACTATTTAACCAGGAACCGTTTTTTTAAAAGAGGCAGAGTAAATATTACATATTTGCAATACCCCACATGTTCACTGTTAAAGTAATGTAAAACTTTATCCCTACAAAGCGATATCATTGGCTTTTGAGTTTCTTATCCTTGGGGTCTTTTGTTAGCAAGAAAACACCCTCAAAGATAATAATAACCTCTTAGAGACGATGGAACAGTAATATGCGTCTAGTTTGTTTGCACCATAATGAAGCAAAAGTCGCTTTTATATGAGGAAAGCAAACTTTATTCAAGAGATGAAACTCTATAAACTGAAAAACGGAATGCATTAGACGTTATATTTCACTGCAGACGGAAAAGGGTTGTATGGAAAATATTCCATCTCTCTCACTCCACCACACTACCTATATAGTTATCACGTTTGTTCCTTATACAAATCTCTTGACTATAAAAGGACGAGGTAGATTGCTGTGTAGCATCTTGCTAGAATTGGTACCACCATCTCACTTATTCCTGACGCCGTATGGTATCATCGTCGTATCGTAGAGGGTAGGATAACGGTGACTTGCACACCTACTATAAGATCCTGGCCATAAGTTTGCGATGCATCATTAACGTTTATGGTTTGAAACGGTAATCTCTTACAATCAGGAAAGTCGCTTGCTTACTTGTAAAATGAAATAAAACAAACATTACTAAAAAGAAAAAAAATAGAATTCAATTAAAGTGCTTATTTTACGGTAGTTAAAGAAAAAAAATACCTCTTGGACAAGTCACAGAAATTAAATCTAACCCCAAAGCAAGTTATATGCTTGTGTTATGGGTTTTAGTCAAAGATACTTATACATATCGCCTCTGTGGTCTAGCGGTCCGAGTGTTGGACTTGACTGCCTGAGGTCCCGGGTTCGAATCCCGGGTCGGCCAACAAAAAGAAAATTGGATTTTTCCAATTTTCTAATAAAAAAAAATGTTGATCGGGATTGGAAATGTGCCCGGTTGGCGATAGGCTTGTCACCTATCACATTGTGGGACTTAGTGTCTTCGGCTAGTCGTGGGTGCCTTGATTGTGCCTCTGCCTACCTCTTCGGGGATATGGGCGTGAAGATACTTTTTTTTTTTTACTTATACATAGAAACACTTAAATAAATACCAGAATAAACTTAATAAACTCCCATGAAGAGAGGTTTTGAATTAAGCTGCCTTTAGAGATTGTTTTCTTAGAATACGTCTTTTAGTTTTTAGTTGCTATTTTAAAATAGCAAGGAGCTTTTACATGTTGCTCTCTACATTCTTTCAGTTAGAGATAATTCGGATACTTTTTGATCGACTTAAGCCTTATCACGAAAACCTTACAATAATATTCAAATAGAAATACAATTAAAATAAGTTGCATGGTGGTGCTTTTAATACACTAAAAATAAATGTAATGTACATAACATCAAATTGGAACACTATTATTGCGAAATAGAAAAATGAATTTGAATTTGAATTACTTTTTGATTGATCTAAGGATTTCAATCTCACTGTTGCAAAAATGTTTTTTGTTATAATAGCTCTGTGAAGTTTGATTAGGTGAATGAAATTAGGTGATGTGAAAATACGCGTAGATTTGTAGATCGTTGACATAAAGATGGAATAACTTGGTAAGGAAAGGAATAATGGCATTTATAAAGCAAGAGAAGAAGAGAGTCGACAAGACTGCCCCTTGTGGCGCACCGTTCAGGATATTTGACCGGCATGACATAAAGACTGCTGCTTGGGCTGTAACAAAACTAATTAATAGAGGCTAGGGTAAGTTAAATATTTTTAAGACTGCCACAAGCACGTGAAGATCTAAAGAGCTGAGGGCATGAGTTACCACTAAATATATTACAAAACTAAAAGACTCATCCGCTTTCAAATTTGAAGAAACTGGGACATTAGGCAAAGAGAGATACTTATTTTTACTTCAATATGTATGTATGCGCGTAATTATTCGATCTAGCAACTGTTCTTTTAAAGTATTACCCTTACTTGAATAAATTGGGGTTTAAGTGAAAAGTCTCAATTTTACAAATTTTGTATTCGGGCTTATAATTGAAATAAAGAAATGCATGATTTTGTCCATACAAAGCACTACATCATCGGCTTTGGAATCCAAACATTCGCAGTCTTTTGTCAGTAAGAAAACACGATCCAAGATAATGGCCCTCTTATATAGGGTGAAACTGTAATAAGCGTCTAGTTTTGTTTGTTCGTAATAAAGCTAAAGTGCTCCTTTTATATGATAAAAACAATTTTTATTCAACAGGTGAGCGAACTCGAGAATAAAAACTTAATGCATTAGCTTTTACTCCGTTGCAGAGGTGGAAGAGTTTTTACATAGAATATGTAAGTAAAAGGGAAGGTTAATTACTTAATCATATTTGTTTCTCCCACGGAAATCCTTTCACAAGCTGGGTTAAAAAGTAGCCTATCACCTTCCTCAGAATATTGAGCAAACTGAGCTTGAAATTCCGAATGCAGTCGGTTTATTTTTAAAATTAAAATTTTTGATTTTTTTAATGTTGAACGGAATTTGGTCATTGCTCGATCAGCAATAGGTTTGCCGCATGCCGTGGTTGGTTGATTTTATTCAACTTTATTTTTTTCTATACTAGAGGAATGTACCCTGACGCACACAATTAACCAATTAGTTTTGTTTATACAATTGTGTAGATTTTGTTTTTGATATGGTGACTTCAATCTTTAGTCTCGCTTGGAAGAAATCGAAAAATTTTGCACTGACAGTAAGCAATTAGCAAGAGTGGTTGTTTGAAATAACTTTAAATCGTTATAATATGTCCTCCATTGTTACAAAAAAGAAAAATGGTAAAAGAAACATAGTCATTTTTAATTTTTGATTAGAATTAACAATTGAAGAAAATAGTAAATAATTTTTATGTTTTTGAAAAGAAATAATAATTTTTAAAACCCATTTTATTTAAAGATATCATTTTTTCTATAAATTTAAAAAGATTCAAAAACTTAACACTACTTAAAGAACGTCGACTCATGACCTGGGTTCAGGGAATAGTGTGAATGGAGCGTTGGGTAAGCTATTCCAAAGCGAGGTTTTGAGTCAAAAAGCTAGACTCGATTTACATAATTCTGTGCTTATTCTAACGTTATTGTATGGAAGCGAGAGTTGGGTATGTCAGAAAGAGCATGAAAGTAGGATAAACGCGGTCGAAATGAGAGCGCTACGGAAAATCTGTGATGTAACACTCGCTGACCATATTCGTAAAAGTGAGATAATATGAGAAAGAGTGGGATTGAAAGAAAGTGATGCTAAAATGCGAAAGGCATGCTCCGCTGGTTCGGTCATGTGTAAAGAATGACAGATGAAAGATTGACAAAGCAGATATACAATGCAAATGAGGATGGGTGTAGGTACCCGGGGAGACCAAGGCTGACATTCCACGGTCAGATCACTCAGATATTATCCGAAGGTGGTATCAAGAATCTCCGAAACTGGCGTGTTTGTATGAAAAGGGTAATAAATGTGAAAGAAGCTATAAAAGTTTGTCAGGATCGTGAGGTCTGGCACTCGATACTCCCCTATCCCGTAAGGGACTTGGTGTGAAGATATGTATGTATGTATGTATAGCAACATGTAAGTATCAATGGTTAAAAGAAAATAGAACCGTCTCTTTACAGATGCATCTGAGGCCAGCTGATGGGTAAACCAAATAATTTCTAGCTCTACATGACATTATTTTCACCTAAAGCTTACATAAAATATCTTTGATGCATTACATATTATCTTCTATCTATTTTTAAAAGAAAGCCATGTAAATTACACTATTTATAACTCAAGTGCGGATCAACCAATATGGCTGAAAGGGCATAGGACACTTTTAACCCGTTGGACTGCGAGGAAACTAAGAAAAACGACATTTTAATTTTTCCTATACAAACTGAACGGGTGGAACGAAGTGGAACGAAGTTTGCCGGAAAAGCTACTCTATATATAAGAGAAAGTCATATTAGTTACACTATTTATAATTCATGAACGGCAACATTGGTTTGGATGAAAATGACTAGGAAGTAGCTTAGAACCAGGAGAAGGACATAGAGTACATTTCACTCGTTCAACGGCTAGTAAACTATTAAAAACAACATTTTAATTTTCCCATACAAACTGAACAGGTGCCTCGAAGTTTGCCGGAACAGCTAGTTACATATAAAATATCATCAGTATGTTTCAAGTTTCAGAAAATCAGTCAAGAAAAAAATGAAATACAAAATGTTTTGCCATCCTGGTACTGTTAAAAACTTTAAAAAAAAATTCTGGTGAAAAGAGAGCTCACAAGTTTCAAGCAGCACACGGCTCTTCTGATAGGAAGAGGTAATCCTGGCCTTTAGACACCATAGAATTTGTTGCTGCGTTGCTATCTTGTGGTCGAGGTGTTAGGCCGATTGGACCAATTGTGTGCCGGCTACTCTACCCTCCGAATTGGAACATGTCATTATGTCAGTGGCACATTATCACCAGTGTTCTAATAGGTAATGAGCCTTTTAACCTTTTTCCACCTCTTACGAGCTGCCTGGCAGGAAGGGCTGGTCTTGGACTTGGACAGGAGATCCGGAAAGCACGAAAAAAATCTGACTCATAGAATGTTTCACCATTATTAAAGTTCAGAATAGTAAAGTGTATAAGAAAAGGAATAAAAGAAATAGAAGGTCACAAAGCCACAGAGCTAAACATTAGACCGCAACCGTTCACACAACTCAGGTAGAGTGTGCGGCTTCACACATGCTTTGAACTGCGTGTTATTCGAGTGAGGCTGAATGCCAGACCACTTTTATATAAAATGTTTCCATTTCAACTGGTTGAAACTAAGTAATTTCCTAGTTTTAAATGTGTTTTTTTCTATTAATATAATAGAATTTAGATAACATTAAAAAAGTGTCTTCACGCCCATTTCCCCGAAGAAGTAGGCAGTGGCACAAACAGGGCACCACGATTAGCCGAAGACACTAAGTCCCACAATCTGATATATGGCAACCCGAGCAACATTTTTTTTATTAGAAAATTTAAAAAAATATTTTTTTGTTACCCGACCCGGGATGCAAATCCGCGACCTCATGCAGTTAAGTCCAACACCCGAACCGCTAGACCACAGAGGCGACTTTCAAATAAACAAATACCTAGTGTTATGATAGTTTGCTGTTAAAGAAAACCTATTTAATTTTGCAAAAGCTTACCATTCTTTTGATGTTCTCGTAGTGTTTTTTCAATTGTTTCTTACTTGAAAATGGGTACCTAGGTACCATATTCCTACTCTTACTTTTCCACTTCTCTCGGTCTTTTACGAGTATTGAGTTTGTAAACGGCCGACGATAATAACGCACAAGTAACATCCATGATGTCTACAGGTGACAGTCAACTCTTATCAACTAACTGTTATACTCCTCTAGTCCATAATGGTAGCACTTGTTGTTAGGATTTAACTATTAGTAGGTATAACATTTATATTAGTTTTTTTTACCTTTTTTATGTTATTGCAATATACATATTAGTATTAAGTAAGTATTTATGTAGAATAATTTATAATTTTAATTAAGTTTTTTTATCTCTTTAATCTTAAGCTTGTACACTGTCTACCTATCTCTTTTTATTTTGTATCGTTTTTCTCTATCTTAGGTTAGCTGTAAGATATCTCTTGTAAGAGTTAAGCTCGCCTTTTGTACAATATTTATGTTTGTATTATCTCACTGTCAATTCTCTATTACGTGTACAATTTAGTGTAAAATAAATAAATAAATAACTTATATATAAAACGTTCGTTCGTTAGTCTCGCTAAAACTCGAGAACAGCTGGACCGATTCAGTTAGTTTTGGTTTTTAATTATAAGTGAAAGTTCAGGGAAGGCTTAAAAGATATGAAAAAAAGGAAAACTGGGAAAAACATAATTTTAAATTTTCCCTTAAATAAAAAACAGAATGGTTAGAGCGAACTTCGCCGGGACTGTTAGTAATTTAAAAATGTTCGAAGCAAATTCAATTTAATGTTCCCAAGATAAAATTCAAATCTAGATCCGAGGAAACAGTATAAAAAGATATTTGACAAGTGAATCCCTTTAAGTTGGTTCGCAATCTCAAGTTACCTAGCACCAAGTAATGGGCATATTTAAGTTGCTCCAATATATCAGGCAGGTGAGTCTTTCCCACTACCTCCTGATTTATTACTTGCTCATGTTTCCGACAATCGTATAAATTACAGTACTAGCTGTTTCCTCGCAACTTCGTCAGTGTAGAATATATTTTCATACAAACTTTTAAACCCGATTATAGTCCTTTGGGGGTTGATTCTTAAAAATAAGTGGCTTATGTTTTAACTTTAAATATACATTTATACAGTTTTATTTATATTTTCCCAGCAGTTTGTCCTTGAAAACGTAATAGATAAAGTGGTAGACTTTCGCATTTATACTATTAGTATGGATTTATAAATTGGATTAAGTATTGTACAGTGTATCTATACTAATATTATAAAGAGGAAAGGTTTGATTTTTTGTTCGTTTGTTTGAAATGAATAGGCTCCGAAAATACTGGACCGATTTTATAAAATCTTTCACTTTTAGAATGCTACATTATCTCTGAGTGACATAGGCTTTGTTTCATCAAAATCGATGCAGTAGAAGCCAAGTTACGCAGGCGTGAAGGCGTGCGTGAAACTGCTAGTTTATTATATTTTCGAAATACGAGTATGTATACCTGTTACCGTATTTAATATTGAGCAAAAAAACTACGAAAAAAACATTTTTATTGTATGGGGATCCTAAAGGGAAGGGAACTACTTTTTTCATTTTTAGAATTTGTTGTACTAACGATAACTGAAATACATCATTTCTCAAAATTTCAACTTTCTAGCTATCGTGGTTTATGGATACAGCCGGGTGACAGACAGACAGACGGACAGCGGAGGCTTAGTAAAAACGGACCCGTTTTTACCCTTTGGGTGCGGAACCCTAAAAAAACATGCAGTGGAATGAATAACCTCCTTGTTGGAGTCGGTAGAAAAAGTAAAAAGTAGGTACAGACTACAGTTGAGTTTTGGCGCCATCGAGAGAAAATATGGTCGAAGTTTTTTCATTATTATTGAATTTCGTGTTGATATTGAGTGAAATTAGTCAATTTTGGTGGCATTTTGTACAATTTTGTTCAGTGAAAGTGCAAAAATGAAATAATTATTAAGAAATTAGCGTATCGTGTATTTCCTCGTTGCCGCCAAATCTCATTCATGAGCTTGTGTAAAAAGGCTACCGCTTTACCCAAGAGCCTGACATGACTTCCTGACGACTTATGAATGATGACTAATTAAAATTAATTGAAATTGATATAAAATTTTATGCAAATTTCTACTTGACTAATGGCTAAATACTAACGTGAAGGCCAAAACCTAAAGAAAGAAGAAAGAATACAGTTGTGTACTGAAACTCACCAAAGCACCGATCATTAGGTATAAACATTTCGTCGCTTCCTCACAATAGACTATTTTTATTCCGAATGCAAATTGAGTTTGGAACCTCGTTTGGTAAAATTTCGTTAAGCGGGTGACGTTCGCGTTTTATCGTCGAAATTTTTTCGTTTTGCCTCTTAAAAGATTTCAGTAAGCTCTGAAGTTTTGTTATATTACTTTGCGTATTCACTTACTTTGCGATTATGATAATGTTTCTTACATACAGTCATAAAGTTTTATTTGGTTTGTTTTATTATAATTTTGTTGAGCTTTAATCAAACATAGATTTTCTTAATTGTTCAAATACTTGATTAATAGTATATAATATAAATATGAAGGACTACACTGTGTTTTTTATTTTTTTTAAATGAGGTTTCCCAGCTATAGTAAATAGCGAATAACGGCAAATAGGAACTGAGATTTGAAAGTTTTTGTTATTTGTATACAGTTTTTTTTATGATAATGGAAGGCAAACAAGCAGACGGATTTCCTGATGGTAAGAAATTACAATTTTTTTTATCTGTCACAAGAGGAACCGGGGGCTGATTATGTATCTCAGTTGCCAACTAAAATGGAAAAGTGTACATCAAATAGCTGTCAAATGACGTGTTTTATGTTTGCTGTCTCTAGTGACCAACAGAAATACAACAGAAATAGCAAACACAAATGATATCATTTGATGTAAACTTTTCCATTTTGAGTTGGCAACTGAGATACATAATCAGCACCCAGTTCACGTGTAGTATTGTTTACATAACAAAATCAACATCCGAATGAAATTGAAATGTCCCATAAAATCAGGACAGGTGGCGACCTCACTCGGCTCACTGATCCAGTTATAGGTTTGGTTCTGAACCCTGATACTGTTTTCTATTCAAATAGAATTGTTTTGACCTTATGGATCATGTTTATTCAACTAATTCAATGAACAGTACAACTTGGCTTATTATATTACTACTAGCTGCCTATTCCGGCTTCGCTTGGATGGTAGTTTTTTGATTATAAATTGAGATGTAAACTATCCTATCTTTCAAGTTGGATAAAACTGCACACGATGTGCAAATTTGATTGAAATCGGTTAAGTAGTTTAGGAATCCATCGCAGACAAACAACATGTCACGTAATTTATATATGTAAAGATAAGTTTATGTTGGCTTATTGATAATAATACTAGCCGATCGCGCGAACTTCGTATCGCGGGACTAGCCACTAACATTTTGTATGGAAAAAAATCCCCCGATTTTGAAACATATTTCATTAGTGCTCAGCCCTATGGTGTTAGCGCGATGACGTCATATAGCTTCCCTCGATAAATGGGCTATCTAACACTGTCATTTTTTTTTACATCGTACAAGTAGTTCCTGGGCTTAGCGTGTTCAAGTAAACAAACTCTTCAGCTTTATAATCACTACATAGTATAAAACAAAGTCGCTTCCTCTGTCCTTATGTCCCTTTGTATGCTTAAATCTTTAGAACTACGCAAAGGATTTTGATGCGGTTTTTTAATAGATAAAGTGATTAAAGAGGAAGGTTCATGTGTATATTTCATAACCGTTTCATAACCCGGGCAGGCCGCTAGTATTATTATAAACTAGAGGTTGCTCAGGACTACGCAGCGTATCAACTTTTACTAAAGACGCGAGGTCTCTTAGATCCTTTTGCTTTAGAATTACCACTGATACCACTTTCCTCTTTCACACTTTACTTGTCAAGTGCACGTAGTGTTATGGCATTTAGTACTGAAAAGACAAGGTTCCGGTATGGCTCAGAAAAGGTTTACGCCACGATACATAGGAGTCATTTCTTAAAATTTAGTAAATAGTTTTTGTGTGTAAATTGCTTTAAATATCAAATAAATAATTGCCCATTGCGTAGTATAGTTATGGTTTTCATACAAACTTTCAACTCCTATTATAGTGCTTTGAGGGTTGATTTTTTAAAACAAATAGCCTGTGTTTGAACCTAGATAATGAGCTATATACATATCAAATTTCTTCATAACTGGTTCTGCGGCTTAGCCGTTAAGGAGTAACAAACAGACAGACGTACAAATTTTTGCATTTATGATATTAGTAAGGATTAAATGACTGAGAAGTTCACTAGACATACAAATGCCACCATGTTATTTTGCACGTATCGTTTGCTTAACAAAATCAATATTGTAGTCATTGGAATGGAAACATCCCGTGAAATCACGGCATATGGCGACCTTACTCGATTCTCCAATTCTATTAATGTTTTTGCAAAGCACTTTTGCAAATTGAATTTTTTATTTGCTTAAATATACCAATAAGCAATGAAATCTTTATTTTTGTAAAAGATCTACTTATATTCGTTTTTTATTTATTATCTAAATATTGTGAATAATGTTTGTTTTAAAAGAATGGCTTTTTGGTGTTTTTTAGGTTCATAGAAATAAGAATAAAGATTTTGTTCATAAGATAAAGGCGTCGTGCACTTTTTTTGGAATGGGTAAAAGCAGTAAAAAAACTTAATAAATAAAATAATACTTAAATAAAAGCGGTAAAACTCGCGTCAGGACACGTGACTTGATCGAAAATTTGTAAGATGGATGGAGAGTAAACAGCCGGCGCGACGTAGTAGAGGAAGTATCCCCTTCTCTTTCTACAGCGCGGCGAAAATGTATGCTTGTGCCTGCTGTTTGGTTTAGACGGCGCATGGCGCTGTCCGTGTTGTCATGTTTGTGTACGATAGCGCAATAAATGAATATTGTATTCTACCATTTAAATGATAGTACTTTCATACTGATGATTAAAGTAATTCATACAAAATTATTCCCTAACCATACCAAAATATCAAAACTGCACAAAGTCAAGACTTCAGTTCTGCCGGCCCTCCACGTGTGCAACCCGTCGTTTTTTTTTGCCCGACCCGGGGACCAAACCCGAGACTTCAAGAAGTCAAGCCCGATGTCGGACCGCTAGACCACCGAGGCGATTTAATATTTAATTTATTTAATTCGTTGTCACGTTATTGTATTATTCCTAGTGGAGTTTGTATTGTGTTGGTGGCGCATTTGACATGTGGCGATATTCTTAAAATTAAACATTTAAAATGAAAGGACCAAAGCTATGATGTCACATACAGACACACATACGTACATACGTCTAAATTACAATGCCTTTTTGACGAATTTGGGTAAAATATATAAAAAATATATTAAAATAATTAGGATGATCCGTCAGCCATCTCAAAGTTCTTTCATCAGGTCTTTGTCATCAAGTCCTCGTCATCAGAAACTATTAAAAGATTTAGTTAAGATGAATCTAACTAGTCCAAAAGTATTTATCAATATGCGTTACGTCTTCTATCTTCGAGCTTCATCATCAGACCAGTTCTGTTGTACCAGCATTTGTTAAAGTTTAAACTGTTTAAATAAATGCTCATGGTGCATCTAAGAATAAATAATTTTATTGTATAATGAAAAGAGTAGGTAACTCTAAAAAATAAAACTAGGAACCGTCTCTATCACATCAGCTTTCGAATAAAATAATCCCTCATTTTGTTTCGGGAGTTAAATAAAAATTCGAAAGTATATTTTATATATTTAAATTGTAAAATTAGTAAATGCTTATGGCATTTGCATAAGCGAAATTAAAAAAGCGTATTTTCTGGATGCTGATATGTACATAAGGATATCACCGCTTTACCCAAGAGCTTAACACACCTGGGAGGTGATTATGTAACTCAGTTGCCCACTCAAAATGGAAAAGTGTACATCTAATAGCTGTCAAATGACGTGTTTTATATTTGCTGTTTCCAGTGAACAACAGAAATACAGTAGAGATAGCAAACACAAATGACGTCATTTGATGTACACTTTTGCAGTTTGAGTTGGCAACTGAGATACATAATCACCCCCCTGATGAAGACTGTTTGGGATTATTTGAATCTACAAGCATAGTTTCATGAAATCAGTTAAATACATATTACTTAAACTGGACTAAAAGCACATAAAGACCAAAAAAAATATGGGCTGCACTCCGGGAGTGCCGGCAAAAGTGAAAACTTGAATATTAACGTTGTGCATTTTTGATATGTTGTAATGGTTAGAGAATAATTTTGCACGAATTGCTTTAATTATCGGTATGAAAGTACTATCATTTATGCACAAATAGTATTTTCATATCAATAAGCGTTTGGCTTGACAAAAACTCGCTAAAGTAAGTGACGTGACGGCTGGGAGCTATATATATCATATTATCTGTACATCGAACATTGCTCGTCTACACATAAATCTTATTGTCAAGATGGAACAAATAGAGCAATGTCTGTTGATATTATACTTATCTATTATCTGTGAGAATGTATGGTAGGTATATTGCGGCGTACTATCCATTGCGCATCCTATACTCTTCAGAAATATCTAAACAATAGAAAAACAGCAATAAACCTACGTTGTATTTTAGATCTCGCGCCGTCCTATTCGCGCATGCGCAGTGCGCCGTTTTACGTTCTGACGATCTGACGCGAGTTTAGAAGTTTTTACTCTTTCCGAAAAAAGTGCGCAATGCCGCAAAAGAAGTTTTCACTTAAAAAAAACTTCTTGGTGTAGATTTAGCAGTATGCCATGATTATGTTCAAATCAAGAAAAATTGACTTTACTTTTTAAAAGGTGAAAGACTTCTCTGACGAGAAGAGATAACCACAGCCTATAGACACCATAGATGTTGCATGTGCGTTGCAGTTCTGAGGCCGGGGTGCTAGGCTAATTATACAAGTCTATCGGTTGCCCTTCCCTCTTAACCGGAACACGATACACTCACTTTGGCGGACGGATTATATATGGCGGTGAATCCTTACCCGGGCAAATAATCAGATGTTCAAGTTAAACAGAACACAAAAGAAATAAATACCTACATAGGTAGAAGAACTAAAATATTATTTTCATGATAGAATAATTGTTTTGCCCAACAAGATAGATGTACGGAACCCGAGACCCATATGTCGTTCTAATAGAATCATTTGCTCATGTCTTAAAAGATATCGGATTCTTTCTGTTTGCAAGAAAAATAAGATGAAACATTGTAAGTAATGTGTATAAAATAAGCCATTAAATTAATTAATGTTTTTTTATCGTACACTGTTAAGAAATACATATTATCTATCTATATGTACTTGTAATATAACTGTAGTAAAATGAATTCTGTACATTGAAGGTATTTACAAATAAAAAAGTAAGTATGTAAGTATCTTCAGCCCATATCCCCGAAGAGTTAGGCAGGGAGACAACCAGGGCACCCAAGACTAGCCGAAGACACTAAGTCCCACAATGTGATAGGTGGCAAGCCTATTGTCAACCGTGCACATATACCTACAATCCCGAGCAACGTTTTTTTTTATTAGGAAATTGAAAAAACTCAATTTTTTTATGATATTGGAAGGCAAACAAGCAGACGGATTTCCTGATGGTAAGAAATTCACGCCGCCTAGAGACACCAAAACTGATAATAGTGCGTTGCCAACCTGAGGCCGAGATGTTAGGCTTTGAGCAAAAGTAAGTTTACCGGCTACCTTACCCTCCAGCCGGAACACGTCATGACGTTATGGCGGCTGGAATAGATAAGGCAGGCGGTGGTACCAATCCCGGTGAGTCGCTCCGAAAATCTACCACCTAGTCAGATGTTATGGTGTTAGTGACAGCAAGCCAATACTCGCCTTTTACGAGTTGCCTGGCAGGAAGGCAGATGGTCTATTCTGCAAAGGAGCCCCGACCAACAAGGGAAAAATTTAAATTTTCTTTTTGTTGCTCGACCCGGGAATCGAACCCGGGACCTCATGCAGTCAAGTCCGGCAGCTGAACCGCTAGACCACAGAGGAGACATATGTTCAATACTCCTGACAAAACATATATTATGTAGTGTCAGCTTTGAAATTAAAGGAAATTTATTTATTTGCGGAATATGTGTTGATTCTCATGAAATTTTGTGAGCTTATTAAGAAAATATATTCCCCGTGGTCAAATCACTCCGTTATGTCCACAACGTAGAACTGTAACACAATGTTCGTTCCCGTACTCCTCCGAAACTGCTCAACCGATTCTCATGAAATTTTGTGAGCATATTGAGTAGGTCTGAGAATTGGCCAACATCTATTTTTCATACCTCTAAGTGATAAGGGTGGCTCACCCCAATTTTTTTTTTACTAAAATTACATTAAAATATAGCAGAACAACGTCTGCCGGGTCAGCTAGTGTTAATAAACAATACAATATTTTCAGCAGTGTTTGCTAATAAAGTAAAATATGTAATAAACTATGAATTTTAATGCCCATTCTTTGAGTATGTATTCGAATTAAAAAACAAAGTTAAAAACTCTAGTCTCCTATTTCACATTCAACCAAACGTTCCGTAAACCAGAGAAGTTATAAATGAGCTAGTAAAACAGTTTCTGAAACTTGCTAGAAGTTGGAAGCCAACTGAATACTCGTAGATGCTGACAAATGTATGGTGAGGAAGTTTTTTATTTAAAGTTACATTTTCCTTCATAACTTTCAATCGAAATGGCGGGTGAGCCCAACAAAGTCATAAAACACTTTAATAGACTTTTAACCATTCCTTTTCATCCTACTAATATTATAAATGCAATAGTTTGTATGTTTGTCACTCAAAAACTGCGGAACTGATTTTTGTGAAATTTGTCATACACATAGGGTGTAACTTTAATTAACAAGGGATAGCCTTTCCTGAAAAAATGTTCCTCTGGGACCGTTAACCACGCGACAACTAGTACGAATATAAATGACCGTTTTTCACATACACCAAGTTAAATGGTCCTACAGCAACAATCCCGGTGAGCTATATAATAGGATATTGGTTCTAGTAAAACATATTTATTTTTTCCCTCATAAATTAAGTGCTCGCAATTGTCGTGTTTCTGTCCTCAGTCACGTGTAGCTGATAGATTTGCACATGTGGTTCAGGATCTCGCCCATTAGATGACGACACATTAGTAACATCTAGGGTAGGTAGGTATTCATCGTTGCAGTAGACGATGGTTCATGTAAATGTAATGATGACGGCCATGGATCATATTAGGCAATGGTTGTGTTGTTCGCTATAAAAAAATATAAAAAAAATTTGCAATACCATTATCCTGAGATAAAAGTTGTGCTTCGTAGTTATTCCTTATCAGGACAGCTACGCACCTATCACAATATGTTGTCTATAGTCCAAGGTTGTCACTTACCATTAGAAGATCCCCAGGGCTCTTCTATCTGATACTGATATAAACTGATAACTTTACACAGAGGTAAAAAAGAATATAAGTCCTAATTAGTCATTAGCCATTTGTATATGTTATAACATTCAAATCAGTTTAACCTTTTGTAAGAGTATTTACATACATATCTTCACGCCAAGTCCCTTTGCGGTTTAGGCAGAGAGTATCGAGTGCCAAACCTCACTATCCTGACAAACCTGTCTGGCTTCCTTCACGTTCACTACCCTTTTCGTACAAACATGCCGGTTTCGGAGACTCTTGACACCATCCTCAGAACAGAATTTTTAGTTTCGATACCCCATGTGATGACCCCATCGCCCGCTGGTGAAAACTCGATAATTTATTCCACTGTACTGTCGTGTTCCGCCTAAGTAGCCGGTACACTTGCACATGTGTTCTAAAATACGGAGAGTTTTTACTAGTTGGTAGAGTTTCGCAGCGACTCATCCGGATTGGTACCACCGCCTTACCTATTCCTGTCATCATATCGTCATGACGTGTTCCGTTTTGGAGGGTAAGGTAGCCGGTAAACTTACTTTTGCTCGAGGCCTAACATCCCGGTCTCAGGTTGGCAACGCACCATTACCACCTTTGGTGTCTCTAGGCGGCGTGAATTTCTTTCCATCAGGAATTCCGTCTGCTTGTTTGCCTTCCAATATCATAAAAAAAAGAGTTGTTTCTTATCATTAGTGATTATTGTTCGCTATCTTATAAAATAAAAAAACGAACTTCTACTACTACATAATAATTACCACTTTACATTAGTTTACCAGTGAGTAATAACTAACTTGGCTAGTGGAAAATGGGACTTTCCCCCTTGTTGGTCCGGGCATTCCATCTAGAAAAGGTCATCTACCTTCTTGCCTTCGTAAGAAGCAAGCAAAGGTTAAATGAATTATTACCAACAAATTCAATGGTTTAGAGCAGTGGTCGGCAACCCGCGGCCCGCGGGCCGCATGCGACCCGCCTACGTCCTACTTGCGGCCCGTGAATGTCGTCAAGTTTTCGATATAAGTTATAAATATCAAAATAAATTCATGAACGTTCCCCGCTTGACTGTATATTATACGACGTATAGTGTAGATTCAGCCCTAAGAACGCGCTTCACTCCGCCCATTTCCATTTTTTGTATCGGACATGACAAATTATAAGTAGGGATATATAGCTTCTAGGGTAAATATTAAAACTGTGGCCAACCTTTAGTTTATTTTGCCGCCTTGTGGCCCTTGCCTGCCAAAAGGTTGCCGACCGCTGGTTTAGAGTATCATTCTGCGACTCGTCTGGGTAGAGTCCTTGCTGCCATAATGACAGTGTCGTGAGAAGATAGAATAGTCGGTAAACTTGCACAGTTGAACTAACACCTCGGCTACAAGACAACAACGCATCTACAACATTTATGGTGTCTATAAGCCTTGGTTATTTCTTACCGTCAGAAGCGTCTTGTGCTTGTTAGCTATCTTGTCACGAAAAAATCAGTATTCAAAATTACTTGATCCCACTACCGGGTGGTGGGGTCTTTACAATATAACGTCGCTACAAATTTACATAACATAAGAACACAAATGCTCCTATCTTACTACCGAGATAAAACAATATTTTGTTAAACTCTTCTAGATTTAAGACGCGTTCTGTGGAGATGAAAATGTAAAATTATAATTCAACCTCTAGACGTAGCTTAGCTTCTAACTCAAACAAGAAAGCAAATATTTAGACTGGATAAGTTTTTGAGAATCTCGCTGTTTATAAAAGAATAATTTTATAGGTAAGCTGTTGTTATTCTTAATAGATTTATTTTTCTAACATTTTAAGCTAATATATTTTATAAAAGTGCCTTAAGGCTCTATATGTCCCAAACATACCGAATCGTCCTTATGAATATCTAAAACTAGAACTTGAGTACGGACAATAATCAGTTTAAGTTACCTAGTTATGTACAAAATTCTTTAGGTAAGTTTAGTAACCGAAATTCTGTTAAATAAATTTGTAAAAAAAAATCGTAAACATTCACAAAAACACTCTTTTTGAATGGGAAGAATTGATAACATCAGTTTCTATTGAAGATCGATGTTAACCAGAAAAATATAAGTGATTCTAATGAACCCTTTGAATTAGATATGAGCTGTTTTTTTCTGAATCCGAATATTTATTTTTTAAAAGTGTCTATAGTACAAATCTCTTTATATTTGTATTTATCTTTACTAGTGGTCGTCCTTTGGTCGAAATTCGACTATGATAAATTTTAATATCTTGTTGATAAGAACGCCATCTTCATTTTTCAAGACCAACTTCTTTGTTTCCAAACTTTATAGTGCGCCATCTGTGATATTTTATCGTTACCATCAATATATTTGTTTGTGTGTGTCAAATGCATGGTAGTGTGAGTAATATTTTATTTATTGATTTAATGTACTTTATAAGCATTATCATTGAAAAATATTAGCGTTCTGCACTTCGCCTACACATAAACTATAAGTGTGCCAAATTTTAAGCTTCTGCGCCCACGCAATTTTCGTAAAAAGGGGTCCAAAGTTTTAGCATCACGTATTAATATATAGATTTTTGTAGGAATGCGAACGCACGCTGCGGAGGTATCAAAAACAGTGATTATAAGCTATCACTTAATTAGAATAAAAAAAATTCAGTTTTAGACACAAACTGAGCTTTTAATAACTTCAAAGGTTTTCATGGAATTAGCCATATTTTTTTATGAAATATCTACCCATATCCATAATATCTATATATCTTCAATAGAAACAAATGCAGTTAATTATTTCCAAAACGGGAACGTCCAAAAGGTGTTTACTTTTTTTCATCGAAACAATTTTTTTATCGTGTTTCGGTTTTTACTTACCTAAAGAATTTTAGAATTAATACACATAAACAGTTATTGTTAGTTATCCCTTATTTAAGGTCTAGTTTAAGATGTTCGAGGGAAAGATGCGGTACATGTAATGCCGGAGACCTAGAAAAGGTTCCTAATTCATCATCATCGTCATCAGGCGGAAGACGTCCACTGCTGGACATAGGACTCCCTTAAAGAGCGCCACAAGTGACGGTCACCAGCCGCTTGTAACCAGCGACTCCCCGTGACTTTGACCAGATCGTCAGTCCATCGGGTGGGAGGTCGTTCAACACTACGTCCTCCGGTGCGAGGCCGTTTGAGAACCTTTCTTCCCCAGCGGTTCTCTGTTCTGCGAGCAATGTGGCCTGAAAATTACCACTTCAGTTCGCTGACTTTCTAGTTATGTCGGTTCCTAATTTAACGCCTTACGATTTAGTTTATTTATGTTTTAGGTTTTTCAGCTGTCCGATTAAAAAAAATAATGGATAAGATGAGATGATGGTCTTTTTAAAATATGTGGTTATGGGTTTAGCGCGTGTTGTTTCACATTTATTTGTTTGACGTTATTAAATTCAAATAGAGTTCGATGTTGTGCAGTTTTATCGCATTTCAATCAGAACTTTATTTCAGATCTTCTTTCTAATTCTAGTATTTCTTTTAAATGTTTAAGAAATGCTACGATATTTTGTTTGGACATGAGTTTTTACGTAATTGATGTGAAAAAATATATATTTCAAGATAAGAATTTAAGCCTTGATTGCCTTGATGCATGTACGCACGCATGGGTACACGTACATCACATACACAGCATCCACAAACACACAGAAAATGAAATATATTATTAGTGTAACAATGAGAATGCCCTTCGCATGTTCCGTTGGGTCACTACAGATATACAACAGAATTTTGTTATAGGTTGTGGTTGTTTTGTAGAAAGAGAGTTATGAATGTGGAGGAAGTTAGGCAGGTCTACTGGAATTGTAGCACTTGGCACTTGATACTCTCTGTCTACCGTGTGAAGATAACATGTATATAATCCTCCTTACTAATAAAACTTACGCGCCCGTTGATCTGGTGTGTAACTTCACATTTGCCAACAAAAATGAATTTACACACTAGTGTCAACGAGCGCGTAAGTTTTATTAGCAAAGAGGAATATAAATTATAAATATAATACGTTATCTTTACGTATTATGTACATAGATCATGTAAGTATCATAAAGGTCAAAAATAAAGGCAGTAATCCTCGACCCCATTTAATTAAACTCTCAAGTCTCCACCCTCCCGTCTAAAGAGTTATTGGTGCAAAGTTTACAAGAGCTCAGTGAAACTCAAGGCTACGAGAAATGAAGACACGTACGCGCTATAACTTACTGTTACTCTTGCCTTGAGATGTGGAGCATGACATGTTAAACACATAACTCTGTGTCATATAATACAATCCACTAAGCGATATGACTTGTTAACATTCCTTTATGTTGGCACCCATGATATTTGAATTTACGGATTGTTTTTTGTACAATACTCTGGTATAGTGCCACCACCTTATTCATCCATAAGTCAAAATTGGAACCAGGGTGCTGATTATGTATCTCAGCTGCCAACTCAAAATGGAAAAGTGTACAAATGACGTCATTTGTGGTTGCTTGATCACTGGAGATAGCAAATATAAAACACGTCATTTGACAGCTATTTGACGTAGACTTTTCCATTTTAGTTGGCAACTGAGATAGATGATCAGGCCCCAGATCGCTATTTCTATTAATTTCAGAAGCAGCAAAAATGTAATTCCTACAACTGCATTTTTTAATAATTGTGTATTTTGTCTAAGGATAGTATTTGTATAGCTGATGTGTTGCTACCCTCGCGGTTTTCGCAACTTCACCGGACTTATTCCGTTCGCCGATAGTCATGTCTGGAAGGTAAGAAGGCCGATAATCTTATTTATACAAGAGTCTTAGTATCGTATTCGTAGGTTGGTGATAGGCTCCATTTCATTTGTCAGAATGTACCATGTTGTTTAAGTTTTAAATAAGTTCTTGACATTAAGTTTGTATAATTCGTATAATATATTTTTTACTTTAATTATGGATGTGTTTAAACATGTTTTAATGTAAGGTAACTAGTCTTATAAGGCTTTGGAGTAAATTTTATCTCTATGTTTCGAAGAAGGTTATGGGCTACTTTTTATCTTGTATACTAAAGGGTATTTACCTCACATAACAGGAGTGGAAGTTCGTATGATAATTAATTATTTATTACTCTTATTTTATAAAGAAACATGACACTTACATTTTTAAACGAACTGTTGAAAGGCGTAAGGCGGAACGAAGTTTGTCGGGTCGGCTAGGGCACAATAAACTTTTTATTGAATATCTTCTCTGTTATCTTATAACTTGAAAGATTCTTCAATATGCCATAATAGGAACAAGCTGTTAGATAATGAAGTTCGTAGTTGGCAGCCCATGAAACTCCCAACTCCTTGGAGAGTTCAATGTTTGTGAGGTATTATCGTTAAAATAACGGAGCCAATAAATTTAAAAGGTTTTGTTAATCTGATAAGCGGCTCTTGAATAGAAGTTGGAAGTCTCAAGACGTAATTTAAAGAAACTTTTTGAAATTCTGTAGAAATTCTTGTTTAATGTTTTATAAGTTTTATGTAATAGCGAACAGGCTGGAGGTTCTCTAGATGGGAGGAGACAAACAGTATATAGTGGCACCATTGATGTTACTGGTACGTTGATCTTGGACTTCTTGAGGTCGGATTTAACTTTTTGAGGTTTCGGTTTCGATTTTTTTTATGACATCGGAAGGCAAACAAGCAGACGGATTTCCTGATGGTAAGAAATTATCGCCGCTTAGAGATACCAAAGGTGGTAATGGTGCGTTGCCAACCAGAGGCCGAGTTGTTAGGACTCGAGCAAAAAAAAGTTTACCGGCTACCTTACCCTCCGAACCGGAACACGTCATTACGTTATGGCGGCAGGAATAGCTAAGGCGGTGATACCAATTGCTGCGAAATTCTACCACCTAGTCAAATGTCACGGTGCTAGTGACGCCAAGCCTATGCTCGCCTTTTACGAGCTGCCTGGCACAGGAAGGCAGATGGTCTATTCTACAAAGGAGCCCGGACCAACAATTGGGAATCCTCGGGTCGGGCAACTAAAAAATAGGAAATGTGCATTTTCCATTTTTTAATAAAAATGACGTTGCCCAGGATTGGACATGTGCCCGATTGGCGATAGGCTTGCCACCTATCACATTGTGGAACTCAGTGTCTTCGGCTTGTTGTGGGTGCCTCTGCCTACCTCTTCGGGGATATGGGCGTATTTAATATATACTTTTTTATGTGAGCGATCAGCTAATAAGCACATAGGTTTCCTGATGGTCAGAGACGACGATCTTATAATGGATTTATATGTGTATTCCATCATCAACTAGGCTGTAAAGTTCACTTTTACTCACTCTGCAACCTACCAAATCTTGTCGTCATAACTGTAGGGTTTGCCGTTTTCGTCTGCCATGATGAGACAAGGGTAGAAAGGGTCGGGATCAAAGGATACCTTGACCATACCAGGTTAAATAGATTATTACCATCAGGACCACTGGCCGTAAAATGCTATTCAGCAACTTGCCCGAGTAGGAATCCACCGTCTTTTTTATTTTTGCCGCCATAATGATAGTGTCATGTTCTGGTTCGGAGGATAAGGTGACCAGTAGACTGGTACAATTGGCCTATAGGCCCGACACAGGACAGTGACGCACTTTTAACATCTATGGTGTCTATAGTTCAGTTCAGTTCAGAGCTATATACTTGTCCGCTGTTTTATCACTTCAAAAAACTTTCCCAAAAATCAAATGCCTGGTAACAAATGCCCGATTTATATCTAGTGGCCATATCTGATTGCACTCAATAACCCCTTCAAAATCCATCACAATCATCGAGTGGTTATCAGTAATAAACACCCTACTATCGGCGACTTGGTGATAAATTTTCCTCCAAGTTTGGATAGCAGTAATAATTTATGAAATCAGACTGACGAGGGTTTCTAGAAAACAATTCATTTGCGGTAAAATAAAGTATTGGCTGAACCTTTATGAAGGGCAACTTTAATCTTATTTCCCTAAAAATAGCAGGCTTTTTTGCAGCAACAAAATTAATGACAGAAAACGGTAACAGGTTTGTCCTTGAATGATTATTGAATTTCGTATAAAAATTGAGTGAAATTAGTCAATGTAGGTGACATTTTGTTCAGTTAAACTGCAAAAGTGACTTATTTATCAAGAAATTATTGTATTGTGTATTTTCTCGTTGCCGCCAAATATAACTAAATGAGCTTGATTAAGGAGGCCACCGCTTTACTTAAGACCCTGACATGACATTCTATAACGACTTACAACTATGTTATAGGAAACTGAAGTATTGAATTGTGAAAAATATCAAGAAAAAGAATTTATAAATATGTAAAATGAAAAAGGTGCCAGTATGTTTATCTTTATATTTATATCATATATTCCCAGAAAGAGTCAAAATACCTAACTCAAAAAAAATATGTTTAACCTTTTATATATATGTTTTATATATATATATATGCAAATAAGAAGATGTGATGGTATGACCATATTTAGAGATAGTTGGGAACTTAGTGTTTTTGTGGCTCGGGAGTGTTATGGGTTGCTTTTAAGACGCTTTTATTAACTTTTGCCCGTGTTGGTCCGGGCTCCTTTACAGAATAAACCATCTGTCTTCCTGCTAGGCAGCTCATAAAAGCCAAGCACAGGCTTGCCGTCATTAACACCGTGACTTCTGACTAGGTGGTACAGTTTCGCAGAGACTCGCCAGGATTGGCACCACCATGTTACCTATTCCAGCCGCCACAACGTTATGGCGCTTGCCGTAACTTACAAATAAATCTTTAAAAAGTAATTAGGTACTCCATTTGCTTAAATTGTCTTTAATACTTGTGTGATCCGGTCCGTGTATACAAAGCTTTATGACAAAACATAGGCTCACAAATTTCCCAGTAACCTATCTCGATTATATTGTCTGGAATATCTTAAATGAACAGACACAGCTTGTAACCATTTTATAATAAATATAGATTAACAGTAAGTCAGTAGCGGCGTTTCCAATTAAAGCTAACAAGTTTCAAAGCTTCTATTCATGAAATATGCTCCAGTAATACGAAATATGACTATGTGTAGGCGTGGGCGAGGGAGTGGGTGTAGGTCACGAACTGCTGCAAGCAATGCGCGGATTCAACTGAAAGTCCTTGTAAGTTTATAAAGGCACTGTAATGGGTAATGCACACATAGATGGACCGAATAAGGGCGTATCTTAGGGATATAATCCGTCTAGATCGCTTTCATACATTTTGTATTTTGCAACGCACTTTATGCCGGGCAGTATCGCAGCGGATTTTTGCGCGGCGACTAGCGTTCAGTCTCTCATACGGTCATCGAGGAAAAGAGTAAAAACGACATAAATAATATGAAATATGATCCATATGAATATAGCTGGAAACGCTTTGTCAGCCGAGGCTTACGAACGCAGCTTATAGGCTGATGCCCTCCGCGGACCCTTACGGCTGACATAAGCATTTTACAATTTAGCTAGTTATAATTTCGTATGTCCGAACGCTCAAGGTTACTTCCGCGACTTATTTTTGTACGGCTCAGTGTATTTGCATTATCTGGATACCCTGTAAAACACGGCTATTAGCCGCGTATGTCAGCCGTATCCGATAGTATGTTCCCAGTTTAAAGGGCTAATGACATTTTAGCGCTAAAGTCTTGTACTTCAACTACTAGAGGCGCCACTTTTCATACTGATGTTTCTTAAGTAGAGTTGCCAGTCTTTGGATGAGCCCTGACCTAACACGCTCCGCCCGTCTAAGGTGTTTGCTATCCTTAAGAGGTACAACATTATTGTTTAGTTATTGGCCTAGTCGTTTTTAAAATTGGCTATTTTAGCTATTTTGTGGAACCCAATAATTGAATCGAACAGAATTTGATCCTATCAGCCTTAGGTGACTTGGATTAGTCTCCTATGATTTTAAACTTAAAACGATATATTGACGAACGATATATCGACAAATAAAATAAATCATATCTTGAGTATCCCGTAGCAATTAAAATGTTAATTGTTCTCCTAGTTCATTTAGGTAGTAATTATTATGGGGTAGAACATTGTGTAGCAACTGCCCGGATTAGTACCACCATTATCAATGCAATTATAGCAACAGTGCACGCTACGGGTAGTCTAAGATCCCAGTCATAAAATAGCGACGCTATTTGTTGTGTTATAGTGAAAGGTTGTTTCTTACTTTAAGGAAAGCCGCCCATTTGTTCAGTATGCTTCACAAATGTGTACAAATATTAATTTGCTTTAGAATATTGTTAGTCTGTTTGCTCTAGAGCTAGACAGTTGATGGTCTAGAGTAAATAGACGTAGATTTCATGTACATCTATAGACAGATCAACAGCATTTTAATGGGATTAGCTCATTGTGATTCTAAGGTATGGGTTCTGGCTAGTGGAGGCTGGAAGAGTGGAGTGAACGTAAATATTGATTAGCGGCTATAGCATAATCATCTATCGACTGTTTCAAACTTACGATAATTATTCGTTTGATTTTGTTACGGTTTCTCCGACTTCAATTTAGAAAAAAAACTTGTGTGTATCTTCTCACCTATATCCCGGAAGGAGTAGTCAGTGGCACAACCAGGGCACCTACGACTAGCCGAACACACTAAGTCCCACAGTGTGATAGGTGGCAATCCTATCGCCAACCGGGCACATATCCAATCCCGGGCAACGTTAATTGAAAATATACATTTTCTAATTTTTATTTGTTGCCCGACCTGGGGATCGAACCTGGGACTTCAAAAAGTCAAGTCCGACGAAGGACCGCTTGACCACAGAGGAGATAAAAAAACCTTTTCATTACGGAAACTGATCGTCGCTGGGGCATCACAGCTGGTATGCACGCCTCTCAAAACACACTAGTAGTTCAGAAATATTGCTTCATACAAAATACGTAAGCTGCCTGGTTGGCGTCAGTCTTACAATTATCACATGTAGGACTGCTATGTATCTTCGGCTAGTTGTGTGTGCCCTGGTTGTGCTTCTGCCTTGTCTGTGCCCAGAGAGATATGTGGGGATTAACGTGCCTATCTAGTTAACATTCAGAAATGTTAACTTGATAGTTTATGTACATAATATACCTTATGTACATATATCTATAGTAAACGTGCTCGTAATCATTTCAAGTAAAAATATGTATTGTACGAATTTATAACAGAATTGTTTATCGTAAAACTGCTGCAATTTCAACTTAACTCCAATCTTGTAGTTTCTCAAACTGAATGAAATATGAAAATTAAAAGTTTGAACGTAAACTATACTTAGGGAACATACAAGTTGCCTCAACTTCTACTTACCTAGGGTTATTTAAAGGTTTCTTTCTATATAAAGGACGATTACAGGGCTAGACAACTTAAAGTAGGTTTTACAATTTTCTAATAAAATAACATTGCTTGGCTTGAGATAATTTCAATGTAGGTAAGAGTAACAGAAAAATAAGTTATCTGTTGTACTGAATCTACTTAAAAACATATCAATAACAATATTTCAAGGATTTGGGAAATGGTTGGCGTTTATGGCGACAATGTCGTGACTGTGGCCTGATGATATCGTGACGGAGTCGTGAAGATTATAGAAAAAACAATCTCGTAATGTGTGACGGTGTCGTAACGTTGTTGTGACATGTCGTGACGGTAAATGTGAAGACGATGTCGTGGCTATGTCGTGACCGTTTCTTGGAAGTGACGCTGTCATGATGGTGACGGTATTGGTGATGATGGTGCATACAATGTTGTAGTTGTGTTCTGACGATATTATGATAGGGACGTAATTTGGATATCTATCTGCTTTTTATCTGCCTGTTTATACTATGACCGCCTCCGTGGTCAAAGGGTTAGCACATACACCTTATACACCGCGAGGTTCGGGTTCGATTTTCAACGGGGACAGGCATTATGTGATGAGCATTTAGATATCTGCATTTTCCGGATTTAGGTGTTAGTTTTTTTTAAGTGATTACTCAACCAATAAGGAACAATTATGATGGACTCTTCTATATAAAAGCAGGTCCTAAATCAGAGTTGATTCCATAGTAGAATTTTTCCTCAAGATCAGACAAAAAGTTTTTAATATAAACTTAGATAACGCATTCAGTTTTAAGTACCTCGACGATACAATGTTTTGCACATTAACGTACATATTGTTGTTATTTTCCTCGATAATATGCAATATTTCAATTGAATACGTGGACTACCTTCCGGAAAAATAATCACTTCATTAGATTCATTACTGGCGAAGTCACGAAACAAAAATACAAAAAATAATAAAAATAAGCTGGAGAATTTATGATCTCCTTTTAAAATTTGCTTAATTAGAATGTATGCCAGATCATAATGCCTATTACCTCCTAAATAGAAGTAGTTTTAGGAACTTAAGTTTTTGTGTTTGAACAAATCGCTTCATTTCTTCTGTAGTTGAGGACAAGACTAAGAAAATTACTGCGTGTCTGAACTGACTACAGCAAAAGAAGGTTGTATAAGTATCTTCACGCCCATATCCCCGTAGAGGTAGGCAGAGGCACAACCAGGGCACCCACGACTAGCCGAAGACACTAAGTCCCACAATGTGATAGGTGGCAAGCCTATCGCCGACCGGGCACATTTCCAATCCCGACCAATATTTTTTTTATTAGAAAATTGGAAAAATCCAATTTTCTTTTTGTTGGACGACCCGGGATTCGAACCCGGGACCTCATGCAGTCAAGTCCAACACCCGGACCGTTAGACCACAGAGGTTGTATTTTTCATTATTTACGCAAAAACAACTAATCTAATTGCTTTGCATTAAAATGTTGTTAACGTATCAAAGCAATGATTGATGATGGAAGATTGAAATCTTAAGAGGATCTCAGTATCTTAAAAGGAGATTTTACCTCGCCCGATTTTATTCCTGCCGCCATAATGGCAATTTCATGTTCTGGTCCGGAGGGTAGAGTAGCCGGTAGACTTGCACAATAAACTTAGTAATTCATCAGCGACGCACCTACAGCATCTTTGGTGTCTACAGACTGCGGCTAACTCCTACCATTAGGAGAGTCACGTGCTTGCTGTCTTTTACCATAAACAATTTTTTTGGCTGATTTTGAAGACTCAATTCGGGGCAAACTATTAGTTCTACAAATTGTTTAAATGTCAAATTCAAGATTTACGTGAAAAAATCTGATCCTATAATAAGTTGGTTAAAACTTGGAAAGAGATATAAGCTACATTTGTTCCCAATGTTTCAAGTGAGCAATGAATGGTGATACGTTTCCAACTAGAGAATGGTACAATAAGGCTCATGTTATAACTACGAGAACAGAATTTTTAATAAAAAAGGGGCACTAGTTTTTTATGTCTAGTTGATTTTATGATAATTCAATTCAATTTAATTAGTCAACTTTTGCAGCAACCCTACTAATTTTCTTTATGAATGTTACTTTTTCACGGCTAAATCGTTGGTTGGATTTTGATTTAATTTTATATGCGTATAGTTAAAGACCCGAGTTAAAACATATCCCATTTTCTATATTATCCATCTATGCGCATATAAAATATCATCAAAATCGGTTTTTCGATATTTTATTCGACAATTTAAATACTATTTTTAAAAACCTTGTGTCTAAGTAAAATAATGAATATTTTTTAAAAAGTAAATATTTATTCAATATTTACTGGCACATCCTTGGTGGAAACATTAACCTATTTCGAGAGATGTAGAATACCTCAGCGCTTGCCGTTGACGTGTTCCGGTTCGGATTATAAACTACTATAAATAAACTTACTTTTGCCCAAGGTGTAACATCCTGGCCTTAAGCTGGCAACTAACCACCTTTGGTGTCTCTAGGCGGCGTAAATTTATTACCATCAGGAAATCCGTCTGCTTGTTTGCCTTCCAATATCATAAAAAAATACAATACAATACAATACCATAAAATTATTTTCGCAAATTTTAAGTTCAACTCAATAATTGACTGAAACTGAAAAATGGAAAGACTGAAAATTGAATCTGAAACGGTTTTCAGAACGTCAGGATAAGATAAAACAAATCAACATGAACGAGTAAAACCTGGTAAAAATATGTAATTGTTCTATGAAACAATTAGATTTGGTATATGGTGTCATGTCTTTCTCAATTTGAGTCTACAGTTCAGATGCCCCCAGGTGTCACAAATTTTAGTTCGTCGACTAGAGCAACCAAATTATTATTTTTCCGAATGTAGCGTTTAGACACTTCTTTTTCAACGACGTTATTTCTTTCTCCATTTCATATATTTTGTCTTCATATAACATTCTATCCTGTCTTCTTTTTAACCTCCTTATCAACGTTTTTGATGATTTTCCTAATTATTATTATCAGTAGTATTATCTATAGTATCATTATCCTTTTTCTTTATTCTGTGACGTTTTTGACAGGCTCTCCACTGCTTTCTTTTCAATCTTTCATCTTCTTCAGAACATTCCTTGATTTTCTTCCTTTTTGTATATTTCTCTCTGCATTTTTGGATTTTATTTCTTCTTGCTTCGAAGAATTTTCGTTCGTGTTTTTTCACGATATTTTTTTTGCCTTTCAGCATTGGTCAAGGCCATCTGAAATATTACATTTATGTTTATCAACTGTTATAATTATTTACTTACCTATTTATTTAGCTACGTACGTACGTACGTTATTATATACCAAAATATAAACAGTATTTTTATTTTTATTTATCCGTTCGACCATTACATGGCTCGCAGTCATTACATGCCTCTTAAAAAAAGAAAAAAAAGTATTTAGCTTTAACCATACGTTGCAAAGTAAGTTTACACAACTATAGTCAATATAGGTTTACTACTATCATTGCTCCTATACTACATTACAACTACTACTATGCTACTACTACTACTACTACTATTACACTACAAAGAAAAGAAAAAATACAAGCCCGCTAAGATTTTTTCGATTTTCTCAGTAAGTACCAGCGTTCTGATTGATGGTAGATTTTAGATTTATATAGACGCGTCGCAAGAACATTTGTATGGTTTATGTGGAATAAATATATTCTTATTCTTGCAGCCACGTCAAATGTTAAAAAAAATGATATCAAAACAGTCAAATGTCAAATATGGTATACAACAATTATCATTAAAGTTTAGAAACCGGTTTGAGTAGGAACTGTGCTTCATACATGTAGGTAAGTATTTATTTCAAAACGAAAGCCTTCTAAGTTTATGTATACATTTCAGTATGTGGTAGAGTGGCAGCATCTTGCCCTCACACACGGGACCCGATAGTGACGAACACTGAGCCTCACTTATTGTAAGTCTTGTAAAATTTACTTGCCAGAAATGGACAAAGAGGTAGTTCCAATCTGGGTAAGCTGTTGCACAAGCGCTATTCGTGTAATCATTCGAAACACGGTGGTAGAGTCCACCTAGTTTTGAATGATTACACGAATAGCGTTATATATATACGACAAGAATAGACATTTTTTGGGTCGAAGTGCTCATTAAATTTGTTTTAGTATTTCCATATCTAGACACGCTGTAGCGTGTCAAGCCGAGTTCAAATATAGGAACTGGCTAGCCAGCGCCGAGTGTAATATTACACGAACCACATGGTGCCACTTTTGACACTTCCATCACTCAAAACCTCTTTAACGTAAATACAGATAGCTACGTCTGTTGAATTATATGAAAAAGAACATCTAGAAGCCCAAATTTCATGACGCTACCTCAAACGGTAATAAAGATATGAAGGTTAAAAAGTCCTAAATTTTAGCACTGACTGACTAACTAAAATAGCTAAACTTATTCTACTTTCAGATGAACTACAAGGATGAAATTTGGAATCGATTTCAATAAATGTGTGTAAGCGTAGCATAAAATCTAATAATAAAAATAAAAATACGTAAAAAGGAGGTAAACATACAATTTTCTTTAATTGTGCCTAGTAGTTACAAGCAGATATTTCAAACTAGGCCAATACATGTATTATTATATTTGATATATATTTTATTTCCAAAAAGTAATGATATCCCACCAAAAACATAAATGTAAATAAGGGAGAGGTTCAATACAAAAATCATGTTTGAAGTTCTATGCAAAATCCGATAAATATACTAGCTCACCCGGCAGACGTTGTTCTGCTGTATTTTTATTGATTTTAGAAAAAAAAAAATTGGGGTGAGTCACCCTTATCACTTAAGGGTATAAAAAATAGATGTTGGCCGATTCTCAGACATACTCAATAAGCTCACAAAATTTCATGAGAATCGGTCAAGCCGCTTCGGAGGAGTATGGCAACGAAAACTGTGACACGAGAATTTTATATATTAGATGGGATACCTATTACAATTGCTGTTATTACAAATAATGAATTCCTAAAGTAGGTTAGATTTGAATTGGCCGGTTTTTATCAGAATTAAATGAATATATGTATGTTAAATAACTTTATAAAAGTAAAGTATCTTCACGCCCATATCCCCGAAGAGTAAGGCAGAGGCACAACCAGAGTATCCACGACTAGCCGAAGACACTAATGTGATAGGCTTGCCAAGCCTATCGACAATAGGGCACATATGCAATGCATGGCGAAGGCACATATCCAATTTGGAGCAACGTTTTATTAAAATAAAATTGGAAGAACCAAATATTTTTTATGTTGCCCGGCCCGGGAATCGAACCCGGGACCTCATGCAGTCAAGGCCGACACCTGAACCGCTAGAGCACAGAGGCGACTAATAATTAATAACATAAAATGACTAATATAATGAAAACTAGCCAATTCAACGAGCTAGAAAGTTAAATTAAAATTTATACTAAGCACTCTTTACAGATGGCGCTGCCGTCTTTTGCCTCACGCTTTAACTTGTTCGTTTTATAAAGTTTTGATGTTGGTAATTGTTATGAAAATATACCGTCTTTAATTCGTCAACGAAACGAGATTTATCTTGAAAGGGTCTTGATTGGCTAATAGTCTGATCAAGACCTACAGAATATATACCTTAGACATGCTCTAACAGCCAATATTAATTATCAATCCTAATCCAAAACTTACAGTACAAGATTGATATTTTGATCTATTTTCTATGTTATCGCTTGCCAATAACATATCTGTGGACAGGATAAATATGGCAATTAGGTATGGGATAGGCCGCCGGATACGCAGATCCATTAGATTATTAACATTGGCAACATTAAAACATTGGCCGTAAGTCGTTACTTTTCAGTGGTCGTGACTGTCGTTCCAGTGACAACTGAGCTGACAAGAAAGTAACGTTAAAAAATAATAGTGACTTTGTCACGTCGGTCACTTTCAGCTAGAGATGGGTTGGATTAGGTAAATTAGGGATCCCACCCAAGGGTCCAAGCCTTGTCGTGGCGGGGGGCTGAGTAACTGGGGTCGAGCCGAGACCCCAGGGCGCTTCTCAGTACCCCTCTCTGTCCAAGAGGGGACACGAGGAGCGCACACAGGGTGGTGGGCCCGCGTGGGTGGGCGGCTTCCAGGCCTGCGGAGAAGGGAGGCGAGCTTTCCACCCATAGCCCGCCCGGTCGAGTTGGGGTTGAGGCAGGTACGAGGGTGACTGTCGCCACTGGAATCCCCGAAGTGGTGCACGCTGTGTCTCCGTGCACTACTTCTGACGGTTTGCGGCCCACTGTTGAGTGGGGCCGCCTGATGGAGATCGCGAGATCTAGCGCCGCTGGGGCTGTGGATGTGTTTGAAAGCGTTCCCGCAGCCCTGGTACCTGGCGAAGGGGTGGACACCGTGAGGTTTTAGTCAGTAGAAATCTGACATAACTTCCCGAAACAAATTCCCCCGAAAGTGGCGGTTATCCATGATGGATTTCCCCACGAAAAAAGGTAAATTAGGGATTAGTTCCACCTGTTCCAATAAACACCTAATCCGTTGAATCCACTTAACGGGATTGGCTTGATATCCAGAAAAATGGAGCAGATGCCATTAAAACTTATTAGTAATCGCGTTCCTTACACATATTTATCGCGAAATCTCTATCAATCACGGTCAATATCTATAAATCTCGATCAATCTCTATCAATCTCTGTTAATCTCCATCAATCTTGGTCAATCTCTGTCACTCTCTATCAATCTTAATCAAATTCGATCAATCTCTATCAATCTAGATCATTCTCGATCAATCACGGTCAATTTCTATCAATCTCTATCAATCTCGATCAATCTCTATCAATCTGTGTTAATCTCCATCAATCTTGGTCAATCTCTGTCACTCTCTATCAATCTTAATCAATCTCGATCAATCTCTTTCAATCTATATCATTCTCGATCAATCACGGTCAATTTCTATCAGTCTTGATCAATCTCTATCAATCTCGATCAATCTCTATCAATCTTGGTCAATCTCTATCAATGTCTTTCAATCTCGATCAATCTCTGTCAATATCTAACAATCTCGATCAATCTCGGTCGATCTATTTCAATCTCTATCAATCTCGATCAATTCTATCAATCTCAATGAGACTCGGTCAATCTCTATCAATCTCAATCGATCTCGATCAATCTTTATCAATCTCTGTCAATCTCTAGCAATATCTATCAATCTCGATCAATCTCTATCAATCTCTGTTAATCTCCATCAATCTTGGTCAATCTCTGTCACTCTCTATCAATCTTAATCAATCTCAATCAATCTCTATCAATCTATATCATTCTCGATCAATCACGGTCAATTTCTATCAATCTTGATCAATCTCGGTCAATCTCGTTCAATCTCTATCAATCTTGGTCAATCTCTATCAATGTCTGTCAATCTCTATCAATCTTTTTTAATCTCCATCAATCTTGGTCAATCTCTGTCACTCTCTATTAATCTTAATCAATCTCGATCAATCTCTATCAATCTATATCATTCTCGATCAATCACGGTCAATTTCTATCAGTCTTGATCAATCTCTATCAATCTCGATCAATCTCTATCAATCTTGGTCAATCTCTATCAAAGTCTTTCAATCTCGATCAATCTTTATCAATCTCTGTCAATCTCTAGCAATCTCTATCAATCTCGATCAATCTCTATCAATCTCTGTTAATCTCCATCAATCTTGGTCAATCTCTGTCACTCTCTATCGATCTTAATCAATCTCAATCAATCTCTATCAATCTATATCATTCTCGATCAATCACGGTCAATTTCTATCAATCTTGATCAATCTCGGTCAATCTCGTTCAATCTCTATCAATCTTTATCAATCTCTGTCAATCTCTTGCAATCTCTATCAATCTCGATCAATCTCTATCAATCTCTGTTAATCTCCATCAATCTTGGTCAATCTCTGTCACTCTCTATCGATCTTAATCAATCTCAATCAATCTCTATCAATCTATATCATTCTCGATCAATCACGGTCAATTTCTATCAATCTTGATCAATCTCGGTCAATCTCGTTCAATCTCTATCAATCTTGGTCAATCTCTATCAATGTCTGTCAATCTCAATCAATCTCGATCAATCTCTATCAATCTGTGTTAATCTCCATCAATCTTGGTCAATCTCTGTCACTCTCTATCAATCTTAATCAATCTCGATCAATCTCTATCAATCTATATCATTCTCGATCAATCACGGTCAATTTCTATCAGTCTTGATCAATCTCTATCAATCTCGACCAATTCTATCAATCTCGATGAGACTCGGTCAATCTCTATCAATCTCAATCGATCTCGATCAATCTTTATTAATCTTTATCAATCTCTGTCAATCTCTAGCAATCTCTATCAATCTCTGTCAATATTTATCAATCTCTGTCAATCTCTAGCAATCTCTATCAATCTCTGTCAATCTTTATCAATCTCTGTCAACTCTTTATCTCTTATAGAGAGACAGTCAGAGAAACATGCGCACGCCGCATAGCTTACAAGCAAGCGCAACCGCGCAGCTTAGTAATAGGAAAAAGTGTCGCGACAACTTTTCGTGAGATTTTTTCCGTCTAGCCCGTTCACAGTGGGCAATAAGTAACAATAAGCAATAAATGTAATAATAAAACAATAATAAATAAGCCTCAAACATTAGCTTTCCAACAAAAAAATCGAATCAAAATCAGTCCATCCGTTTATTTAATATAAAAGTTATAATGTCACAGACAGACAGACACACAAAGGCACGCACGCACACACAAAGAGACACACAGACATGCAAAACTAATCATTACCCCCATTTTTTGGGGGGGGGGGGAGTAAAAACCAAATCTACCAAATTATATTATTAGATATTATATAATATAACACTATAGATAGGTAATTAATTCAATACACTGGGTAAACTGGAGTCCGCAGATCAGTGCCAGACAAATACTTTGGAACGCGCGTTCCATATTCCTTGTATCGGATTAGGTACGTATTGGATTCAATATTTTGTAGTCTGTGGGAACAGGATTAGGTGGATTCCGTGGAACGATAACGTAATATTTTTGGATTAGGTACGACCTAATCCCATGAAATACCTTATCTCGGAACCTAATCCGATATTTATGCCTCACCTCTACTTTCAGCACAATACATGCTACCTAGGTTATAAATTCTTTTCATTTAGGTAGGTCACTCCGAATATAATTAGGCAAATGATTCAGGAGTCACTCTCGTCTTCCAAGCAACGCAATGCCATCTAGCCGGATTTTTAACAGAATTTTAAAAAAGGGGGATATTTTCATTTTCTCAATTCCTCTTATTGTTTTTTTTTTATTTTATGTATTTTCTAATTATATGAAAGAGAGAGCGTTAATTTGAAATAACTATAACGGCAATAACGGCAACTAGGTACCCACGTTACTTTGGAACGTAGTTCCTTGTTGACAGATCACAGTGATCACTTTGATTAGCGGATCACAGCGACTTATTCATTTTGAAGTTATGTAATGCTCACCTCTACTATCGTAGGCATGGCGACTCTTTCCGAAAAAAATCGAGTTTTAAATTGATTCGAATCGTAACCTGAAGAACCGATTCACAAGTAAATCGAGGTATAAAGATCGATTTCTATAAAATCGATATTTTTTAAGTTTGCGTTTACAATTAAAACATAAATCCGTTTAATTAAAAAAAGATAAAAATTAGCGTTAACGGCATATTTTCTCCCTTTCCAACAATATCGCTCCTAAAGAAAATGATTTCAATAGAAAAATAGCTTTCCAATATTTCCTACCGATCGTTGTCCTAAGGTTTAGAAAGTCCAGCATTACTATCCGTTTTATAGTACTCTTTAATTTCATGTTATGCTTAGAATGTGGGTCCAGAATTGCTTGGCTTGGCTAAAAATGTTTTGGGATGACGTTTAGGTGGCCGGTCCTACCATAAGTCAAACCAGTTGTTAGCGTATTAACGCATTGCTAGACGTTTAGTTTTCAACTATAGTCTATTTATTTTAACGGACGAGTACTAGTATGTCCCCTGCTTATTTCCGATACTGACAGAGTTTTCCCCGTGTTGATCCGGGCTCGTTTGTAGAATAGACCACCTGCCTTCCTGCCAAGCAGCTCGTAAAAGGCGAGCATAGGATTACCGTCACTAACACCGTGACTTCTGACTAGGTGGTACAGTTTCGCAGCGACTCGCCCGGATTGGCACCACCAATTCACCTATTTGACCAAAGGTGGTAATGACGCGTTGCCAACCTGAGGCTGGAATGTTAGTTTACTGTCTACCTTACCTTAAGAACCGGAATACGTCAACGGCAAGCATTGGACGTTATGGTGGCAGGAATAGGCAAGGCGGTGCTACCAATCCGGGTGAGTCACTACGAAACTCTTCCACCTACTAGGATGTCACGGTGTTAGTGTCGGTAAGCCTATGCTCGCCTTTTACAAGCTGCCTATTTAATTACTTACTTAATATTATATTTTAGATTAGCCTTGCTTAGATTTTATCAAATAGTAAGCAGCTGCCAATGTTTTCCAGTTTATTTATTTTTATTTTTAACTGCATTCGAGAGCATTTGTAAAATTAATTAAGCATAAGAGAGAAAGAAATAATATGTTTATACCGAAAAGAGGTAAACGCACTTGAAATGCTGATGTAATTACAGCTCTTACTGGACAATCCTTAATATTGTTGTTAATTACTGCCCGTGTTGCTCCGGGCTCCTTTGCAAATACGTCATCTGCCTAGTATAAAAAAGATATTTCAATAAAAAAAAATAAACATACCAGCCGACCCGGCGTACTTCGTATCGCTTGACATTAATAGCTACTAACAGTTTGTACGGATTATGGCACTTTTCCTCATTTTCCTATTTTTTCATTAGAACCTATAAATAATGCAACAAAAAAAGAATTAGAAAAATAGCATCATCTGTTCAGATGTGACACGATGACCACGCGAAACGGGGATTTATTTTTCAATATGTAGGATATAAAGGATTAGTTTAATGTGTATGAATGTGTGTGTAAGTCAAGTGAAAAAATATTCCTTGTTAATATTGAAACTCAGAATTAATTTTAATTGCTTTAATTAACTTTAAACATGTTTGTTTTTAATTATTTGAGTTGAATGAATTACTGTTAACACCTATTCTAGAAGACCCTTACATTTGAAGATATAGCAGTTGATTTTTTTTATGATATTGGAAGGCAAACAAGCAGACCGATTTCCTGATGGTAAGAAATTTACGCCGCCTAGAGACACCAAAGGCGGTAATGGTGCGTTGCCAACCTGAAGTCAGGATATTAGGCCTCGTAAGTTTACCGGATACCTTACCCTCCAAACCGGAACACGTCATGACGTTATGGCGGCAGGAATAGGTAATCCGGGTGAGTCGCTGTTAAACTCTACCACCTAATTATAATTGCAAAAAATACATTGCTGTTAGAATTCAACATTGTTAATAATGAACTTAGACTATATTTATTGATAGAAAAATGAACTTTTTTTATGATAATGATGAAGACGGATTTCCTAATGGTAAGAAATTCAGGCCTCCTAGAGACACCAAAGGTGGTGATGGTGCGTTACCAACTTGAGGCTGGGATCTTAGGCCTATAGCAAAATTAAGTATACTGGCAACATTACACTCCGAACCGGAACACTTCAACGGCAAGCATTGACGTTATGGCCGCAGGAATAGACTGAAAATAAAAAAATGAATAAAGTTGTGACATAAGCCTGTAATATCTAATCGAGTTTCACAGTCGTAAGCATCAAATATCTCTTTCTTTGCTTTCATTGCGGGCTGAAAATCATTTTCCCGTGAAAATAGGTCTACTCAACAAGATATAAAGTGGTTCGTGTACTTCGCAGGGAAGCTAACTTGATATACAACATTTTTTCCCCAATCGTAAACTGCCTAAATGATATCATAAAACGGCTCGAATTATTAAGTTCTTCTGAGATAAGATGTTTAGGCTGTGTTGACTGGGCAAATTTGTTGGCTCTGGTTTTCTTTTTTTTTATTAAATATATTTTTGCTATGAAAAATAAAATTTGGATTTGTCGCTAAGTTTCAATAATTAATGTTTTCTGTCTCTACAAATACATTTTTCTACTCATTTACACACATTTTGATGTATTAAATATTAATTTATGTGATAAGGAAAAGTTAATTTTAAATAAACCTTTTTTGTGAAATTTTTGCACTTTGAAGATGAAAATTTGATTGTAAATTTATTCATTACCTCTATGGTCTAGCGGTCCAAGTGTTGGACTTGACTTCATAAGGTCCCGAGTTCGATTCCAGGGTCGGGCAACAAAAAGAAAATGTGATTTTTCCAATTTTATAATAAAAAAAATATTGCTCGGGATTAGATATGTGTGCCCGGTTGGCAATTGGCTTGGCACCTATCACATTGTGGGACTTAGTGTTTTCGGCTAGTCCTGGGTGCCCTGGTTGTGCCTCTGCCTATTTCTCCGGGGATATGGGCGTGAAGATACTGAATATACTTATTCATTGCCCTTTTTTAGAGAAAGAGATATTATGTTTGTGTTAAATAAAAACGCTTTAGAGTCCAGGTAAAACCCTGTTGTACCTTGACCTGTAATAACAGAAAAAAACAAACGAACTGTCAAAAGTTGAAAGCTGTTCAGAAAAAAACCGATGGTATCTAAACAAATTACACAAACACTGTAATAAAACGAAATGTCTCTTAAGAGTATTACGCACTTTTAACAATAGGCAGATAGCACCAAATGTTCCGAAGGTAAAAGTTAAAACACAGAGGGCGTGGGTTGCGACTATTATTGTAGGTAGCAATGTTATAGCTGCTACTGTAATCTTCGGTTGGCGTGGCAGCAACCCCAGGCGCTTTCGCTCAGTCTGGTCTTGAGGGAAAATAGGGTGTTATGAGTTTGACATAATTGTTTGTGTATGTGGATTTGTGCGTGTGTGTGTCTGTTTGTCAGTGGCATCATAACGTTTGTACGAATGGACCGACTGTATTTTAAATAAGAAGGGGCTGTAAATGAAAATGAAAAAAGTTTTTGTATTAAACCTACAAACGAGGTCTACCTGAGCAGGTTCCTGCACAGCAATCCACCATCAGTACAAAAACGAATGAGTATCTTCTTTAAGTAAATATTTATTAATAAAAGATATAGACTAATAAAAGTAAAAACTATAACCTCCTCCATTTAAAAGTCGGTTAAAAATGGAATTGTTATTGTAATAAACTGATTAAAATGCAAGTCATAAGGTATTTGAAGCTACCAAAGCCAACGATAATGCCTAATATAGTTACAGGTAGGGAACCTTCAGCTGAAATATTGAAAAGTTGGGGAAGGTTGTATAAATTAGGGATATTTGAAATTCGAGACATGTCCGGTTTCCGACCATCCTTTGGTAAATAATAACTCAGGATATAATGAAACGCCAACGTTGGATATCCGCATCAGGAAACAATGGCAATGTTTTTTAAATCATTATTTCAGTCTTTATTATTTCACTACTAACGCCATATCTAAGAAAAAACTTTGCTTTTTTTGTCTTTCTTCTTTTAGTTTTTTGTGATATTGGAAGGCCAATAAGCAGACGGATTTCTTGATGGCAAGAAATTCACGCTGCCTAGAGACACCAAAGGTGGTAATGGTGCGTTGCCTTGCCAGACTTTGAGCAAAAGTAAATTCACCCACTACCTTATCCTCCGAACTGGAAATCGTTAACGGAAACCACTGGCGTTATGACGACAGGGATGGCTAAGACGGTAGCACCAATCCAGTCGAGTCGTTGCGAAAATCACATAGTCAGATATCATGGTGTTAGTGACCGTAAGCCTATGCTCACCTTTTACGATCTGCCTGGCAGAAAGGCAGTTGGTCTATTATTGCTACAAAGACTCCCGGACCAACGCGACGAAAACAGGAGTTTGCTATTAAAGTTAAAAAGTGTAAGTAATTAACTTTGAGCTACCTTCACCTGGTAATAAGTTGGACAACGGCCTGCCAAACTGAGAACACGTAAAAGTTCAAGATACCGCTATCTTATAGTACTTAGGTGGCAACTACAAATGCCTTACAAAAAATCAAATTTGCATAAATGAAATTGCTTATGTTGAAAAACCTACTTTAGCTGAATTTCCAATTTTCAAGATTAATCCATTGCGAGCTCAGAGTGAGGTCACAGCCCAAAATGTGAACACAAGATGCAGTGCGATATCTGTAGTTTAAATGAGTTTGAACTCCAACTACATTTGATTAAGCTAAAAAACACTTCACCATTCTTTACTGAAAGTAATAATAGCGGCGGGTGTGGTGAGGTTAGCTGCGGATATAGTGAGTTTTCCTTTACTTAACGGCCAGTAATTTGAGGTATCGGTATTTCGAGGTTATAGTGGGTTTGGTAAAGCTACTAGTGATTGTGGTGTAGTTACCGTTGGGTATGGTGAAGTTATCGGTGGGTATGGTGAAGTTATCGGTGGGTATGGTGTGGTTACTGATGGGTTAGGTAAGGTTACCGGCGGGGATAGTGACGGTACCCGTGGTTATGGTGATGTTACTGGCGGGTATATGGAGGTTACCGGGTGGTATTATTAGGTTATCTATGGGTTGAAAAGACGTGACGGAACGTGACGTTCAACCTAGTTGTTGTAGAAACACGTCGTTTCACGCCTTTATTTAGCTTTTATTGTTTTGTTGTCTAAAATAAAATTTAATTTAAAATTATTTTAGCGTTATGTTTTATCCAAAGAGATGCTCGTATATATTTATCTACAAAATTAAAAGATACTTAATATATCCATTAAAACGTTAAACACCCACAATTCATCTACTTTAGATAATCAAAACGGCGACAAGATGATTAAGAATTCATTGAATAATTATGTTTCACCGTTTCTGTTATTCTCGGGAGTAGCTATTGGAAAGATAGGTATTGTTAAGGGAACGAACTTTATGGAGCGCGCATGAAGAATGAGCTGCTGTTTGTACTCCGCGATAATAATGGAATAATTTATTCAAATCACTCCCTCAAGTATTTTGGCAAAGTATTTTGAATGAAAGAAAAAGTAAGTATCTTCACACTTCTATCCGCAGAGGTAGGCAGAGATACAAACAGTGTAACCACAATCAGCTTGGGCGGATTGATAATTCTTCCCGGTACTCACTTAACCCCTGACAAAATGGCTTGAAATAACAATTTTTGAGTTGTATGGCCTGGGAATCAAACCCGGGACCTCATGTAGTCAACAATAACACCAGACCTCTCGACCACAAAGACGGATAAAACAATTTGATTAAAAAATGGTACTTGTCACTAGCTTACAAGTTACTTTGTAATACAAATGCTATAGAATTTTTTCTTAATTACCAGACGTGTTGCCCTGTCCATATATTCAAGAAAATTCTAACTACGTTCCTTTCGTTATTGACTATTACCTTGAAACTTTTTGTGTTACCATGAGCAACGTTTCGTCACTTTTAGGCTAACTGCCAATCATTATACCAACGGATTACATTTCGTTGATTATAGGATCCTGGCACTATTCGTAAAACATGGCTGACACAATGCGAGTTTCGTTATGTGGTCTTTATACGATTGTCGTTATCCGACATAAGCGTTCAAATAGGAACCATAAAAAGACTTTCGCAATCTGGCTGTTGAAACCGTCCTTGAAAAAGGAGGAAGTTATGTGCTTAACTCCTATATTTATTTGTGTATGTTAATCGAATTCTCCCTTATTTCTGCCCCCTTACCATGAGTTAACTGCGAAATACCGTCTCTGTAAATTATTTGCATAAAAACTTTTAATGGTGCCTCTACTGGTAACAAAGAGAACTAAATTTGCAGATCAAAACAATAAATTTGTAGATCATTTCGACACTAAATTACCGGACGTTGTAATGGCTACTCATGGTAAAGGTTTTAAACTGTTTGTGAAAATTTTTCTGTATTGCAAAAAATGTACTTCTAAGGTGGTCCCATTGCTACCAAGTATGGATCTAATGATAGAATTCCAGGGAAATCGTGGAAAACACGTAATTTTAGTGTACGGGAACGACTTACTTAAAGAAATTTAAATGGGTTTTTGCAGTTTTTAATATTTATAATACAGTAACAAACAACAACAAAAAACGCTCAACCAGCGTTTGTACTCCTGGACCACAATATATGCCTACATAACCTATGATTCCTTACGAAAATGTAATACTGTATGTTATGTACAATGTTTTTGTTTCTTTTAATTTAGCCTCTAAGAACGTTATAAATTATAATAAATATACGTAGAAACATTTTTAAATGGCCTGGCCTTAAGCAAGGAAAGATAGTTTGAATTTAAAATTCAGTGATATTACTAAATGGATTGGCGTAATGTGGTATCATATAACATTTTCTATATAATTTAAATAGCAGTTCCATTTCCAGGATGCATGACACTCACTTTAATTTCACTAAGTTCAAAATAAGTGAGAGAAACAAAAGCGTATTTAGAGATGTAGAGCGCAGAGGTATTATGAACAGAACACTAGAATATTGTAACATAGCCCTCCCTCATCTGTTTCAAGGCCCATTTCACTGATATTGAGACGGTTAAGTAACTCTGAGTAATTGCTCTGTTGTCGAACATTAATAACAATAATAAAACAAGGTTATTGTGGGCTGGAGTAAATACACTTATGTTTACCGTACACAAGGGCGTGCTAACACATAATTACTGGGTTTGCGGGAAACTGTTGTTCGAAGTCGCGTGCTCACGGGTGCTGAGCAAATTGAGTTCATATACGCCGCGAAACGTCAAGCACCCTCGTCGCTGCCGTTCGACTCAACATTTACTCTAAATTTAACAGTGTGACGCTTTTGAAGTTCCATTCTTGTAAATTGTCTTATCCATTTAATTATTTATTCATGGGATAGCTCTTGTAAGATGTGCATTTTTTTAACAGACTACAAAAAGGAGGAGATTATTAATTGACTTTTAGTATGTTTCTTACGCGATTACTCTGCCAATAATTAACTAATATTAAAATTTATGTTATGAAAAGATAGGTTTTCAGTGATTCAGGTATATTTTATCATGATCCGACCAGTGGTATTTGAGTTATACTTAATAATGCAATCATTATTTTCGTATTGGTGGATATCATAGTAGGATATTGTATATTTTCATGTTTATCTACTGGTAAAAGTCAACTGGTAAAGGTCTCATATCCTTTGACACACGTCAAAGGATATGAGACCTGCTTACCTAACGGTGGTTAGGATGTTATACGGCTTGCGTAATGATTATGAACTTTTCTCCTAAGTTGAACAGGTACGAAGTAGGATATATTAAAGTAATAATCCAAAATAAGACGATTTCTCTACTTGGCTTTATAAAGATTATACACAGCCTTGTTTTGATTTTATTTAGATTTTTTGACGAAATTGCCAAATCGCCACATTGCCACGTCATTATTGTGGAACGGTATTGTACGTTAACGAAATGTGCAAATTTACGTTATCATACGAGTATGTCAATAAAGTACACGATTCTGTAATGTTACATTCTGTACTCTAAACAGCTTTTTAGATACGGATTGTATAAAAGTGATAAAAATAATTTAGGACCAATAGCCACTGTGATTTAGCGGTCCAGCTTTGGATTTGACTTCATGAGGTACCGGATTCGATCTTCGGGTCGGGCAACAAAAAGAAAATAAAATACGTTGCCAGGGATTGGATATCTGCCTAGTGGGCGAAAGGCTTTCCACCTACCACTTTATGGGACTTAGTTCGGCTAGTCTTGAGTGACCTAGTTAGCATTTGCCTACCTTTTGGGGATACGGAAATTAAACAATTTTTTTAAATAATTTATGATATCCCAGCAGCTAACACATCCTGAGACAGCGTATAATATTATACCACGTGTGGCTTCCGACGACACTACACCGTGACTATACCGTTCCGCTTCGCCGACGCCGTGACGTCTTGATGTGGACAAGCCCTAAGAAATATCTAGTCAAAAATTGAAATTTGAAGATATTTCTTATTGAAAAAAATAGGCACTTGGAATATTTAAAGATTGAATTAAATTATAATTATTTAAATAAAAATACAACAACATTTAAAATAATATTTCAAAAAAGCAAATTTTAAAATGTAAAGCGTGTAATAAATTACTTCTATTATAATGGAACAGCTTAAAGTTTGAAACTTTCGTTTCGCTCATGCGATTTCTTGAACCGAATGAAATATGAAAATTATAAGTTACACCGTATACAACATTCAAAGAGCTTAAAAGTTGGTACAACAGACTTTATAACAATCTAGAATGCATACAGCATACAGTTAACTATTAAGTACGTAAATAGCATACAGCTCTCTCATTCTTTATCTTTTTTAACCGACTCCTTAAAGGAGGAAGTTGCCATTTTGACTATTTTTTTTTGTGAGTTTGTTAGGTACGTTCTTTACTTTTTCTCTTTCTCTTTTGGTTCTTTTATGAAGGGTAGGTCATGGTGACTAGGTGGAACCCTTATAAATTTGACAACGATTCGACTAGTGTATATTTTCGACGACATTGTGAAACGATATTGTTTAGGTAAATGAGAATATAATTAGTTATTACTATTAACTCTTTATTAAAACAAACCAAAAATGGCGAGCTTATCTCTAATATAAGAAATTTATTTCCGACAACCTGTAAAATTAAAATAATAAATGAAAGAAGACTACTTAATATGTATTATTTAATATACTTACACACATAACATTATATATAATAATTATAATTATTTACCTTTCGAATAAAAAATAATTAAATTGCGAAGTGGTGATTTGGAATCGACAGTTTTAAATAATAGTAAATTAAAAAAATGAATTACTCTTTGACGCGTGTAGTTATGGACCATTTCGATCACGTCAGCTTTAAAACAAAAAAATCCGCATCAAAATCTGTACATCCGTTCAAATGTTATGATGACACAGTCAGATACAAACAACCAGTACCCTTTTTCGCCCCATTTTCCTTCGGGCTGATAATCTGCTGAATATAGAAATCGGTCCGCGATTCAATACAAGAGGGCAATTCTAAAACCTCTATAGGCTATGTAGTGCAGGTTGCTCATTATGTTACCACGCGACTCGGAACCCTAGTCGGGGTCTCAATGGTCGATTTACACACGTTTCTTCATCAACGGCTCATTTCCTACCATCTGAGCGTTCGCGTCGCTTCAATGGAATGCCATTTCGTAGATAGCTGTCCAATATTTTCCAACGACCGTTGTTTTTAACCTACTTAAAAAAGGAGGAGGATGTTAATTTGCCTGTTTTGTTGTATATTTATTTTGATGATTCCTTATAAGGTAGGCAGTTCAGAGGCGGTTCCATGTAAATTTGATCGCGATCCGACAAGTGTTTTTTTTTTTTTAAGTTATATTTGATAGTCTAAATATTTTTATGCGGCTCCGAGAAAGACGTTTTGAATTCGATGGTATTTTTTCTATGTTTGTTTCGCGAAGACTCGGCAAATTAGAAACCAATTTTAATGGTTCTTTTTAGGATCATCAGCTCCGGGGTGTTTGGAGTCCGAATCCAATTAGTTCATAAATTTAGTTATTAAATTTCAACTTTTTCCTATAAATATTATAGTTAACCTATTTATTGTAGTTAAGCTATAAATCGCCTGTGTGGTCTTGCAGTTCAAGTGTTGGACTTGACTGCATGAGGTTCCGGGTTCGAATCCCCGACCCGGGACAACAAAAAGAAATTTTGGTTTTTCCAATTTCCTAATAAAAAATGTTGCTCGGGATTGGATATATACCCGGTTGGTGATAGGCTTGGCTATCACATTGTGGGACTTAGTGTCTTCGGCTAATCGTGGGTGCCCTGGTTGTCCCTCTGCCTACCACTTCGGGGATATGGGCGTGAAGATACTTTTTTTTAAGCTATAAATACCACAGTTAAGTTAGCTTATTTTAGTGTGGATATGAAACATTTATATAGTATACGAAACAACACGATTGATTTCCCAGTGGTAAAAAACAAGTATTTTAAAAAAGAAGAAGTAATTATGAATATGAATAAATATGGCAAAATGAGTAAAGAATTTGACATCTACATAATTTAAAAAAAAGATTATGGAATAAAATAATACAAGTACAGCTTTCTCGACGGTAAGAAACAACCGTGGTCTATCATAGATGTTATAGGTGCTGTATACGTTTCGCTGTCCTTTAATAAGAGTGTAATGCCCCATGAACAATTTGTGTGTATACCGGTCATCCTATAATGTGGACCGGAACAGGACAATATATGCCGTTATGGCGGCAGGAATAGATTGGTCGGGGCTCTATAGGGACAAGTTATTGCACATAACTCTATCAACATTGATCTAGTTAGTAACGACTCATTTAACTTAAGCTTGCCTCATAAGAGCTGTTAGGAAAGAAGATCGATGGTCTATCTTATCTGGATAAATACAAGATGAGACAGGTAAAATTTAATTCATTTAGATAAAATTTAACGTAACATTGATTTTATTAATTGATTAAAATAGGCCCGAAACATTTTATGCTTCAAAATTATACCCACGATTATAATGTCAAACTTACTCTTAGGTAGGACGTTTTCACCTGAAGTGTTTAAAAATTGAAAAAGAATATTCGAAACAAGTTTCACTCTCACCCAACTTTCTTTGTTAAATAATTACTCTCCATACTGCGAACGTTCAACACAGAAGTATACATCTAATTATATAAAATCAATTGCTGTTCGTTAGTGTTGCTAAAACTTAAGAACGGTTTAACCGATTTGGCTAATTTTGGTTTTAAATTACTTGCTGAAGTCCAGGAAAGGCTTAAAAGTAAGCAAAGGGGAAAAACCTTGTGTTGGTCCGGGCTCCTTTGCAGAATAGACCATCTGCCTTCCTGCCAGGCAGCTTGTAAAAGGCGAGCATAGGCTCACCGTCACTAACACCGTGACATCTGACAAAGTGGTAGAGTTTCGGAGCGACTCGCCCGGATTGGTACCACCGCCTTACCTATTCCTGCCGCCATAATGTCATGGCGTGTTCGGAGGTTAAGGTAGCCGGTAAACTAACTTTTGCTCGAGGCCTAACATCTCGGCCTCTGGTTAACAACGCACCAATACCATCTTCGGTGTCTATAGGCGGTGTGAATTTCATACCATCAGGAAATCCGTCTGCTTGTTTGCCTTCCAGTATCATAAAAAAAAACTAGGGAAAACATTTTGATTTTTCCAATACAAACTGAACGGGTGGAACTAGTTAATTTGGACAAGTTGCTGTATTAGTGTAAAATTTAATTTCCAACATTGTCGTAGGACGTCAGAGCAAATTTGTTATCCGAGTAAATCCTTCATTTTGCCATCTCAAGTGCAGATCACACATGTCGCAGGGGCACAGCTGGCAGCACATTAATTTGGGAGAGCGCATCTTTTGGCAGGGAAATTCTAGCTTGCCACTTCACAGCACATCGAGAATAACCCGTTCATTAGCTTAAAAGGAGCAATTAATAATATACAAGCTGCCCGTCCCGGCTTCGCACGGGTGGACAAACTTCTAATTGTTCTTAGAAATAACGTTGCCTATGTCCGTCAGCGATAATGTCTGCTTTTTTATATCTCCTCTGTGGTCTAGCGGTTTATATATCTGCTTATTAAGGGAAACAGTGCAAGTACCAAGGATGAAAACAATTAAATAGATCATGTCTTCTTCTAATGGTTAAATATTTTTCAATTCGGTCCAGTAGCTTCGAAGCCTATTATGTACAAACAAACTCACAAACGATCAAATCTTTCTCTTTTAATATTATAGTGTCGATGATATACCGACAGTAGCTCCACCTACCGGGTCTTATTGTATTGTTTATTGATATAGGCAACTAACAAAACACCCATAAAAAACTTCAACCCAATCGGTTTACCCATTTGGAAGTTTTATTTAATTTTAATATATTTTTTTTATTTTTGTGATATTAGAAGGCAAACAAGCAGACGTATTTTCTGATGGCAATAAATTCATATCACATGAAGACACCAAAGGTGGTAATGGTAAAAATGGCAAAAGTAAATTTACCGGCTACCGTATCCTCCGAACGAGAGCACGTCAACAGCAAGCGCTGACGTCATAGCGGCAGGAATGGGTAAGGCGGTGGTACCAATCTCTGCCACCTTATCGGATGTTACGGTATTAGTAACGGTAAGCCTGTGCTCTCCTTTTACTAGGTGCCAGGCAG
>NJDC01000501.1:378323-392587 GCA_002245475.1 Calephelis virginiensis
ATCGATGGTCTATCCTATCTGGATAAATACAAGATGAGACAGGTAAAATTTAATTCATTTAGATAAAATTTAACGTAACATTGATTTTATTAATTGATTAAAATAGGGCCCGAAACATTTTATGCTTCAAAATTATACCAACGTTTATAATGTCAAACTTACTCTTAGGTAGGAAGTTTTCACCTGAAGTGTTTAAATATTGAAAAAGAATATTCGAAACAAGTTTCACTCTCACCCAACTTTCTTTGTTAAATAATTACTCTCCACACTGTGAACGTAAAAGTAAGTAAGTAAGTATCTTCACACCCATATCCCCGAAGAGGTAGGTAGAGGTACAACCTAGGCACCCACGACTAGCCGAAGACACTAAGTCCCACAATATGATAGGTGGCAAGCCTATCGCCAACCGGGCACATTTCCAATCCCGACCAACAATTTTTTTTAATTAGAAAATTGGAAAAATCCAATTTTCTTTATGTTGGCCGACCCAGGATTCGAACCCAGGACCCCATTCAGTCAAGTCCAACACCCGTTCAACAAAGAATATATATACATATATATCAACTTATATAAAAATCAATTGCTGTTCGTTAGTGTTGCTAAAACTCAAGAACAGTTTAACCGATTTGGATAATTTTGATTTTGAAATACTTGCTCAAGTCCAGGAAAGGCTTAAAAGTAAGCAAAGAAAAACCCCGTGTTGGTCCGGGCTCCTTTGCAGAATAGATCATCTGCCTTCCTGCCAGGCAGCTTGTAAAAGGCGAGCATAGGCTCACCGTCACTAACACCGTGACATCTGACAAAGTGGTAGAGTTTCGGAGCGACTCGCCCGGATTGGTACCACCGCCTTACCTATTCCTGCCGCCATAATGTCATGGCGTATTCCGGTTCAGAGGGTAAGGTAGCCGGTAAACTTACTTTTGCTCGAGGCCTAACATCTCGGCCTCTGGTTAACAACGCACCAATACCATCTTCGGTGTCTATAGGCGGTGTGAATTTCATACCATCAGGAAATCCGTCTGCTTGTTTGCCTTCCAGTATCATAAAAAAAACTAGGGAAAACATTTTGATTCTTCCTATACAAACTGAACGGGTGGAACTAGTTAATTTGGACAAGTTGCTGTATTAGTGTAAAATTTAATTTCCAACATTTTCGTAGGACGTCAGAGCAAATTTGTTATCCGAGTAAATCCTTCATTTTGCCATCTCAAGTGCAGATCACACATGTCGCAGGGGCACAGCTGGCAGCACATTAATTTGGGAGAGCGCATCTTTTGGCAGGGAAATTCTAGCTTGCCACTTCACAGCACATCGAGAATACCCCGTTCATTAGCTTAAAAGGAGCAATTAATAATATACAAGCTGCCCGTCCCGGCTTCGCACGGGTGGACAAACTTCTAATTGTTCTTAGAAATAACGTAGCCTATATCCGTCAGCGATAATGTCTGCTTTTTTATATCTCCTCCGTGGTCTAGCGGTCCGCAGTCGGATTTGACTTCTGGAGGTCCCGGGCTCGATTAAAACAATTAAATAGATCATGTCTTCTTCTAATGGTAAAATATTTTTTCAATTCGGTCCAGTAGCTTCGAAGCCTATTATGTGCAAACAAACTTACAAACGATCAAATCTTTCTCTTTTAACATTATAGTGTCGATGATATACCGACAGTAGCTCCACCTACCGGGTCTAATTGTATTGTTTATTGATATAGGCAACTATCAAAACACCCATAAAAAACTTCAACCCAATCAGTTTAACCATTTGGAAGTTTTATTTAATTTTAATATATATTTTTTATTTTTGTGATATTAGAAGGCAAACAAGCAGACGTATTTTCTGATGGCAAGAAATTCATATCACATGAAGACACCAAAGGTGATAACGGTAAGAATGGCAAAAGTAAATTTACCGGCTACCTTATCCTCCAAACGAGAGCACGTCAACAGCAAGCGCTGACGTCATAGCGGCAGGAATGGGTAAGGCGGTGGTACCAATCTCTGCCACCTTATTGGATGTCACGGTGTTAGCGACGGTAAGCCTGTGTTCTCCTTTTACGAGGTGCCAGGCAGAAAGGAAGATCTATTCTGCAAAGGCGCCCGCGGTTGAGTGTCATGGGTTATTTTTCTTTTAGAACACGCAGATTAACGTTATATGTAAACTACTGTGATACTGTGAGTATGTAGTATGTAGTTTATGTAGTATCATGTAGAGTACACTCCTAATAAAATGCATTCTAACAAAAAAAATATGAAAGGATTGTGTTTTTCGAAGTGAAATCTTCTTTAGTGGCGTTGCGCATTTTTTTTGGATTATACAAAGTCTTTGGGCACCAATTTTTAAAATAAAGTTAAAAAGTAAAAAAAATACATTAAAGAAAACGACGGGTTGCACTCCGGGAGTGCCGGTAGAAGTGAAAACTTGAATATCAATGTTGTACATTTTTTTATTTTGGAATGCTTAGGGAATAATTTTACACAAATAGCTTTAATTATCAGTATGAAAGTACTATCATTTATATGGTAAAATACAATTTTTCATTTATTGCGCTATCGTACACAAACATGACAACACGAACATTCGCGCAAGCGTCCTGTGCCGTCTTACGAATCAGGTCACGTGTCCTGACGCGAGTTTGGAAGTTTTTACCCATTCCAAAGAAAGTGCGCAACGCCGTTAAATAAGTTTTCACTTAAAAAAGTGGCATTAATTTTATGATCAGTGTTTTGTGTTGGTAAAGCTTTTAAGCTCCGTACTCATTGAATCATCAGCTTATTTGAATCCACTGTCGATTTTTTGCCAATGTCTTGATGTCAATTGTTCATTTCGTCCCGTTTCTCCAACATCACACATATTGATAGATAAATAGTTTTCCGATATTTTTTAGCGATCGTTGGCTTTTACTTTGAAAGGTCGCCATCTAGTTTATGAGATATTTTGATTTGAGGTTATGGTTAGGACGTGACCACAGAGTAACTTTTTTGTAACTGAACTACTCGCTTCTGATAATTGAGTGTTCAAAGCGCCAGCAATTACTCTTTTTCCTTTCTGTTGAGTAATAAGTAATTAAACTCTTTGTGTTTTTGCTAGCCAAAGCTTAAAAAACGAGATTATTTTGTTTTTTTCACATATATTTAGCTCTTGGTGAAATGGTATCATAATGAGTGATAAATCACCTTAGACTTCGAAAATATTTAAATATTACATTTTCACACTGTGTCATATTTTTACATTACTTAAAAATATTTTTTACGCCCATTTCCTCCAAAGTGTAGGTAGTGGCAGAACGGGGGCTCCCACGACTAGTAGAAGACATAAATTGTCCTACAATGTGACAGATGGCAAGCCTATCAACCAATTGCAAAACAATTTTGATGTTTCTTTTATGAAAAGATAGGTTGAGATTCGGAAGCGGTCTCTTATTAATTTTATTATGATCCGATTAGTGGTCTCCTCACTCCCGATTGATGAGGTCAAGATAAGTGAAAAGTTAATGCATCATTAAGTGTAAAAGCTACAAGTAGGCCATGTGGGGCCATTTCGGAACCATTTGCTATCTTTGTAAAAAATAACTATAAAACTGCGACGTGGTGCCCAATGAAATAGAGTCGGTTGTTGCAGTTTTTCTGCGCTTAATTATTTATTTCAACAGTTACTGGCGCATCTTAATATACATCCTAAGTTGCAACTATAATCTTCTTTGAAGCTCGAGTCCTGACTAGCTTGCGGTGTATTTATACATTTACGTATTTATCCAGGTTTGGAACAATTTAAATGGCAGTTTCTCTTATATCATTTCCTTGGCCTTTGCTTTTATGTTATAAGAATTGGATTCTTTACTCGGTGTATGTATGATATGGTAGTGTATGTGTGGTTTGTAGTATATGGTGTTCGTTTAGCGAATCTCATGACTACGGTAGACTTTTTCGAGTCTTTTGAAGCTTTTCCTTCTTAGCAGCTTTTAAATCTATTTTCTCGAAAGGGCAAAACATTGCTAGACGCTAACCTGTTTGAAAACCTCGCTAGAAACCTCAAAATGTTGCTAATATTGGTAATATTAGTTGCTTTTATTTAAACTGCGATAAAAATATATTTAAATTTTTCAGCTACTCCAAAATGGTGGAGATTCTCAATTTATTGGTACTAGTAGTTTGCTCATTGGTCTAAATTTGACCTTAATAAATTTTAATTATAAGTTGAGGTTCCATTTTTAATTATCTTTTTGATAAGAACGCCATCTTCATTTATTAAGACTAATTAATTTTTTTCAAACATCGTGATTATAGTTCGTGCGCCATCTGTGATCTTTTATCGTTTTCTGCATTTTTGTTTGTGTGTGTCAAATTAATGTGTAATGTTTTATTTTGCACTTAATAAGCATTATTATTGAACAATATTAGCAATCTGTACTTCACCTACACACAAGCTATAATTATTATATATTCGTGAAAAGGGGGGCCAAAGTTTGTACATCCCGTATTAATATTATGATGTTTCATAATGTTACGTGAAAAATGAATTTTGATGACTTTTTTTTGTTATGTTACTGCCACAAATTTACTACATCGTCAAAGAGTAAAGTAATTGTCCTTAAAGGAATATATTGTGCGTTAACTAGATGACACAGTGATAAAATTGGAGTCGTTGTTTAACCGACTCTAAAAAGGGGAAGTTCTCAAGTCGACTTAGTCGATTAGTCGGCCAATGACAAACAGATTTTAATGTTTCTTTTTTAGTGGTATGATTCCGAGGTGGCATCATCAAAACTTCATATCATTAATTCATTAAAGAAACATCAAATTGCAACGTATCAACGGTTTTTGCTTAAATTATTCCTAATTTTTTTGAAAAAATTCAAATCCCAAAATAATTTATTATACAAACAAATTGTCCTCCCAAAATATACACACAATAAAACAAGAATTCGAGAGGCAAAGTGTAGGGGACACCTGATGCTTTACATTTTAATATTTTGTGAATAACTGCGTCTGTAATAAAAATCCATTGAAGTAATTTAAATGAAAAGAAAATGAACCTTTTATGAGTTTTAGGTCACACTAATTACTGCGAAAGTCTTTTATTTTTTAACGATCCTTTTGGGTTTAAGCCTTATAAAGATATACAACTTTAAATATCTTTAAGCATACATATACATGTATGTAACATATCTTCACGCCAAGTCCCTTACGGTGTAGGCAGAGAGTATCGAGTGCCAGACCTCACGATCCTGACAAATCTGTCTGGCTTCCTTCACATTCATTACCCTTTTCATACAAACACGCCGGTTTCGGAGACTCTTGACACCACCCTCGTATAATATCCGAGTGATCTGATCGTGGAACGTCAACCTTTTCATAACTAATATAATATATAAATATAGATTAATGTATAGATTAATATATGAATATAGATTCATATATACACATATATATGTATGTATACTCGACCACGTATATCATCATAATCAAATTTCATAATTTGGCACACTTATAGTTTATGTGTATGTAAAGTGTAGAACGCATTTGACACTCACAAATAAATAGATAATAACTATGATAATAACGATAAAAGATCACAGATAACACACAAACTATATTCATTAAGTTTGGAGACAAAGTACCTAGTTAGTCTTGATAAATGAAGATGACAGATTAAAAAGATATTAAACATGATTATGGTCGAATTTCGATCAATGGGTGACCACTAGTATATTTAAATACCGATTGCCGATGAACGAAGGGCTACACGTCGTCCACCGACTAATCGGGAGGATCGGGTTCCATTCACGACAGGGACAGGTACGCCTGGGGTTCGATTCCAAACTGGCATTTGTTTTACGTTGTAACATCCATAACACAAGTATATAATTTACTTGCTTTTAATTAGTTCAATTTGCATAATTCTCTAGGGATATTCATTCATTCATCTATATGTATAAGTGTTTTAGAAGTGCGTTTCGGTTCAGAAATCGCAACCGCAGCAGGCACGGCTGAGACTTCATCATATAGGTAATATAGGGAAAATTGAGTTCATATTAAACGTTGCGAAACGTCGAGCACTCTCGTAACTCCCGTTCAATTCAATTCATTTACTACAAATTTTGAGGTAAACGCTTATAAATTATGTTATCGTAAATTTGCATAGTCTAATTTTGTTGACGCTTTCTTTATCAAAAAATATTGTTTAGATTTAAACAAATGTAATTAAGACTATTATTAGGTAGGTATGCTATAGAATTACCGGAGGTTACACTCTTAACAAAAGTTTAATGTCACTTCCAAATATTGCTGTATCTCTCTGTTACTAGTGGTCGCCCATTGGTCGAAATTCGACCATAATAAATTTTAATATCTTGATGACAAGAACGCCATCTTCATTTCTCAAATCAATTACTTTGTTTCGAAACTTTTTAGTGCGCCATCTGTGATCTTTTATCGTTATCATTAATATATTTGTTTGTATGTGTCAAATGCATGGTAGTGTGGGTAATATTTTATTTATTGATTTAATGTAATTTATAAGCATTATTGTTGAAAAATATTAGCGTTCTGTACTTCTCCTACATGTAAATTATATATGTGCCAAATTTTATGCTCATGTGTCAGCGCAATTTTCTTAAAAAGGGGTCCAAAGTTTTAGCATCACGTATTAATATATAGATTCTGGCCTTTCTTTAAAAGAAAGGTCGCTACGTTAAGTGAGTCAGCAATATTTGGAAATGAGATTAGGGGTGTTACCATAAGCTCTTAAAACAATATTATTTCTATTATATTAATTATCATGGGAGAACGCCTACCTTATGACTTTTACTATAAAGTTCCTTATTTAAGTGAAAAAAGTATCTTCACGTCCATATCCCGAACGAGATAGTCAGAGGCAGGACCAGTGCACCTACGACTAGCCGAAGATACTAAATTTCAACAATGTGATAGCTGGCAAGCCTATCGCCAACCAGGCACATGCCTAAATCCAGGCAACATTATTTTTATTAGGAAATTTAAAATATGCATTTTCCAACTATTGCCCGACCCGGGGATTGAACCCGGGACCTCAAGAAGTCAAACACAAAAGCGATTTATAAACAGAAGACAAGCCCCTTGAGTTTCTTTTGCCAGATCTTCTCAATGAGTGGGCGTGAAATAAATACATTGTGATTAACTTTTATGTTATTATACATTTAAAAAATCCTCTCGAATCTCTGTATCTATGGAAAAGCGCATCCGAATCAGTTATGTAGTCTTAAAGATTCAAGCATACACAGGTACGGACAGCGAAAAGAAGTGGAGTTGAGTCCGACGCCAGATCGTTAGAAAACAGAGACGACGTGAGCATACAGAAATAACATTGTCATAAGCATTTATGGGTCGTTGGTTGTTAGAAGTACAACCTCCAGTAGTGATATAGCTTCATGGGTACACCGCAAAACTGAAAGTTTTTTTTCGATCTCTACGCCGACAAGTTGCTGCATGGTATTCTGCCACGAGTTTTCTTGTTGTCCATGACCCATAAAACCCATGTTCACCCCTTACCAGGTTTCAGGATGGTAGGCATATAGGCAATTCCACACAGTGGACGCGGACCAACACGGGGAAATTAACGGCGAATGTAGATATAACTACAAATGTACATGAATTTAATTGTAAATAGGATTTAAATTAAAATTGTAATTGATTATTTAAATTGAATCACAATTTTATTAGTATTTCAGTTGGTATTTATTAATTGACATTTCAGTACTAATGAGTTACATATAAATGGACTGAAATATCATTTTAAATATAATTTGAAGTCCAACGCTTTTCATACATTTTAATAGGCAGTAAGCTAAGTTCATTACAGCAAAAGAAGTTTACAGAAAAGATAGTAAGAACTAACAATAAAATAGTGTGATTTGGTATGATAAATTACTGCTATACAAGTGATTGTATGGTACCATCATAACGTTGAAATTTCACCAAAATAGTTTTGTTGCAGTAAAACTACAGAAAAAAAACTGAAGTCAATTTAAGTAAGTCATATGTTCATCACACGGTATACAAAAATAAGTATTTTCCTCGATTTTCATAGGATTCCATGGTCAGATCCAGAGTTAGGGTAGGATCACCTCGGAAGTACAAAATAAAAAATAAATCAGGTTCAGAAATGACGGAGAAATTGATTCCATACTTAAAAAAATATTGAAGTCTAACATATAACCTCCTTTCTCTAAAGTCCGTTAAAAAGACGATACAGACACGAGAATTGAAAAAGAATTATGAGTGAAAGAATAAATAAAAAAAAATTATAATCTACATTGTCTAATAAAATTTACTGACTTTTTGGAACCTGGCTGTTAGTTACACAACGCGATAGATGGCAAGCCAATCGCCAACCGGTCACATACCTAATGCCGCGCAACGTTGACATTATTACCAAAATTAAAAAAACAATTTTTACTTTTGGTTTCTCGACAAGGGGATAAAATCCGGGATTAGTTTATTATATTAGACGACGCATTAGTGACATCTATAGTGTCTGTGGCCACGGTTAGCTGTTACCACCAGAAGCGCCTGTTTTTGGCTATTTCATACCACCAACAACTAATGTGTGTAGAATTGACCATAATAGTCTTCCTTGCCTGGTAACTCGTAAGATCAAAACCTAGGTTAAAGATAGGTTTGTTGGTTTTTACGAACGAGTCGAAGTAGCAATACACACCATGATGTGGTAGAATAAATTCTAACACATATTTTCGACAAATAAATAAAATTTAATTAATCGCCTCTGTGGTCTAGCGGTCCGGGTGTTGGACTTGACTGCATGAGGTCCCGGGTTCGAATCCCGGGTTAGAATCCCGGGTCGGCGAACAAAAAGAAAATTGGATTTTTCCAATTTTCTAATAAAAAAAAAGTTGGTCGGGATTGGAATTGTGCCCGGTTGGCGATAGGCTTGCCACCTATCACATTGTGGGACTTAGTATCTTCGGCTTGTCGTGGGTGCCTTGGTTGTACCTCTGCCTACCCCTTTGGGGATATGGGCGTGAAGATACTTTTTTTTTAATTAATTTCATTTACAAACTTGGCCGGATGGATCCAATATCTCACCTATTCTAAACATAGAACAGTGGGGCACCCATAAAATTCATGGTGTCTGTAACCCCTCATTTTCTCATACCATCAGTAGAGCAGTCAGTTAGCTCGCTATTTTATACCATGATAAAATCCAAAAGGCTTAGCTTCTAAGGTTGTTATAAATCTAGATTACAGATGGATATTAACTAGCAACATATTTCAAACTTCCTCGACTGGTATGATACATGTGAGCTACTGAGGATTCAAGTCCCGTGGCGAAATTTTTAATTCCTTTCTAACCAAGAATTGAGGATTCAAGAATTGTGTATCTATAGGACATATCTACCCGCGTTAACGGGTTAGAAAGGAATTAAAAATTTCGCCACGGGACTTGAATCCTCAGTAGCTCAATTGGTTAGAGCATTCGTCGGCTTGAGACGAAAGGTCACAGGTTCAAATCCTGTCTGGGGCGAAATTTTATCCTGAGCACAGGGCAAGTGCTAAAATAAAAATATGATACATGTGCTTTTCCAACTATGACTAATTAAACATGATTTATGATTTCTTACGTTTTATGTATTTTTAACGTAATTAAAATTAAATATGGAGTTTGTCTGCAAGGTACTGATAGGATTATACTTAGACTAAGATTTGAACCTAAGTCGACCTGCACCGAACTAGTAATAAGATGAAACTTATAATAAATTATTCAGTATTTTATAAAATATATTAAAATTTGCCTGAAAATCTTAGACCGAGTATTTTTTACGTTAATTTTTTTTGTCATCAAATGTTACTATTTAAGATAATAATAAAATTGTATCCTTACTTAAATTATAAGGCGTGCTAAAGTTAGATTACCTATTATTTACCTGGGTTGCCAGGTAAGATGCCAGGTAAGTATGTCGATGCTGGTTACTTTCACTTGATTGGGTGATAAAAAAATTATATAATCGTAATGTCGGTTATTTTATAGCAAACGTTATTTAGGGTCGCCTGAAAAAAATCGGAGTAAAATAAAATATTGCTTTGAAACAGTAATTTAATTATCGGCCCAGAACTTTTAGGCGACCAATGTTTAAATATAATGATCATCTCCTAAATTAGTAATAATAAAACATATTTCAGTTTATTAACAGCTCGGCGTAGGTTGATGTATGTTTGAATCTTCTATTAACTACAGACGTCGTTCAGAATCTTCGAAATTAATACTCAAAAGGAGTAAAAAATTTTGTATCAATTTTGACAATTTTATTTTCATATTCATGAAATGTAATACAATAATTCTTAGGAGATTAACATACGGCAGCGCGCTACGCTGCGGTAGGCGTTGAAGCGGATCTTAAGTTGTATTGACTTCTTAAAAATCTGTAGATACATAACACACGAACTCCGCTAGACAGCACGAACGGACGGTCGGACGCGCCGCAACTCCGCGCTGTTGTCCGCGCGGAGAGGCGGTGCATAACACTGAACACACGTGGCACAGCATGACCGCGTAGATCAGCCTTTCCCAAAGTGGGCGATAACGCCCCCTTGTGGGCGCTGGAAGCCTAGAAGCGGTATAAATCTTGAAAAAAATGTTTTTTTTTTTTAAACTAGGCGCAACAAATATGTTATTGAGGTTATTGACAAGAAAAAAAGGGGGGGGGGGGGGGCGCTACAAAACAACTGATTTTCAAAGTGGGCGTTAAATGAAATAAGTTTGGGAACCTCTGGCGTAGATCGTCATAGGTGCAGGTATTTCATATGATACTATGAATGTCTCATTTAGAGTTCTGCTTCGTAGAAATGTACGAACAATATCTTTTTATGTTTATCTTTCTACTTCATAAAAGCCAGATTATTACTACACTTCTATGTCCATTTTTGCCTGTGACCTTACTCAAACTGGTCACAATTGCGCAAAATCCGGTGGCGTTAAAAAAGCTGTTTACACGCCTGTCCGCGCTGAGAATCGCTACAAATTCCGCGTCTTCGCTTCCTCCCGACGCGGCGCGGGAGTTGAGCGGTGCCTTCTGGTAATCGCCTTATTTGTACACTAAAAACAAAGAAGTGTTAAACATTTAAAAATTAGACATTTAAATAAGTGACACACAAAGGTGGCCTTATTGTTGAATTAGCAATCTATTTTCCAAGAAACCTTTTAAGATGAAAAGCATGTTCGTTAGTTATGCAATGGTGATCTCTGTTTTTTTCATGATATTGGAAGGCAAACAAGCAGACGTATTGAAAGTAAAAAAAATATTTTAATAATTTTATTTAATATATTTAAGATGCTATTGATATTAAAACACTTCTGTAAGTTGAAAAAGCTGAATATTAGTACACAAACTACAAAAAATATAACTACAAAACATATCCTTTACCAAAATATTAATTATAATGTTATTTAATAGTCTATTGTATAGTTGGAAAAATTAAAATAAAGTATGTTTACCTTTTTTTGCCCATGTGACGGTAGTGAAATGGCCAAACAGTATATTTTGTCTACGGTATTGAATTTGATGTAAGGGCTTATAGAGATAGAGTGTGTAGGGCTAGAAGCTCAACTATACGTGATATCTAACAACATTTTGAATGTGCAAGCCATACGTTCTGGCAAAATTTTACATACACTGTTTTTGATGCATCTCAGTAGGTACTTAATTATTAGAGTTAAAATTATTAGAGTGAAGTTACACATATTATGTATGTTGATTGATAGAGGTTGCTCGGTATATACGACTTATATATTTAACTACTTACCATGTTTTCTTGCTTTTTACAGTGCCATGGCGCTGTACAAAACGAAATGATAGTAAGTATCTTCACGCCCATATCTGCAAACTGATAGGCAGAGGCACGACTAGCAGACGACACTAAGACTTACAATGTGAAAGGTGGCTCAAGCCTATCGTCAACTCGGCACATATCCAATCAAAAGCAACATTTTTTTATTACAAAGTTGCCCGAAACGGGATTCGAACCCGGGACCTTATGAAGTCAAGTCCAACACCTGGCCCGCTAGAACACAGAAGCGACGAAAATAAAAATAATAAGTTGTAAAAAGCTGATTTACAATAATTATTATTCCAATATAAGACTATCATAAATGTAGATCACGAAATTATTAACGAGTGAACATATTTTAAGCTTCCTTTACAGTTGTGTTCGTTAAGTTAGACTCATTAAATTCACACCATTTGACACCGCTTGCCTTAATCATTACACCGTGATCCCAATGCTCCCAGACAGTATGTACATACTTGTTTGCTCATTAATAAAATGTACCTGATAAGATAGTGTCAGTACATACTTTGAAGTGTATACATTTGATTGATACATTGTGCTGGCGATGACCAATTTATGTTTTGTTTGTTTGTATTTAAGGCCCCATACTTAGTCAGCCAGAAGAGCCAATCAGGGCAGTCCCCCGTTCCATGATTACTATGAAATATTGCGCTCTAAAGTAAATGTCTAAAGCGCCAAATCTCTATTTTTGACTCTATAAAAGTAATTTGAAAAAAAGTATAAAAACTGAAACAGGTACTTTTACACACAGGAACACACTCACTTTTACAGGAACTTTTAGGTATAATACTTATCTATGTTTATGTTAAATCTGGTGTCGATATTTTCATAATTGAAGTAGACAGTTGGGTTTTGCTTACAATAAAGGGTTAACTTTTTGATTTACTTCTATCGAGCAAAGTGAAATAAATCGTGTTTTGAAAACACTAGTCTTATAAAGCATATCTTATGTTAATCTTGTGTATTTTTTTCGCCAAGATCCATAATTGCTTTGTTTGAAAAAAACAGTATATTGCTGATGTATTTTAGCATACATGGCCCCTTAAATTTATGCCTATCGCCAACGACCAACCACGTACTGGTCGGTTAAGGCAAATTCGATTTGATTCTTGACAGGGGAAAATATTTGTGTGATAAAAATATAGATGTTTATATTTCTAGGTCTTTTCATTTAAGTATTTATTAGTATTATGAAGTAATACAGATGTATTGCTTAATTTGGGGCTGGTCACAGTTTGTGTAGTTTTTTCAATGATAACCAATGAAATATTTTTTTAAGCCTGGACTTAATTAGTTTAGCCTAGTTTTTTTAATCAACAGGTTCCAGGTATTCACGTTACGTAAAACAATGCCTACTTTTTAATATTTGATGTCTCAATTTTTGTAAATTGCACTATGGGAACAAATTTTATACTGCAACATGAAGCACCTGAAAATTAGCCTTCAGTACAAGGTGATTCGGATACATACATTCGAAGTATTTACTAAGTACCAACACTATCTCATTCTACATATTTTTTTCGTCGAGAAAATATGTTACGTCTGGCATACCGGGATTTCGGAAAACATGTTTAATATTCACATGTGTAAATTAAGTGAATTAACATTAATTATGTTTACCGTAATACTTACTTAGAATAATTTAATGAAATGAATAATGTACCTAAAACATAGTTTCGTCAAAGTACAAGTATTTTGTGATTGAAAACTCAAAAAAATAAAAAAGAGACTTTTTATTGAATTGGAAACAAAAAGAACATCTAGGTATTTTTGTTGACGCTAAAAAAGTAGGAGATTCCCAATGCGGCTGTATGTTTTTTTTTAATTATTTTTGTATGTTTTTAATCGATTACTAGGACAACAGCCAACCGATTTTGATGGTTATTTTTCTTGAAACATGACAGTGGTATAAGTACAGAATTTATGACGGATAAATTTAAAAAAAGATTGGTTTAAACCACCCGGTTTCGTATAAGCTCTACCATACTTTTAACTTTAAAAGAGAACGCTTGTGAAAGATTAAGGTAAAAATATGTTCTAGGATAGACAGACGTGGAAACTATTAAATGTTTTGTATACAATAAGAACTAGCCATATTTTTATATCACTTAAAAACAATGGTACTTCGAGAAAGGCACTTTAAAATTATTATTTTTATAAGGTTGGATAGGGGATTAAAATCTGAATGAATCGGACCGTATCGTTACACGCCTATTTCCACCGACCAATCCCGAGACTCGGATTCGATTACTGATGTAGGTAAGTAGGTATTTGAGTGATGGACCTAGATGTTTGCATTTCCGGTTTTTGTTTTTTTTTTTTAAATATTGGAAGACAAACAAGCAGACGGATTTCCTGATGGTCAGAAATTCACGTCAACTAGAGACACCAAAGGTGTTAATGGTGCGTTGCCAACCTGAAACT
>NJDC01000501.1:392834-438404 GCA_002245475.1 Calephelis virginiensis
ATTGTGTATGGAACTTTAGTCTGGAAGCTAGTATTAGGTAAGAGTAGCTAACCACTTCACAAACAAGGCGGAATATAAAAGTTTTACGAAATTTAACAGTTTATTGAAGAAAATATGAGTTCTCGTAATATTAACCAAAATTCACGTGCTTTGTTTATGGTGCTACGAAATTGAGACCATAAGTTACCTCCCACCGCTACGTTTTATTTGAGTCTAGCTAACACCTACACTAATATAAATAACTGTTATCGCAAAGGTTATAACTTTTGGGCTTGAGGTGATAAAGTTTATTGAATTAAATTTTCATGTATCAAACTAAAAGATAATGATTTGTATAAAAGCTAAAATCCTTAAATATACTATCAATATTTGGTTTGTTTTCACCTTCACCACTTATGTTTACTTTCAAAATATCGTTTTAGTCCGGTTGAATTAGACCAAATTACATGGGGCACACTAAAAGTTTTGCACTAATCGGAACTATTTGAATTTCGAATGTTATATTTTTAAAACGTTGCAACCTTTTTAGTAATAAAAAATACAGTTGTCGGGAAATAATTTCTCAATTGTTTTTTCACACATAAAAATTCTAGGTACGCAACGAAAATGGAATTAGGTAAAAAGGATTTTAGACTGTGCCGCTCGTCTTCAAAATGCTTTTGGAAGAGAAGCTCCTTGTTTGAGCACCGTGAGGCGGTGGTTTGCTGAATTTGAATGACGAATTTCGTAAAGGGCGACCTTCAACTGCGGTAAACAAAAATAACGTAGCTACTGTTAAGCGGTTAATTGAAGAAAACCCACAGATTACCTATTAGACAAGTCGAGGACTATTGGGGATTGGTATGAGCCAAACTCAGAAAATTTTACAGGAAGAATTGGAAGTTCAGAAACTTTGTTGTCGTTGGATTCCTCATGAACTAACAGCGGAGCAGAAGCGGGCTCGCGTGGAATGGTGCTCACAGATGCTACTGAAGTACGACCACGGACATTCTAATGCTGTTTATGACATTGTCACAACGAGACAGAACGTGGACTTATTGTTTTGAATCCGAAAAAAAAAACAGCAATCTTGTGAATGGGTGTTTGAAAATGAGAACTGGCCAACAAAAGTGAGACAGGCGAGAAATGTTGGTAAAAAACTGATCGCTTTTTTTCTCAGCTACGGGTCCCATATGTATATTTCTACTTGAAAATCAAAATAGTGTTAATGCCGACTACCATTTGCTTACCCAGGGTTTTAGAAGAAGTTCGCGAAAGACGACCCAAAAGCCGCATTATCCTACACCATGATAACGCTTCTTCACACACGGCCAACAAAACAAAGCTATTTTTGGCTTCCGAGAAAGTACATCTCGTCACTCATCCTGCGAATAGCCCCGACCTAGCACCGTATGATTTCTTTATTTTCCCCAAAATCAAAGATTTGATGAGAGGTTTTACTTTTACCAACTCCGAAAAAGCAGTGATAGCATTCAATCAGCACGTAGAAAACATGCCTTTTCGATCGCATGAAAAAATGTTTAAAATGTAAAGGAGATTATTTTGAAAATTATAATATTTTTGTCACAACTTGTTGCTATTTTAAATAACGCAAAACTTATAGTGTGACCTACGTATCAGAAAAGCGAAACAAAAAGTCCCAAGAAGCTGAAAATCAGTGAAGTTGTTCAAAATATTCACGTTAACTTAGCGTTCCCATGAAAATCGCGAGAAACTCATTTTTTGACCTTTGACCTTGAATTATTTTTTTTCATGCAATGCAATGATTCGTAATTTTTAAATTTTATTTCTAATTGTATTTTGAACCACATTACTGATTTCCAGAAGAATGTCCAGATTGACCGGATAATCAGACGATGAAGATTTTGTAAATAAATATGAAAACATTTAAAATTTGTTAAAAACTAAATCATAAGAAACTTGATGTACTTATATATTTTAAAGACTATTGTAGGCACACAAAACTTTCATAACACAGGTATGCAAATATGTAAAGTTTTAACCCATTACTGATGCCTAAAAAATTTTGAATTAAAATAACAACATATTAATTAATACATACATACATACATATCTTCACGCCAAGTCCCTTACGGGGTAGGCAGAGAGTATCGAGTGCCAGACCTCACGATCCTGACAAACCTGTCTTGCTTCCTTCACATTCATAATCCTTTTCATAGAAACACGCCGGTTTCGGAGACTCTTGACACCACCCTCGGATAATATCCGATTGATCTGATCGTGAAATGTCAGCCTTGGTCTCCCCGGGTACCTGCATCCATCCACATTCGCATTGTATATCTGCTTTGTCAATCTTTCATCTGTCATTCTTTCCACATGACCGAACCAGCGGAGCATGCCCTTTCGCATTTTAACACCAACACTTTCTTTCAATCCTACTCTTTCTCGGATCTCACTGTTACGAATGCGGTCAGCGAGCGTTACACCACAGATTTTCCGTATTAATTAATAAACATGGATTAAAGTACTTCTGGGTTCAAATTAGTACTACAGTATTTATACAGACTTTAATACTAACTTTAGTCTATGTCTATTAATGAGACGGTAGTTCATTTTTATTAATGTATATGAAAAAGGTAAAGTACCTACAACGCATACGTGACGTCATTTATCTTTTTTTTATTTATTTTTAATTTTTTTATGTTGATTAAAGATTAGTTTGATAACGGTAACAAAAAGGCGCTACTGAGCGCTTGCGGCCAATGCGGGGCGCCGCGCCGGGCACCGGGAGAGTGGTCGCATTCCCGACGAGTGCACAGTTGGTTCTTACGAGTTGTATATATTCACGCCCGTATCCCTGAAGAGGTAGGCAATGGTAGAACCACGGAAGTCATGACTAGTCGAAAACATCAAGTCCCACAATGTGATTGATGGCAAACCCATCACCAACAGGGTATTTATATATATAATGAAATGAAAAAGGATCTGCAGGCCCAGCATGCGACTATAAAGAAACCTGTAACAAGAAATGCAATGGTCTTAAAACAGAACCCTGGCCCGTATCTTATGAAATATTAATATTATAGTCTTGCTAAAGTCCTTACATAGTCCGTTAAAGTTGTTAACAACCTTGCGGTTAGCAACATATCCACAATTCCAAAAAAACCTTATCTATTTACACACTTTTTGGAGTTAACGCTTGTACTTATCCACTGTATACCCAACAACACTGTATACAGTGGATAAGTACAAGTGTTAACTCCAAAAAACGTGTATATACAATAGAATTCCACCAAGTGCATCGGCACTTGGTGATGATAGCAAGTATAATTTCTATTATCTATTTTTAAATCATTTTTACACCATTCAAGCATTGGTCCCTGTATACCAGAATCATGTAATCTACTATAATATAATATCAGATCAATCGGATATTATCCGAGGGTGGTGTCAAGAGTCTCCGAAACCGGCGTGTTTGTATGAAAAGTGTTATGAATGTGAGGGAAGCAAGACAGGTTTGTCAGGATCGTGAGGTCTGGCACTCGATACTCTCTGCCTACCCCGTAAGGGACTTGGCGTGAAGATATGTATGTATGTATGTAATCTACTAAATAATATTTTATGATTTAGTGTGTCAAAAGCGCGAGAAAGTCAATAAATAGTGCTAACAAAATAAATAGTGCAATAAATAGTGCTTATTGTTCAGATAATCATTTATTTCGTCGATAAATTTAGATGGTAAAAATGTTGCAGCCTTCCCTGACTGAAATCCAAACTGATTAGGATTTATAATATTAATTTAAAGATCCGAGTTCAAACATAGGCCACTTTTAAAAAACCAAACCCTTAAAGAATCTAATGAGGTTGAACATTACCATGAAAATATTTTCTATGCTGATAAAGTTGAGGTTAAATAGCAACTTCAAAAATAGATTAAGGCATAAAATATCATATTTAACAAGGTTTTGGATATACCGAGAATTGTCTATTTTTGTACTGTAGCCCTATAGAGTTTTATTATAATTATTTCCGCAACTACCATGAAGTAATTCAAAACGGAGAATCGCTCCAGGCTCTAGCTTGCTAGAATAATTGCTTACAGCGCCAAAAGAATATCGTATTTAATTCGTATACAATGAAATCTAAGAAGCAAAATAGTAACCGAGATTCCTACTGGAATTCAAAATGTAGTATTTACAAATTGTAAACTTAATGACATGAGTATTGTTTTACATGAATTTATATTAAGCAAATTAAGAACCAGATACTGTAGAGCAAAGTGATATCTATGTTATGTATTTTTCATTTTTAAATTTTTAATTACTATAACTAAAAGTACTTTACTTTTAGTTATAGTAAGTATTAAGTATCAAGTATCAAGAAGTATAACTATAAATTTAAAAATGGAGGATTATAAAGTCTTTTTTATCTATGCGAGTCCTTTTTTTACCCATGTTGGTCCGGGCTCCAATGAAGATAAGACCATTAGGCCTTTCTGCTAAGCAACTCGTAAAAAGCGAGCTCGTAACGTCAGTGCTTATCAATGATGTGGTCCGGTTCGGAGGGTAAGGTAGCTAGTGAGCTTACTTGTGCTCGAGGCCTAAAATCCCCGCTTGAGGTTGGCAGCGCAACATTACCATCTTTGGTGTCTCTAGGTGACGTGAATTCTTACCATCAGAAAATCCGTCTGCTTGTTAACCTTTCAACATCATACAAACAGAAAGGTTACGCATACTAAAGAGGTTCTCATGGGAGATAATTAATCGTCAAATGATTAATTGAGATTTAATTAAATTGCGCTTATTCCAATTCCATTTAGGCTTCGGCCAAATCTATGTGCGGCGGATACTGTCATAGTGGATGAACCTGGCACTTGCACTGCGCGTCTGCGAAGCGGGAACACTGCGTCTATAACGCGGGATGCACGCGGCTAGTAATCAGACATGTGTAGAGATATCTCATATTATTATATTTTTTATAAAAAATTCAAAATGACGTTGATAAATAAAACATATTTAATAAAAATAAATGATAACCAGATATGATGTTGTCAGATTGTTGGTGAAGTGGAAAGTATACACCACTAACTCCCCTGATCATCTATAAGGCTCGGGTCCGATTACCGAAACGTGATTTATGTGACGAACTGATTCTGGTTTGCCTTGGTCTAGATATTTATAAAACGTATTACAGTACGTATTTTGTGAGTATCTCCATGTATTTGTGTTATAGACTAATACTTTAGCCAGGTCGTGTAATTATTTATAAAACATATTAGAGACGTGCGACCTTGTTGACAATTGATTAATAAAAATAACTACTTTAATAAAAACCGACTTCAAAATTAAAATATGAAAAATAATAAAGATTTATTATTAATAATATACAACCTATTATTATTTATTAGTGCCATTTACTAATAAGTTTGAAGTTGGGGCGAAGCCTTAAACTAATAATTATATTTGAAGTAAGTATTAAATTGGCTTGACCCCGACTTCAAACTTAGTATGGCACATATAATATAATAGGTAGTATATAATTAATACTAAATCTTTTTAATATATTACTTTTAAGTTTTAACGTCGGTTTTTATTAACATAGCTATTTTTATTTAATACTTTTTAGTTTATAGCCGATATGATTTATTTTAATAATAACAAGCGAGAAATTTGTCTGATACCAAACTTCCTAGAAAAGGAGACAATAAATACTTCAGCTGCCAACGCTGTGATCACTATGCTAAACTAAATGACATTTGAACTAAATTTTCCACTTTTATGGTTATGGTAAGTATTTTTTTTATGACTGTTATCACAATTGGCCAATCTCAGAACAAATATTATATCATAAAAAAGTGTCAAAAAAATATTTTCGCGAAAAGTCAATGACAACAAAAATAGATAATTAGTTTTGAACTACAGTATTCTTATAAATTCTGTGATTTTGATAACATTCACTTAATCATTCCGGCAAGACGTTTCGTTTTACACAGTCACAGTTCTTTGTGATTCGCTCAATATTTCCGGCATGACGTTTCATTTTACAATTTCACAGTACTTTTATGGCGAAAAGCAAGGGATGTGTTATAGGCGAGGCGTAAGAGCTAGTATAAAACGGAACGTATTGAAGGCGGATACATGTTGACGACTCGAAATCATTATTTTTGTATGTTTTATTATTAGGTTAAGGTTTTAATCGAGTATTCCCTTGATGAAATGATTAATATAGATAAACATCGGGACAGGTGAAAATAGGTAAAAAATACTCGTAAAATGAAAACGAATGGGCCTACCTAAATATTTTTTTTATGGGCCCAATTCGAAAGTATTCCGTATCAAACAAAAAGAGAATTACGTAAATAGGTTCAGAAACCACAGAGAAATCGGCGTACATACATAAAAAAATTGAGAACCTCCTCGTTTTTTTTTAATTCGGTTAAAAATGAGTAGTCGCCGAGCACACGACAGTTTCACGTTGTAGTCGCTCCCGCTTCAAGTCCGCGTGTCGCCCGCTTCAAGACCGCGTGTCGCCTGCTTGACTCGCCTTGGTTTGGCCGAAACTTTACTCTTTTTTACCATGTACCATGTGCCATGTATTTTTTATACATTTTCTCGTAATTTTTTTGTAGGTCATAAGTTTTTAAAGATATAACAACATTCAGTATTAGGTAATCAAACGTGTAACTTTAAATCCGGATTGTAGAAAAACATTTAAAAGTACCCAATATCATGAATGTGAAATTTTATGTATTTATTAATGTTTTGCTCGATTACGCTTCAATTTAATTATGCATTGGATATTAACCACAGGCTACTTACTTAGTAAAGTACGTAGTTGCCCCTACTTAATAGGTTTAGATTTTTGCATGAAGAATCAATTACTGTTCACCTTTAAAAACCTTTAATTAAATAAGACATTAACGTGGTCACAAACACACCATTAGTGTAGTAGCATAGTTTATTTGAAGCTAAAATATTCCCTCGGCCACTAATATAAGATCAGCAATACACACTCAGTTCTACATCAGAGTAGACAAATTTCTTTATTAGTTAAACAATAGGCCTCGATAATTTTGACTACTTTCTACTTTTACTACTTTTACTTCTTGATCAATTGGAATATTCTTTTCTCTGCATCCGTGTAAAGACAAAAAGATAGCGAACAAGTATATTGTAGGTTCATCGCTGTCTTTTAGCCGAGGTATTGGACCAATTGGTGCAAGTCTTCCGGCTACTCGACCCTATGAACTGGAACATGAATAGGTAAGGCGAAGGCGAAAGCGGCACTTCACTCGATCACCAATAGACTTAAAAGTTTAGGGAAACTTAAAGCATATTTCTATATTATTAACTAGTTGCCCGGTCGATCTTCGTTCCAAAGTATTGTTTTTCCCTGCAATATTCGGCCTTATTAACTAACATAACACAAAAATAATTAGCCAAATCGGTCCAGTTGTTCGGAAGTTATTCGGAACACATTTCGGGATACATTTTTATATTATATATAATTTAGGCACAGTAAAATTACAAAAAAAGTCATTAATTTCACTTTAATTAAAAAGTATCAAGTAATTTAGCATTTTCCTTAATTTTTTTGGAACTCCATCATAAAATTCAGACTTGGTAGCAATGGCTGCACCTCGCAAATAAGTTTTTTAAAAACATGTAAAATCGCTTCACGAATAACGGAGGAATCGATTAACATACAAAAATAAATATTGAACTTGTCTCCTCGTTTTTAACGTCGGTTTAAAGAAGATTACGTAATTTGTGAACGGCGGTAATCACTGTTATGAAAACTAACTGCGTATTTTTCTGTCGTAAAATTTAACATAATTTTCGCTTTGACCTTAAACTAATAATCGAAAGCCGAATCTTATCTCCATTAAACTATGACTGAAAATTAAAGTCTTCAACCCAAAAGTTAAAACAATGGCACTTAAATTTCAACCCTCGTATGTTGAATTGGATATGTTCTATCGCTTCTAGTTTCGAGTTTGAAATGGGTCGTTAGCTACGGCCCAACCTTGGTTTGTGGACTTAGGAGATTCTTTTCGCTTTGATAATTTATTGCGTCAATACTTTTGTTTAGTTTTAGTCAACTCGAAAGGTAAATAAAGTCTAAGCGGAAAAAGAAATGTTTTTCGTATATTGTACATTTTCCATCTATGGCGCTTGATGAAAGTTCAAACCCTATTAAAAAAAGTAAAGTAAAGTATCTTCACGCCCATATCCCCGAAGAGGTAGGCAGAGGTACAACCAAGGCACCCACGACTAGCCAAAGACATACAGTCCCACAATGTGATAGGTGGCAAGCCTATCGCCAACCGACCCTAAACCCCTATTTGCACTTGTAAATGTATGAATACGTGTTTATTATTACGACAGAAAAGAGGTATATTATAAGTTTGAGGTAAGTATATGTGTCTCTGTCTGGGTCATAACTTTTGTACTGATGGACCAATTTTACTGTGGAATTTTTAGTTTGAAAGTTGACGTTATCGAGTTGGTAGTAAGACAAATTACACATAGTTTTTAAGTAATAAGTCGAACACTACCAAATAACAAATTTCAGATTAACGTGAAGATATACCAATAAGTTTATGATGCTCGTCCTATTACTACTGGGCCCTAACTAGATAACAAAACTAGTTTTTTTTATGACATTAGAAGGCAAACAAGCAGACGGATTTTCTGATGGTAACAAATCAACGCCGCCTAGAGACACCAAAGGTGGTAATGGTGCGTTGCCAATCTGAGGCCGGGATGTTAGCTCCGGCTCCAAACCTTTATTTTGGTTCATGGAATTTTTACGCATACTACATACTACATATACTACATACTACATAAACATACGGATGCACGAACACACACACACATACACACACACGCGCACACTCTGACACGTTAAATTTTTAACACTCTGCTAATTAGGTGTCAATAAATATCCGCGTTTCCAATTTCTAGTGTGAGGCATCGCTATATTAAATAATTACTATTAAAATACATCACTATTAAAAATGATTCTTGCCTCACATAGGGGAAAGTTGGGTATATTGTATCCTATATGATAAATCTACATCAAACACTAAATCAGACGGGTAGCTTACAATACTTAGGAAGCTATAACAGTTTGGGAAATCGCTATGTATGGGTGTGTATTTCCAAATAACTTAAATAGATTTTTGAGACTTTAGTTACAATTTTTTGGCTAGCGAAAACATTTTTATCGAAATATTGGATAAAAGTTAAGTGGTACAGTATAGCCAACCTTTCCCTATACCGGCTAAATACATCAACAGTTGATATAAAGTTAGAATATCGTAAAACCTAAGTGCTCTATTACTAAGCTTCCACACAGAATACAAACAAGTCTTATGCGGGGTCTAAATAAGATTTTCGTCGCAAAACCCGAAGGATAGATACAAAAGAGCTCGTTTGCCCTATGAACTCGCTCGACTGATCCACGAGTTATCCTATGAACCAAATCCCGGGACACTCCGGCACTAGGCGGATATTTATATCGCTTAAATCGGGTTGAATGATCTTCGATATATATTTTGTATACAGAAAGGCAAACTTCCTAATGATAAGAAAATACACTGCCTTTATATTAACATGTATTGTTAAAATAAGAATACACTCTAACAAAAAAGCTCGAATACGATAATAGCCGCCTCTAATTTCTAAACGGAAATCTTAAAAATAATACTATAACTTGTTTGTCTTGTTGTTTCTTTTGTTGTATATTGTTATGTATTTTATTTCACATTCGCACTACTAGTCTTAATAAAATTAAAGTAAAGTAAAGTATCTTTACGCCCATATCCCTGACAAATTAGGCAGAGGCACAACCAGGACACCCACAATTAGCTGAAGACACTAAGCCCGACAATGTGATAGGTGGCAAGCCTATCGCCAACCGGGCACACATCCAATTCCGATCAGTATTTTTAATTGAAAATTGGAAAAACCACATTCAATTTTGTTACCTGACCCGAGAATCGAACCCGGGGCAATGAAGTCAAGTCCAATACCTGAACTGTGGTCTAGCGTCTCTGGTGTTGGACTTGACTGCATGAGGTCCCGGGTTCGAATCTCGGGTTGGGCAACAAAAAGAAAATTTGGTTTTTCTAATGCTGAGCAACCTTTTTTCTAATAAAAAAAAGGTTGCTCAGCATTGGATATGTTTTTTTTTAAATTTTAGGATAATTATATTTCTTCTCCGCCTCTTTCATATTTCTTTTTCCCCTCCTTGGTCTCGAGTTCGAAAATTTGGTTTTTCCAATTTCGAAATAAAAAAATGTTGCCCGGGATTGGATATGTACCCGGTTGGCGATAGGATTGCCACCTATCACATTGTAGGTCTTAGCGTCTTCGGCTAGTCGTGGGTTCCCTGGTTGTGCCTCTGTCTACTTCTTCGGGGATATGATTGTGAAGATACTTTACTTTACTTTAATTTTATTAAGACTAGTAGTGCGAATGGAAAATAAAATACATAACAATATACAACAAAAGAAACAACAAGACAAACAAGTCTTCATTGCCAAGAGTGAGGACCACTTAAGGTCCGCAACTATCCATACAAAAGCGCATCAAAGGCTCAGAGCTAGAGTAAAACAGCGAAGAAATCATATTGGAATTCTATTTTCGATTGATGAACGTGTTCAAGTATTCCACAGTGTCATTTCTTGGCCTTTAGATTGAGAATTGCAATAGTTGCTGCTTTTTAGAGTTTCGAAAACCCCGTGTTGACTCAAAACACCTTTTTAAATAGGTCAATTGTCTACTATTCTTACAATTTTGCGGCTTTTGTCTAATTAAAGGATATTTCGTTTTAACCATTGTGACACTTGAGACTGTAACGGCCACTTGCACGTTCCTGGTTTAAATTTAGAAATGAGTTAAACCGTCAAATGTAAAGTGATTTAACCCTAATTAGAAGCTAACTCGGGAATAAATACTTAAACCAGGAACATGCAAGTGGGCCTAAGTGTGTAAAGTTGGGGTAACAGCTAACCCGTACCTGAAATTGAATTGTTTTCCTTACCCGTTTTGGTTTTAAGCCCTTGATAGAAAAAGAGGGGTGTTATAAGTTTGACAAGTCTATGCGTGTGTCTCTCTTTCTATGAAATTATAACTTCTGAAAGGATAGAGCGATTTCGATGAGGATTTTATTTCAAGCTGACGTGATGGAGGTGGTTCTTAGTAACATAACATGTAGGTTTTATTGGAGTTAATAACAGAGGCAACCTTTGCCAATTAACATGCCAAGTCTTATGAAAATGTCGACTTCAAAAAATTAAAATAAAACATATAGCGACCTCTGCAATGTGAATGGTATGTCATCATTTGGCTGGGATTATTACATGTGTTTTAATTAATTGTCGGCCCCAATTCACCAAACTAGTGCCGTCAGGAATTTAAATCTCAGCACAGTTAATAAGTGGCGAAATGTACTGATTCCTACCTTTTAGAACATTTTTTTTATAATTCGTTACTACGCTTGCAAAAGTCGTTAAAGGCATTATTTTAATTATTGAAATTCCAAATTTCACATTAACATTAACAAGTCTAAGTCAAGGCTATGCACGCTACTTTCCATTACGAAAAAAGACTAATGACGCTATTACGGAGGAATAGGTAAAGGTAAAATCACTCCTAAAAAGTATTTATATTCCTTGTATCACTCGAACACCATCCCTACGTATGCAAAAGTCGCTATGTGATTATGTGCTATGTTAGATTAGTAATAAACTTTGTTAAAATAGCCAATTGGCTAAATTTATATTTTCATTTAATATTTAAAACTTATGAACTTATGAACTTATTTAAAACTTATGATTTATTGTTTGTTCTTTATTGTACACTACAAGTCTTACAAAAGTTGAAATTATTATTAAGTATTCATAAAATTATCTAAATTTAATCTAACGCCTAAGTGAGCAAATTTTATGCTTGTATTATGGGTGTTAATTAGCGATACTAATACATAGAAATACTAATATAGATACCAGAATAAATTTAAGACAGTAACATTCAGAAATAATGACATAATATAAACCTTCATCACATACGTGTCTGCTGTATAGAATCGAACACACGCCTCGCGTTTGGTGGGAGGAATTAGACATTCGGGCTAAGCCCTCGACCACCGAAAGGTGAAATGTGGAATATCAATAATTAAAATAATGTTTTTAAAGACTTTTGTAGTAACGAATTATAAAAAAAAAATGTACTAAAAGGTAGATCAGTACATTTCGCCATTTATTAACTGTGCAGAGATTTAAATTCCTGACGGCACTAGTTTGGTGAATTGGGGCCGACATTTAAGGTTCCACGAATGCCTGCAACAGGTCGCGCATTAACCAGCTACTATAACTACAAAATGTTAAGTGTTTTAAATATTTTTAATAACGCACTGTACTGTAGAAAGATATGTAATACGTTTATAGTGTTATAGGTTTCAGGAATGATTTTTGTTTTAACAACCTAAAATCGTAAAAATGCAGATAAATTTTTATGCCTATACATTTTCAAATCGTGACGAATTTTGGCAAGTGGGTAGTCTATAAAAAGAAGGACCTAACTGACTTAGGTCCTTCTTTTTTTATTAATATAATTTAATTTTGAGCGACACTCAAAAATAAGAAAATTATCATAAGTCATTGATGTACTTAACTTTTCCCAAAAACTTAAATGGAAATGGGTGGGACACATGGGCGCCGGCAGCGGGGTGCAAGGGGGATCAACTGCACCCCCTGTCCGGGAAGAAAGTAGATAGAAAAAATTACCTGACGGAACTTGCTGGAGTGTAATTTATTTCGAGACTATGTATGTATGTATGTTTGTGTTCGTATGTAAATATGTATGTTAGGGTTTTATCTTTATTATATCTTAACATGTTCCAGCCCGAGAGTATACTGATCACTTGTGTACATCTTGATAGCGTTTTTAGTAGCTTATTGTCTGCAACTTCTCTAAGTTCCAGACAATTTCAACTTTGCCTCTGCAAAGTTTGGCAAAATTGCATAATTTTGTAAAACAGCACAGATCGAAATTAAAATTTGGCATTAAGATTTTGAAGAGGCTTTACAATAACTTTGACCCTATGTCGTTGCCATTGCTGTTGGTTGCTTTTACTAGGGATGTTAGTAGAGCTGGAAGTTTTTTTTGTGAAGATTAAATACAGCAATGTTACATACATGTACAGCACCATTTTGATGCAAATTTTAATCAACCAAGTTTTTCTGAAAGTTATTACTTATCGATTTACCCGTTAGTGAAAGTTCTAAATGTTTTAATAACGAACCACGTTTTAAGATGTTTTTTAGAGAATAACTCTTTTTATTAGAACTTTCTTATTGTTTCATCTGCATTTTTAGATGTAGTTAATGCATATAAAAAGTTAAAAATATTGGTTAAATGTCTACGATAATTTGGTTTGTATAAACATAGTGAATAATTTATTTTAGCAAAACATGTTTTTAAAAACAAGCTTTGATCTTATTATATTCTACTCTTCAAACCATTTTATTTCATTGTATAGAAATATGTAATCCGCCATTTTGTTTTAGAATCCATTTTCGATTGACAGTATTGGTTAAGTAACATTTAATTTTGAACGACACTCAAAAATAAGAAAATTATCATAAGTCATTGATGCACTTCACTTTTCCCAAAAACTTTAATGGAAATGGGTGGGACACATGGGTGCCGGCAGCGGGGTGCAAGGGGGATCAACTGCACCCCCTGTCCGGGAAGAAAGTAGATAGAAAAAATTACCTGACGGAACTTGCGGGAGAGTAATTCATTTCGAGACTATGTATGTATGTTTGTGTTCGTATGTAAATGTGTATGTTGCTATACATGTTAATTTTGATGTTTTATATTAGTCAATAGTATGTATAGAAATGGAGAGCACCCCCCTGAAAATAATCCTGGCGATCCTATGGTGGGAGACGTAACACAACTAGTATATGACCGAAAGGGCTAAGAGGAAAACGCAGCAAAGACCGTTGTAAGATGGGACGACGATGTTAAGTAAATAGCTGTCGTGGTCTGGACAAAAACAGCTGAAAAAAGAAAAAAATGGAATTCTTTCAAGAGGCCGGCTTCTAGCAAAACATTAAAACTAAATTACGCGGTTAACTTTTTATAAAAAAAAAAACAGTCTATAGCTTTATAAGTTACTATTTTATAACTTACAAGAATTGAAGGCTCTTTTTAATTTAATTTATTATAACGTAACTGTCTGCGGTGCTATATAAAAATTTCGAAGTTTACCTTCTTCAAAATTCTGTTCCAAGATATGCCCTTTACTAACGAACTAGCATAAAATGAGCGATTCGAAAATGGAATTTCACATATCTTTTATATACCGTATGCATAAAATGTTCAGATTTTCCTCGCACGTTAACTTGTTGAATGAATCGTGTAATAAATTCTTACAATTTCCGTCGGCTGTGTCCAGATAAAGGATATTCCATCTAAGCCGTCCTGACTCTCGAGACAGTAAGTTACGGCAGGTTGGGGCGATACCTAACCCGCCTTTGAACTTTAGATAAACCTATTTAAACCTTAACCGTTTTGATTTAATGTTCTTTTCACAAGTTTTTCAAATTCAACTGTTCGTTTGTTATTTTTAGTGAGGGATAATTTAATAACTGGATTTTAAATCACTTATACTTAACTGAATGAACTGAACTGAAATTTAGCTGAGACAACTTTAATGCCAATGTAATGTTTTGGTGTGATTGAGCTGATACGATGATGGAAATCTCACTCGAACCCAGTGGTACACCGTCTGCGAACGTAACGAGACCCCACCGATCCGATAACAGTAGCGAACGCCAGCCTCTCGCCCAAAGCGAGAAATTGGCTTATAGCACTTTTATTGCAAACCTTATTTACAAAAAAAACCATTTGAGGTTATGTTCCCCTTGGATTTTCATGCAAATTTCAAATTACCTAAAAATGCTTAAATATATTCTTCACTGTTCAACCAGCAACTTCATCTGACTTTAAACATATCATGTAGACGGAATTTTTGTACGGTTTGATTGGAAATCTTGTTTCATATTGGAAATATTCATTATTTGAAGCAAAGATATTTGAAGTCAATAGTAGCAAAGTTTTAAAAACCCAAAATATTTAGTTTTCAAATAGATTACTTTTTTTTATTTAGATACACTGTACAGCCTTCTCGGATGTTAAATATTGTATTTATTTGGAGATATTGTTATTTTAGAATTTTTAAGTCTTTTTCTGATGATATGTTATTTTTGTGAAATCCAATCCGTTTGCAGTGCTTAAAAATAAAATTGTTTAGTTTAGGCAAAATAGTTTTTTACAGTGTCAATAATTGTCAAAAAGAAAAATGATTTGACTTCCGTCCTAAATATCGGAACTTTGAAGCTCTTTTTAACCCCCGACGTAAAATGAGGGGTGTTATAAGTTTGACGTGTCTTTCTGTGTGTCGGCCTATCTGTGGCATCATAAATCCCAAACGGATGCAGTGATTTCAATTTAGTTTTTTTCATTGAAGTTAACTCATGCGTGAGTGTTCTTAGACATGTTTAATGAAAAACGGTTGAACGGTTTAAAAGTTGTACGGGATGAAAATAGGAAGTTTAACCGAATTTGGTACTTTTTGGAGGAAAATTAAGTTCTTGTGTCGGGGGCTTTTGTAATTGTAAATTTATTTCTTCTTTCTTTAGGTTTTGGCAATGTCGTTAGTATTTTGCCATTAGTCAAGTAGAAATTTACATCAAACTTTACATCAATTTTAATAAATTATATTAAGTCATTAGTCATAAGTCGCCAGTAAGTCATTTCAGGCTCTTGGGTAAAACGGTGGCCTTTTTACACAAGCTGACGTAATGAGATTTGGCGGCAACGAGGAAATATACGATACGCTAATTTCTTCTTGATTATTATATTTGTGCACTTTCACTGAACAAAATTGTACAAAATGCCACCAAAATTGACTAATTTCACTCATTATTAACACGAAATTCAATAATTATGAAAAAACTTCGACCACCTTTTCTCTCGATGGCGCCAAAACTCCTAAATTTATTTTTCATTTAATATGTATTTAAATTAAAAAGTGACAGAGACTGATATAAAGACATTTCATAAAAAGCAACTTAACAATTACTATATAAGTTTAATGTTGGTTTGAGTCAGGGCGGATTTGGTCTATGTCCTTTTGTAAATGGAAAAGTTTTGAATATTATCTTTACTACGCATGCAATAGTTATGAACTATTCAGATGTTTCTCGCAACCTGCGATAACTTGTTGCATCAAAGTCACATGAAGTTGGTATAATTTTCCCGGCTTTATCCAGGTCAAGGATTCTGTGCCGTTGTAGACTCTTGGGACAATAAGTTGTGGCTAGCTGGGGCGACAGCTAACCCTATAAACCTGTCTCGATACTTTACACAATATTTTATACTTAAGCGTTTGGTTCTTATATAAATCTTGAAGCTTTATACTTTTCATCGTCGTCACTCGGTGGAATTTCATTTCACGACGTTTGAAATTTTCAACATTACACTTTATCTAACTAACGCCTTACACTTAAGCCAACCCGTTTAAGGTTTTTGCAGCATTTTGATTATTTACAGCAAAATAGGATTTTTTTCATTTTAGCATTTAGCATTTCATTGTTATTTTTAGGTGATACATAAAAAAACCTATTACATTGAAAACAAACTGTAAAACTAAGTTGTTCCGCTAGGTTTTGCATGGGTATTCATTATTAACAGCTAGATAATTAAAAAAGAAATTAATAAATATATCCCTGGTTATATCTAATATATTACACAAATCGAATATGCACTAACTAATAACATAATACTTAATAAATTGAAACCCAAAGTAAACAAATTATATGTATTATATTAGTCAACGATATTAATACATAGACATACTAATACAATAATAGATTTAAAATACGCCTATATGGCGTTTATTACATTATGGAAAAATTGTAAGAAATAGTTTATAGATTTATAAAAAAAAAGATAACATCAAAATTTTGCCCTATGTTATAAAGTAACAAATAAATCTGTTACATCAATATAACAAAGGTATTCGTTATTTTTCTGTTTTTATTAAGAAATAAGTATTTGGTTATGTTTGCAATATATTACAAATTTATCTGCCATGTATAAACAAAGTCGGTACATAAAACATGGTTTCTAAAATTCAAGGGAGGTGATGTAAAATAACGTTCATAATTTCATCTTGTATTATACCAGGAAAATTAAAATACATTCCCGCAGTAATGAAGCTTAAGGCATTATGGCTACATTAATTTAACATGACTAATGCTCGCTTTGTTAACGTAACTCTTTTATAACTACAAAGTTGCACTTCATTTAAATTTTATGAGTTTGTTACATAAATAAGACGGATTTCCTGATGGTAGGAATTATAAGTCGTCTACACCATAGTTTTTTTTGTGCGGAGGTCAGCGAATAAGCACATGACTCTCCTGATGGTAAGAGCCTTTAAACACCATACATATAACGAGAGTGTCAGTCTCCTTATGTTGACCACCTCAATGAAAAGGTCGTCAAAATAAACGAAAATTGAGTTGAGTCGTGTGTTCGAGTGGCTAGCGTAAACGCCTAACTACATCGACCAACAGCGAGGCTCGGGTTCGATTCCCGGGGCAGGCGTTTGTGTGATGAACATTTAGATGTATGCCTTTCCGGGTCTGGGTGTTTATCAAATCTTTTTCTGTTATGTATTTAAGTATTTGTATGTATTATTATCGTTGACTAACACCCATAACACAAGCATATAACTTGTTTTCTTTGTGGTTAGATTCAATTTGTATGATTTTTTCAATTTGTATGATGGGATATTTATTTATTTGTTCAAAAACTGCTGCCAGGATGATGATGTTGTGTGACTGTACGGGCTGATCCGTACATCATTTACGCTTTCATTAATTGCAGTATCAGCAGATTTTCACCTCGCGGGTTACAGCCGCGATCCAATACATTTTACATAAGTTAAAAAGCAGTTCGCAATTGAGCCTCGCGCCGTACGTACTCAGATCAATATCAGACCATTTGTATAATTAAATCATATCAATTATCAATTATCATTTGATCATAATTTGAGTTATTAGTATATAATATAGTTAATTTAGTTTATAGTAATTCGAGTGTGTGATATTAAAATCATCAAATTGACAAACGCTCTTGTATATCAATTATCTCTACGTTGATCTCATCATATTCATTAAAAGTCTGTAGAAAATTAATAAAAGCTCCTACAGTGACCATTTTGGAATAATTTGCTATCTTTCAAAAAATAATTATCAAATCACGAAGCGGTACCTAATTTTACTGATTCTTTTTCGTTGTGTTAGTTATTGACAGGACAAAATACTTATGGATAGAAAAATTGGGAAAATCGAAGGGAAAATGGGAAAAATTATACTGAAATTAATACAAACTTTTAGTTTAGTAATGTCGAGCGATATGAAGTTCGCCGGTTAAGCTAGTAATACATACATTTATTATTTATTTATTATTATAAGTGGCTTTTTCAAGTGAAACTTCTTTAGAATCGTTGTGATTTTAAAACGAGGGCAACGGAAAAGCGACAGGTAAGAGACACAAATATATATTCATCTCATTTTTTGTCGATTTACTGAAATTTCACTTCTATCGTGTGTAAATCGCACACACACCTTTTTTTACAGCCGGTAGACTTACATATTAGCCCTAACACCTCGGCCATAGGTTAGCGACAAACTTATAACATCTATGGTGTATATAAACTTATTTCTTACCATTAGAAGAGTGCAAGCTTTTTCACTGTATTTTGCTACGTAAAATATAAGTGAAGCCATATGCCACAGCTAGCAAAAATATTAGCATTCAATATGAAAAACAAGCACGAGAAAACTCTTAGAAAGTTGAACGAAAATTTTACTGTTACCCTTTGTAGGGTACCTGTTTGGTACGTGTGATATGAGTCAGCAGTTCACAGAAGTTGGGCACGTGAAATGAAACACATCTTCGTGTAAATTGAACGTGTAATACATTTATATTATAAAGAGATAAAATTTCACATTTTGTAAATATTAGACATTTTGACCCAGTAATAGCTGAGTGTTCAGAAACACATATATACATTTATCTACCTCATTATATACTCTTATACAATTAGATATTTCTGATACCTAAGACATGCATAATGAAATCTTAATAATAATGATAACATAATATTATGAAATAAAAAAAAACACAAATCAAGAACTTTAAATAATATACGTAGCCTGATTTATTAGAAACTTATTAATACACATAAATAATGTTATCAAGAACTTAAAGCAAGATACTCGTACTTAACCTCAATTGTATAAAAATTGAATGATAGGTATGTTTTTTTAACGATTGTTACTACGAACTTTAAACTATATACATAGTCCTAAATTTGCTTAAAATGGTAATCCTAAACATAAGAACAGTTATTACGAACTTAGGATACGAGTACATAGCCTTATTTGTTAAAACAATGAATAATACACATTGAAACTGTTATCAATAACATAAAACTAAATATATAGCTTTTAAGCTTAAAATGATAATAATAAATGTCCGGTGTGGAATTTGACTTGACGACGAAAAAAAGAATCTTTATTTTTCACGATTTATCTTAATACAGAAGGTGTTACATACTTTTAACTATTTTTCTTTCGAAATTCCAAGAGAATGTTATTATTGTACGTTGAAAAAAAAATTGAAAATAAAATCCAATTCTAAGTCAAACAGAGATCTCCAGATAATTTAAAAATATTGTAAGAAATTATCCCGAGTTTAATGAAAGCTCTAAAGATATTTACTTCGTTATCATATTGTATTTTAGTTGATATAAAGATCTTTTATGTATTATTTTTTTTAAAAATAGAATACAAACTAATAAACATAAAAGTTATGGTGTCCATAGATGAGAATATTTCTTACTACCAGGAAACCTGTCTTCATTTTTGCCTTTTGGCTTTTCTGTATTATTAAAAACAATGTTATGTGCTCCCTCCCTTCTATTTCGGATTTTATTATCAAGTACTGAAGCAACAAGGAAGCAATTGAAGCGTGACGGACCCTAGGGAGAGACTTTAACTTTTTGGAGCTTGCAACAAAATTTAATCAAAGAAATTGAAGAGTAGGAAAAACTTTTTGTATTTTTTTCCTCGTAAATTGAAAACGAAAATTTATTTACAAAGGTTTTTAGCAGATTTAACCTTGAACCAGAACCGATCCTCATGATGGTAACAGACAGTACCATGAATTACTATGAAAAAAATGTGAAGAAATGATAACATAAACAAGCAAAATTGGTGTTTCAGTAATTTTAGAAAAAAATACAATAACAAAAACACAATTTTTTTAGTATTTTCGTGATCATAATTACTTCACTTACCGTCCAAATCATGACAAATACACTCTTTTTTTCATTCAAAACTAAATGTTGCCCGCGTCGTTTACCACGTTGTTAATGATCACAATGGAGCATTTTTTGTGATGAAAACTATCTGATGAAAATCGGTTCAGTACTTTTTGTGTGAAGGAGTAAGTAGTAACAAACAAACAAACTAATTATCTCTCGCATTAAAATATTAGTAGGATAGTCAGTTGTCTTATCATGATAGAGTGAAGTACGGAACCTCCACTTTGCGTTTGTACCATTTTTTACAATTTCACCCAGTACGTTCGTCGCTGTCCTGTGGCCAGGGTGCTAGACTGTGCAAGTCTACCGGCTACCTTGCCCTCTGGACCTGAAAATCACAGTCGTCATGGCGGCAGGAATAGGTAAACCAGTGGATTCCTACCCGAGGAAGTTGCTGCACGACATTTTACCACAAGTGGTCTTATTGATGGGTGACTGAGAGGTCTTGGTACAGGGAGGAAGATGATCTATTCTACAGAGAAGTCAAGCATCATACACAAGATATTTGACCTATTACCACGAGCAGTGTTTTGACTTACTCTCATACATATACAAATGATAGCTTTCATTAGAAAGAAACACAAAGATACAGTTCTTGCCACTCACGAAGGCGAGCAGTTTTATTTTATAAGCCCCTAAATATTTAAAAGTGGTCGCTCGTTGGTCGAAATTCTACCATAATAAGTTTTAATATCTTGTTGATAAGAACGCCATCTTCATTTCTCAAGACCAACTACTTTGTTTCCAAACTTTTTAGTGCGCCATCTGTGATCTGTTATTTTTATTATCAATATTGGTTTGTGTGTGTCAAATGCATGGTAGTGTTGGTAATGTTTTATTTATTGATTTAATGTACTATAAAATAATTGTTATTGAAAAATATTAGCGTTTTGCAGTTCTCCTACACATAAACTATAATTGTGCCAAATTTTATACTACTGAGTCCGCACAATTTTCTTAAATCACGTATTAATATAGAGATAACATATAATATAATATTCACATATTTTAAAACCCATTACATATTTATTTACCTAAAATTGTACACAAAATTTTTATTTTTTTATGCTAACCAGACTGATTTCGCTCTCATGCATTTTTTGACATACAGGGTTACTTTGAAAGAACAGGCCAAATTTTATTATTGGGGGGAAAAAGCGTAAATGATAATGTTTTGTAAATAATACTGCCAAATTGCAATTTTAACTTTTATAAGCATTCACTTAAAACAGTCCGCAAAAATACTTCACTTTTTGTCATACTCGGTACGAGTCATGACGTCACCAGAATGCGAATACGACTGCGGTCGGTGAGAACCAGTTATATACTTTGTTATAACCACGCATCTTGTACTTTGATTCGGATAAAAGTTATAAATGGATTTTTTGAATAATGAGTTTTTTAATAGAACGAAAGTGCTATTTATTTCGAACGGTTTCTCAAAATTTGGCTGGTGCTTTAGATGTAACCCTGTACAAGTTTACCATAAGTTTACCACAAGTGTACTACTCGCCTTAGTGAGTTACAACAACCATATCATAAAAATAGATGACCGTATGTATAAAATATTATAAAACAAAAAAGCATGACCGTCATAATAACTTACGTATTAAAGTCATAGCAATTAATAATTTTTTTTTATCATAATTCATTAATTTGATAGACTTTGATAATGACTTCAGACAATGAATATTACAGGCCGCCATACTTAAACCTCCTTGGTCATTTTTTTACTGTATTCATACAGATCCGTTACGCACAAGCAAACACACAATACGCCTTTAAAACATAATCCAAGCCGGATTTGAGGCTTTTGAGTTACACAATTCAAAATTCAGAATTATGTACCCTAAATATTTTCCATTTAGTAATTCTTATCATTGTAAGTGCTAATTATGAAACCTTATTACTCAAACAGAACCATGCCTTTGAGATGAAATCTCGGAACAGTGAATTTTTAATATCATTTTTTCTGTTTTCTCCTAATAATGTTACAGAAAATTAGATTATGAATGAAAACAATGAAGACTTGCTTTTGGACTTTGTAAATATAATCTCATCACCTATGTGGCCTACACTATTTAAGTGTTTTTCCGGTTCAAAAAACTTTAGCATCTATATTTTTTTAATTTTAATAGTCAAGAGACTATTGAAAACTGCATTTCAGATTTTTTATCCACAAACAGATTTTCTATCCGATGGTAGAATTATTTATAGATTTGGATAATATATCCTTTATTTAATTCACAAATATGTATAAATAATGGTTTTGATTGTGACTAAAAATGCATGAATATACAGAACAAAACATTTTTTTTAATTGACACAGACTATAACACACGAAATTGACACACCTTAATAATTATGCACAAAGATTAGTATATAGCCTTAAATATAAAGAAAATATTGCATGTATTACTATTAACGTTCACTTAAATAACACACAGAAGTATCTTCTGTTCACTTAAATAAACAAAACTAAAAATTTAATGGGTTCAAGGTTATGTTTCATTAATGTTGCTATTATCCTATGTCATGACGTTTAAAGGTTACTTTAAATAAATATGAAGAGATTATACAATTGTGATTTTTATGCAAATATGTTAAATTCGCAAAGTTTGGTTCTGTCTAGTGCAATTTCAATATCTTTTACTCTATTTATCATGTTATAGAAATAATTAGGTATATCGTTTTTTACGTAAATTATATATAAATTATACTTATAAGTATTTACACTGGTGTTTAAGTTTAAGTGGGGTTTACTCCGTGTTGGTCCGGGCTCCTTTGAAGAATAGACCATCTGTCTTCCTGCCAGGCAGCTCGTAAAAGGCGAGCAAAGGCTTACCGTCACTAACACCATGACATCTGACTAGATGGTAGAGCTTCACAGCGACTCACCCGGATTGGTACCACCGCCTTACCTATTGCTGCCGCCGTAACGTCATGACGTGTTCCGGTTCGGATTGTAAGGTAGCCGGTAAACTTACTTTTGCTCAAGGCCTAACATCCCGGAATCAGGTTGGCAACGCACCATTACCACCTTTGGTGTCTCTAGGCAGCAGGAATTTCTTACCATCAGGAAATTCATCTGCTTGTTTGCCTTCTAATATCATTAAAAAAAATAAAAAAAGTGAAGTTCGCAATATTCTCCTTATAATGCAAAAGCTATATTATCTAAACAGCTACTTATAAATCTAGCTTATGATACACTTAGTTTAAAGAGTGTATAGCAATAAGGAAGACATCAATAGCCTGCATTTTGTTTTTTACATAGAAAATACCTTACATGTGTTAAATACAAAAATCTAACTATGAAAAAAAAAGAAAAATGGTTTGTTATAAATATCATCTGAATAAGCTAGGCATTGAAATATGTTATAACTCAACATTGTTTAACTAAATAAACGTTGATTAAGCTTTAAGCCTTCAAAATTTGCATACTGATTAAACAAAAGCTTACTGTCGTTACAAATACATACACGCATAAGCTTTTAAGGCTCCCTGATTTGGAAATATAATTTGATTTTCAATTTTCTTTTATTAAGCTCTGAATCCAGTGAAAATTATATATTACATAATTATATATTTTATTACTTAACTCGAGCGTTAGGGGGCGTTCCAGAAGTTTATAAACACTGGTTGTAAACATAGGTTTATATCCGTCTGGATCGTAGATTTCATCCAAATTTAATAGTAATTGGACGTAGTTAAGCAGAAAGGACCCAACCCACGTAATCACCAAAATTGAATGAAACATACTAAAGTCGCCGTAAAGCTTATAATACTTTCGTTCAGTAAAAGATCCTACAGATAAACAAAGCTATGACATTTGTATAAAAATTAGATACTAACCCACATGTATGGCCAGTACATATTATTGTAAATATATAATAAATATAAACTTCATAGTCAATTATCTCAAAACTAGTTAGATGTGGATTGGATCCTTTCTGCTTAACTACGTCCAATTGGGAGATGGAAACAAATTTTTCTCCAAGGTTAGCTTTGTAGGAAGGAATGATTACAACCGTCTATAACTCTATTTATTGAAGAGCGTTTTGTGTACTTACGCTAATGGCCCAAACAGTCCCTTTCATTTAACCCATCGTAGCTGTTTTAGAATCTTTCAAAAGAAAAAAGGAATTAAGTTACGCAGTTAACAACTAAATTACCTGTAATTTTGAGTAATTATTGTTTCCTTTCTAAATTTCCAGTTGAAAACTGTTGGATCGCACAAAATTCATTTTCATTTAATATACTAGTACCTACTTACTTTACTTTTTTTTTTTTTTACTAGTACCTACGATTTTATCGTATAAGCTTCTTACATTGTAGGTTTCTTGAAAAAAATAGTGATATAATGTTTCTTATCCCATTTTATTAACGAGCTCACATGGATGTACGCTACTAAATTGAATGTACCTGTAGACCTAACATCAGTGTTTGTCTTTGTCGTGATCCATGATAGAGGTAAAATAAAGGGTAAGGTAGAGGGTAGACTGTTTGAGGATCCGTTTGGTTGGGGATGTTAAACTCAATTACTGTAGTTTCTATATTTCTTATCGTCAGTGCTTGGTGAAATTCCATTCTATAAATGATATATTAACTACACGGGTACTATCCACTAAATCATTACAGTTACTGTGCTTTGACTTGTAGTTAAGGTTTTACTTAGAATAGCACCGGACTCTTTATAGTTATGTATTTTGAAAAAGTATCTTCACGCCCATATCCCCTAAGAGGTAGGCAAAGGTACAACCAAGGCACCCACGACTAGCCGAAGACACTAAGTCCCACAATGTGATAGGTGGCAAGCCTATCGCCAACCGGGCACATTTCCAATCCCGACCAAAATTTTTTTATTAGAAAATTGGAAAAATCCAATTTTCTTTTTGTTGGCCGACCCGGTATTCGAACCCGGGACCTCATGCAGTCAAGTCAACACCCGGACCGCTAGACCACAGAGGATTTCGAAAATAATAAAATTTTCAACATAGAGTTTAGGCTCATTAAATTTCACAAGAATCTATATTTTTTTATGTTTGTTGAAAATTTAATATGCGTGTATGTATTTTAATTGCAGCATTTCAATATTAATAGTTAAACATACAAACATTATTAAAACATGTTGATTTGTTGTTTTGTCTCAAACAAAATTTTTATTAAATTAAATTCTACAATTATGTGAGGTACACAGAGCACAATATAGTCTTAGTTAAACAGACTAAGGAATTATATTCAAATAATTAGAGAAAACTTAAAATATTATGACACACATATTTTTTTATCTTCTGTCCACATAGAAAATTCATCGCTTTTAAAATAAAACATTTAATCATGCTGTACATACTAAAGTTAATCACATTAAATTTATTTTAAATACAAAATAAATTTTCTTTCAGCACATACATTAAGCATAATTCTCTTCATATACTTTCCAATCTCAACAATTTTCACAACATTTATATATCTTTATACAATTTACTCACTCCATAATTTGATATGTTTAGTTACACCATGATATATAACAGGAAGCCTTAAACTTTCAGTGATATTTTAATAATAGATTAATCATACTAGTTTTAAGACTAGTTTTGCAACTAAACGTACTTTAAATCGCAAGTCGCGTAAAACGATTACTATGTTATTAATAAGCATAGATTTAAATACTCCATAGTTTAAGTTAAGTTTTATTACAGTGCAATAAAGACTTTAATGTCAACTTAAACCTATGCGTACTTTAGTCTATGTTTATTATTGAGACGGTTAGGACCACTCGTACTTTTACAAATTAATTAATAAGATGATTAGGGCCATTTGTACGTTACTGGGTTAAATTTAAAAATGGTGAAAATGATTTAACTTTAAGTGAGCATCTAATACAGGATTATATTAATAATCCTGGTTTGGAATCAAATTTAAACTAACTTCTCATTGCTCTTTGCGATAGGATCGAAACTTCGAGATATAAAATTAAGTAAGTGTTTTACGTATTATAACTTATTTTATTAAGTTTAACAAAAAATAAACACAATAATTATATAGCTAATACGTTGTGGCTCAAATCTTTTTACTTTTTCCTAATTCATATGGAGTTCATATGGAGCAAATGTCCTAATTCATATGGAGTTCACTAAAAACTTATCATCTTTCAGAAATTGATTACATGAAATGAAGCAATATTTTAGGTTATACTTTTAAATTATACTCGGAGTTACAGCAAAAGAGTAAAAACTAAAATTTTAACATCTATTTTTTACTACCTAATCAAAAAAAGTGCAAAGAAATAAAATAAAAGAAATTGTATCTTTTCTATTGTATTATATGTATCTATTGTACTAACAAAAAAGCATGGATCCCGTATCATTTCTGATACATGCGAATGTAGCCCCTAGCATTTGCTATTTCTCTGGCCATGCTTTTTCAAAATTTTTAATACTTATTTACTCAATCTCCTTACGGTCGATTTACGACTCGTTACGAGACGGTAATTTTTAATACGTGTGGTACATATCAAAAATTACCGACGACCCGTCTTTAAAATACCTCATACTATTCTCTACGTACGAAATTCGGAGTTTAGGTTAGCAGTGAGGCTCGTGATTTCATTTTCATCATCATCCACTGCTGGATGTAGGCCTCCGCCAAAGAGCGCCTCAAGTCACGGTCACCAGCCGCTTGTAAGCAGCGCCTCCCGCGACTTTGACCATATCATCAGTTCACCGGCTGGGCGGTCGTTCAACACTACGTTCTCCGGTGCGGGGCTGCCACCCGAGAACCTTTCTTCCCCATCGGTTGTCGGTTCTGCGAGCAATGTGGCCTGCACATTGCCACTTCAGCTTGCTGACTTTCTGGACTATGTCGATTACTCTTGTTCCATTGCGGATCACCGAATTACGGATCATATCTCGCAGTGAAACACCGAGAATAGCTCCATAGCACGCTGAGCGACTCTGAGCTCATTTAAGAGGCCCACATTTAACGGCCAAGTTTCAGTTCCATATTTTATCACCGGCAACACACGCTGGTCGAAAACTTTCGGCTTTAGGCTCCGCGGTAATTTGGTCAAGAAGATACCCGTTAATTTTCCGAACGCTAACGCGAAAATAAACATTTTAAGTGAATAATGTTAAAATATTTACGCAAATGCCATCAGGATAACTTTATAGACTTTATCAATAAGTAATTTAGTAACGTACTGTTACTTACATTGATAATTGATATAATATAACTGTATGATATGACCTTATAAAATTCATATACAAAATGAGTGCCTACTTAGGCCGCTATGTGTATTTAAAAATGCCAAATTAGGACTTGAATAAAGTAGACAAGACTAAATTAAAATATTACTGTAACTCAAGGAATACAAATAAATCATAAAGGAAAACATCTGTCCTTCATAAATAAAGGTCTATTAAAAACTTATTAAAAAATCAGCTATTAAAATTTAACGTGGGATTTAGGTTTTATAAACGCCTAATATCCTAATTCAGTCTCATATTTACGCGTACATAAGTAATATAAATATATACAAAGGATATAAAGAAGCTTGCTTAAGTTTGGGATCATCAAGTTAGGAGTAAAAAATTGTATGCTAAGACGATTCACCAATTACAAATTTTCATACAGAAGAGGAGCCCAGGATACTTAATGCGTAATAAATAGAGCTAATGTTCTCTATCTGACGTTGTCGATTAGACGATAATAAGAAATTCATGTAAATAAATCTACTGTGCCTTTATCTCACGCACTCAAGTATATTTTCAAGCCAATAAAATTGGAAAACTAATACTCGACGCTGAATATCGAGATTCTATTTAGGAGAGTGTTTAACGATGGTACAAACATCTTACATAAAATCTGACACGCTCGAGTGACTCCCTATATCCCGTCTTGGGCTCCCCTGTTACAAGCAGCAAAGTTTTTCTATGTATTATATACATTGTTTTCTTAGATATATTCGACTTATTAGCTTATACAGGAAAAGCTAATATTTAGATTAATTACTTGAGAAACATAAACAACTCAAGAAATTTCTAGATACAGCTTATTTACATCGAGTTAATATTATGACATACATTAAATGTTATCTTAAGCTAGGGTTTTTACTTAACGTTGACGAAATAATAAAATTTTAATTTTAATATTATTGATCTATGTTTTTATTGGCTACTTTTTGACATGCAATGTAATATGTTTCAGTAAACCAAAACTGAAAAATGCAACTACGTAGTTAAAGGGCGCCTTTTTGATTCATTCGTTTTAGAATTTCAAACCCCAAGAGGAAAAATTACGAAACCTTTATAGGTTGTTGTCCGTCCATTATTTTGTCAAGGCCGTTTTTCTCAAAAACGCGTGGAGGTATTAAATTGAAATTTATATCAAATATTCAAGTCTTCTGTTCATTGGAGCTGTGAAAAAATTAAACTTCTGAGTCAACACAATCAAAAGATTTATGCCGTTTATGCCGCTAAATTTTGGAAAATTTCGTAACTCGCAAGGGAACGAAAACCAGCAGGGTTCTCTCCGTAAATCTTGCTAATTTTTTTAATTAAAAATTAACTTCGAAGACATTGCGAAACTAAGCCTACGCTAGGGGCTACGTGTTTCCTATTGTATACAATAAGAAACATTTTACATTTTATATAGTGCAATTTTTATATATTTATTAGAATAATTTTAAATTGAGGCCGAATGAGTCGATATTGAGTGTTGATTGGCACTTACAGTGGATGTTTGACATTCGAAGTTTGAAAGATCTAGAGAGTAAATCTCACTAGGATAGAATTTTTTATATATATAGATTTAGCGACTTTTTTTTAAAGTAAGAAGCTAGAAAGAACTTTTCGTTTAACGACTATCAAATATATATGTTTTTTATTGATAACAATTTAATAAATTTATTATTTTCACTAGTTATTTACATAATTGTTGATATGGTATGCGTACTTAAATAAAGTTAAATATGTGTTTGAAAAAGAAAGCAAGATAAAGGTTGTTTAATATTCTTTTAATGGTGTAGAAACATGCAATGGATATATTTTCGCTTAACAGCTGTGCTCTAGGTTTTTTCTAATTTTTAACAGAATAAAGTGTTTATTTTATTTGATTGTATAGAATGTATTTTTTGCAATATTTAATTGATATAGAAAACTATTACATTTAATTCCTAGTTAATTGGATAGTTAATTTGCTAGTCAATATTTTGAAGATATCAAGTTTTTGATTTGTTCAAATGAAGAATTTTTTATTTATCTTTTTTTAAAGAAACGTAACTGGAAAAAAACGGTTTAAATTTTTTATTCGAATTGGAAATATGAATCCACACGAAATACATGTATTATTTAGTACATTTAGTGCCGTATTTAGTCCCCGTATTTAGTGCTACCGATGTTTGGTTCCCGATAGGAACAAATTTGTGTGATATATATGTATTTATTAGCAATGTCTATTCCTGAATATTTTATTTCTCCAAAGTTCAAAAATTTTACCTAAGTAAATATTTGATTAGTTGAAAAAGATGGATTTTTGATGAATAACTTAAACAAATATTGAATTGCACCTAATGAGCAACCTAACCGATACTTTTAACCGACAGCGTGAAGAGACTTCATAAATTTATAGTCTTTGAAATGAAATATGGAATGCCGTTGATATTTATTAAAATTCAAGGAATACCTGATAAGCATACATACAATTATTGATGGAAATTGTTACCTCGCTTTACAGTTAATTATCTTATAAAGTTTCAGCATAAATTTCCGTTTTCATTGTTAACTTGATACTGCTTGATAGGGGGCAAGTTGCGCTACCGTGTTGGGGCGGTAATTATATCACAGATTATATTAAATATTTTTGAAATTGGAACACGCTGTGAATTCGAATTTTAATTTGTTTTAATGACGTATTGATACTTATGATAAATGTTTTAAGTGTATCTTTATAGAACACTACTAATAATGCTCTCAATTATAAATAAAATGAAGTTAATCAATAAATTAATACTTTTAGCGAAACTGAGTTTTAGGTATTTGTTAAATTTTACCTACTTAACAAAATAGAATATGTGTTTTTTCACACAAGGCTATATGTAAGTAGTTTTATTTAGTAGCATTGTTTTAAATTCCTTTTTTTGATCATTGTAAGAGTGTTTTTTTAGTAAGTGTTTTATCATTATCATATTTAAATCAACGCAAAAGCTCCTCAACAATTATAGTTAATTACCAATTAAAAATCATAGAATCCAATTTTTTTTTTATCTTACCGAATAAAATTTCCTTGATGAAAACAATGCTATTAAGAAAATACCTAGTAAGTAATTAAATTTAAAAGAATATACGTTATAATAAGGACATTTTTGTTTTAACGTGTCGGTAATAATTTTTACATAGCTTTTTAGGGCAAACATAGAATCATCACGCCATAAAAAAAATATTTTATGAAATTTTTATCATTCCCAAGGGATATGGTTAATAATAAATCATTTATTTCCAGCAAAATAAAGAGCTAAAAATATAAACAATTAAATGTTATAAGTAAAATATGTATAACTCTTGATTTTTTTTTTAAAGTTAATGCAAATTCACATATCAACATGACTTTATATGGTATCATTTAACAATAATGACATATTATAAACAAGAAAAAACTAAATGGGCACAAAGCACAATATAAATAAACACAAATAAAATAATATACAGCGGTACATTTATGCTACAGTGTGAAATAGAAAAAAAAACCCGCATCTTTTTGTAATTAGTCAAGTATATTGAATCCTCCAAATAAAAGGGATATAATGAACACTTTCAACCAAATTTTGTAACTTATGTATATAAGTATATAACATTAACATTCTTAGGAATAACATATAGTATAAATAATTTCTTATCAAACATCAAACAAAACGAGCTAATACAGATTTATTATATTTACGACATCAATGACATCAACCATGAATTCCGTTATAGTACGGCTAATTTAAAAGATCACATTTGACACATTTTTAGAAACAAAAAGTTCAACGCAGGCAGGAATGAACCCTTCACGTTAGTTAACGTTTTGACACAATATAATAAAAATTCAAATTATTGTTACAACAACAGTACTTTTTCGGGTAAAAATACATTTTTTCAGTGATACTACAAACCTTTTACGCAATTTAACAGATTATTTAGATTGACAGATGTCAAATGTGATGTTAAATTGGCCTTACTATAGTATTCCTACTACTGATAACATGTCGTAATTGACTGTTTAATTAACACCAATTTTCAATACTCAACTGATTTTCAGTTCAAGGATAAAAATAGCATAAGGAATAGTAAGCAAAATGTAAATGGGTTCATACATATGAAGCAGGATTTGTTGTACTGCACGGACATTATTTTTACTGGCAACTGGGTCGGCGGAGGTTCCATGCGAACGACGTTTACTGCGAAAAAAAGTAGAAGATACAAATGAAATGTTTAACTTTAAGCTTGGGGGGTTTTGGCGCCATCGAGAGAAAAGATGGTCGAAGTTTTTTCATAATTATTGAATTTTGTGTTGATATTGAGTGAAATTAGTCAATTTTGATGGCATTTTGTACAATTTTGTTCAGTGAAAGTGCAAAAATGAAATAATCACTAAGAAATTAGCGTAACGTGTATTTCCTCGTTGCCGCCAAATCTCATTCATGAGCTTGTGTAAAAAGGCTACCGCTTTACCCAAGAGCCTGACATGACTTCCTGACGACTTATGACTGATGACTAATTAGAAATTAATTGAAATTGATATAAAATTTTATGCAAATTTCTACTTGACTAATGGCTAAATACTAACGTGAAGGCCAAAACCTAAAGAAAGAAAGAAGAACTTTAAGCTTGTTAATATTGCTACAGCTAGCCTATTATTTATATATACATTATTTACCTTTCACGAGCTGACACTATGCTAACGACTGCTATTGTATTTTGGAAAATTTAAACGAAGAAATTTACGAAAAAAGTTCAAATTGACAATAGTAGTTTTGGTGTCTATGCATCTTTACGCCCATATTCCCTAAAAAGGTAGGCAGATGCACAACCAGGACACCCACGACTAGCCGAAGACACTGAGTCCCACAGTGTGATAGGTGGCAAGCCTATTGACAACCGGGCTCATTTCCAATCCCAAGCAACATTTTTTTTATTACAAAATTGGATAAATTCAATTTTTCATTTTGTTGCCCGACCCGGGGTTCGAACCCGGGACCTCATGTGGTCAAGTCCAACAACTGAACCACCAGACCACAAAGTTTTGGTGTCTATAAGCAGTAACTTTCATGAAAAAATCCTTCCATTTGTTTGTGATAAAATTAGCTTACATTATGACACTTTACAATATCTTTACACCAAATAAGTGAAACCGGCAAGATTTAACTTAACACTACAAGATTAAATTGCTAAGGCAATATCTAAAAGCTGTGTTAAGTATTTTCGAAATCGGTGTATTTGTGTAAAAAAGTAATGAATAAAGGATACTGTTTAATGAACGCGGAGGAAGCTAGGCAGGTGTGCAAAAATCGTGGCGCTAAATGATCTCTGCAAAGGACTTGTCGTGAAGATAGGGATGTATGTACACTCAGTGTATAAGTATACATCTGTTACTTTTTTTGCATTTGTAATCAAACATTATTTTTTGCTGATATATCTACATGTCGCATTATATCTACGTAATGTGGTTATGGCACGTTGCCAATCTAGAACTGGAATGTTGAGGCTTTTGCGTATGCCAGTTGTATCGTAAGGTGCAAGTTGTATATAAAAGTTACATTATTACAACAAAATGGTTTTTCAATTTTATACAATCAAAAAATCTATGTTCACGTATAAATAATAGACATTTCTGTTTAAATTAACTTAAATTATTACCTTAGTAAACGTTAACAAAAATTATGACATAAATGTCAGAATTTATTTATCTAGTAACTGTAGCGATTCAACACTAATGATAAAGTATCACAATTTGAAATGCCTGCGAATACTCAGATATACTAATTACTGTATACTCTGACCATCTTATAAATAAATACGGAGTAAAGTAACACGGAGTACTCTAGTACTGTACTCTTGTATTGTGTCTATTTTACTATAATATCAAATTAACTTTACTCCTACTTTAGTCCATTAATAAGACTAGGTTTACGATACGAAGTGTTACAGTGTAAGCCTATTTTTTTCTTTATATTGTCTTAAAAAATGACAACTCCAAGATCAATATGTATGGACATATTGTAACAATAGATAGAGACAGAGAGAGAGAGAGAGAGAGAGAGAGAGAGAGAGAGAGAGAGAGATTCATATGGTATATTTACGGGATAAGACTGCGAATAAGCATACGGTTCTCCTGATGGTATGAGATAACCATGGCCTGTAGAGACCATAAACATCATTAATGCCTCACTGTCTTATGTCCGTGATGGTAGATCTGGTGTTCAGAACATGGCACTGTCCTTGCGACAGGAAAAGGTAAGAAGTGTTTATGGCGGTTAACTTTATATTGCTAATACTAAAATATTAAAAATATATTACCTGTTACAGTATGATTTTGTACATCAGCATACCCCTCTCCCAAATTGGCGTAACTTGGTATTGTGCTCAGGCAGGTGATGTCAACAGTTTGATTGGGGAAAAGCTCCAAACTTGTGAGGGGGAATCGGAGTGATGAATTCGTCAGAGACAGGGGCATGCCATGATGATGCCGGTGACCACTGACGGTGCCATGAGGGATGGTTAACCTTTCATCCACCTGATAAATAAAGAAATAAATATGCTATTGCCTGAATTATATACAACAATGTAGTGAAAGAACTTTTGTGAAAAGGTAGCGTCAACTGATCAACCGCTAACCTCAGGTTCCGTTCCCCATGGGAGCAGGCGTTTATGTTATGAACTGTTCTAACAACTACTAACTAGAACATATATTTTTTTCAATGTCATTGAGGTTAGTGTCTTTTTCGTGAAATGTTTGATATAATTTCCGTTTGTTGTGGGAATTCAAATGCAAAGTTTTATCAAAGTTAGTAGTTTAAGTAGTTGTTTGGCACCACTTACTTTTGACCCACGTACAGCTTATTTTGCTAACAACCCTTGTTCTTAAATAAAATGATTACCAGCTATCAGTCCGGCTTTGAATGTAAGCACATTTCCTTTTTATCAAATATTGTATAGTAGTAGCTTAAATTTCGGATCAACATTAAATGTTTTACTGCGGGAAAATGATTTATTGCCATCACTAAATACAAAACACCACTTCAAAAGTGTGTATGAGATCACGGGTAACAGGCAGTATAAAATCAAATATCGACACAATCTACCCTCTATTTTTTTTTAACAAACGAGTACCAATAAATTTTGTTCTGCAATGCTGTTGGTCCACATAACCGCCTCGTTGGTCGAGAGGCTAGCGTACACGCCTAGCTACACCGATCAACCGCGAGGCTTTGGTTCGATTCCTGACGAGGGCATTTGTTTGATGAATATTTAGATGTCTGCATTTCCGCAGATTTCTGGGTGTTTATTAAATTTATTCTGGTATCTATTTAAGTATTTCTATGTATTATAATCGTCAACTAACACCCTCAACACAAGCATATAATTTGCTTACTGTGGGATGGGATTCAATCTGTGTGACTTACCAACGATATAAAGTTCATTTTAACCAATCAGAGTGCGCCTTTATAACTTGACAATGAGCTCAAAGCGTTCAGATTGGTTGTGTTGATTACATGGACCAATAGAAACGCAGTCAAAATCTTGGAACTCGTTTGTTAAAATAAACAGACTATAGTAAGGGAACCATAAAGATCTGTGTGAGTAAAATGTATGTGTTAAATTAAAGGACCTATATATTAATTATTTTAAATAATGAAGTAAAATATTTTTTTTATTAATTTGTTTATTGACAAAAAAAGGAAATTGGCCCACAAAAGCCTTAAAACATTTTCTAGTAATAATCAAAATATTTGTTACCAGTTCACTAAGTAAGTCTGTGTAAATACTCGTATAAATTATTTTTGTAATACAAAATTTATTTTAATCTTGTCCACTTGTAGAAATTCAATGGCGGGTGTTATCAAAAGCAATTCAAAGATAATTTACGGACAACTTATTGTTGACAACCCTTGAAGATTTAAAACAAAATGATTCTTCCCCGTGTTGGTCCGGGCTCCTTTGTAGAATAGACCATCTGCCTTTCTTGCCAGGCAGCTCGTAAAAGGCGAGCATAGGCTTATCATCACTAACACCGTGACATCTGACTACGTGGTAGAGTTTCGCAGCGACTCGCCCGGATTGGTGCCACCGCCTTCCCTATTCCTGCCGCCATAACGTCATGACGTATTCCAGTTCGGAGGGTAAGGTAGCCGGTAAACTTACTTTTGCTCGAGGCCTAACATCTCAGGTTGGCAGCGCACTTACACATTACCATCTTTGGTGTTTCTAGGTGGCGTGAATTTTTTACCATCAGGAAATCCGTCCGCTTGTTTGCCTTCCTATAACATAAAAAAAACTAAGTTAGCATTTGTATCACGAAAACTGTTTTATTTCATAAATATTTTATTAAGTATAGGTAAGTCACATGGGTATTAGCAAAATACAAATGTGTAACAGAATGGAAACTAAGCCTAGTTGATAAAATACCTACACTCCAATAAAGGGTTGTCATAATATTTTTTATCAATCGAATTGCAATAACTATGTAGTTTATAAATAATGTAAGTATTTCCAGCAAAAGACAAATACGTTCGTTACATTTTTAAAAAGATCGCGGAAATTAAACACAACGTGAAACTCGTTCTGACGCGTCACTCGGTACTGCTGCACCGCGAAAAGCACTTAGCGGTGTTGTTTGTGTGAGTGTGGCCGTTTCGGACGTTTGTAGTTAGTTTCCATATTGTATCTTATTTGCATTGTGGTGTCTCGGCAATAGGATTTTTTGCGAAAAATAGATGGAAATAACGAGTAAACAGTACTAAATTAAGTTACTCGGGGAGACCAAGGATGACATTTCACGATCACATCTCTCGGGATGGTGTCAAGAGTCTCCTTAACCTGTATGCATGAAAAGGGTGGAAAAATAAATGTGGAAGACGACAGACAGATATGCCAGGATCGAGAGATTTGGCACTCGATACTCACCGTATCTCTTACGTTGACGTGAGATATGTATGTATCTATGTGAACAAAATATACCTACCATGTTAATAGAAACCTTACGTCTTAAAATATAAATTAGGTTTTAACGTAAATCTATTTGTGAAGAGAAATTTACAATTTCATCTTATTAAAATTGCATAAAACCCCACTACAGTTTCACGTAGCAGCGCGGCGCGATTTGATAATTCTTTGAAAAGTGGGTATCCAAAGTAATCTAAGTAATATCAAAGTAAATTTTACTAAGATCCAACTTGTGGATGACGAAATATCATCGAGGTAAGTACATAAAAAACATGCACAAGACTTATGTCACAAAAGACTGAATCTTCAAGTGAAATTTATACGGGACTACCTCCAAGTAAGGATCTACTTTCGAAAAAAGAACAATTAAAATGTTGTTATTTTTTGGCTATATATGTAGCGTATTGCGTTTCATTATTATACTAAACTAAACGTCCCTGGAGAAATCACATGGATTGAATCTCACCCCAACATAAACAATATGCTTATGTAAATTTAATTTTATAAAGAACATAAGTATAATTAAATTAAATAAATACCAAGACCTAGCAAAACAGATATCTATATGTATGTATATCTACATTATGTTCATCTCACAAATGCCTGCCCCATCAGGAATCGAGGCTGTGGTTGCTTTGTAGAGTTAGGGGTGAACCCCTCGACCATCGATGCGTTCAAATGTATTTAAATGAATATGCATAGAGTAAATTAATACTTTAAATCGCAGGTACAATATTTACTTGAATCTTAAAATTTACATTTGCCAAAGAAAATTTTAAGCAAAGTATTATTAAAAATAATTCAAGGATAAGCAGTTTGTCATCCGCTAAACTCTGAGCTACGTACAGCTTATTTTCTGTTGACAGCCCACGAAATGTTGGATAAAATTTTTACTTGAAATTTCTTTTGTATCATAAATATTATTTTAGGTGATTAATATTTAATTTCTACAATGAACTATTCGTGACTTCTAAAAGGTTTGTTTATTATAACACATTTTAGGAATTTTATAATAAATTGACTATAGTTTAGTTTATAAGTAAATTAACACGTAGACTATACATCGCAAACGCAAAACAAAAAACGATTATTGACCCTGAGTATTACGTTAGTGCCGTACTAACCAAAAGCTTAGATTTTCATACAAATATTACTAAAACATTCACGCAGCAAACACGATTCGTTGATACGCATCCAGAGATATTCTCATGTTACGAATTGTGACCAGGCCAAGGCCCTCATCACATTTTCAGTTTTGATTATTTAGCTGAAATTATTATAATAGTACAAATATTCTTAGCTGACATCTTGTTTCCACAAACTGCCTCTTTGTCTAATCGCTCAACAATTGTCAAGTTATCGTGATTAATGAGATTATATTTTTTTTTTATTATATTTTTTTTTTATGATATAGGAAGGCAAACAAGCAGACGTATTTCCTGATCGTAAGAAATTCACGCCACCTAGAGACACCAAAGGTGGTAATGGTGCGTTGCCAACCTCAGGTCGGGATGTTAGGCCTCGAGCAAAAGTAAGTTTACCGGCTACCTTACCCTCCGGACCGGAACACGTCATGTCGTTATGGCGGCAGGAATAGGTAAGGCGGTGGTACCAATCCGGGCGAGTTGTTGCAAAACTCTACGACCTAACTAGCACCTAACATCTGACTAGATGTCACGGTGCTAGTGACGGTAAGCCTATGCTCGCCTTTTACGAGCTGCCTGGCAAGGAAGACAGATGGTCTATTCTGCAAAGGGGCCCGGACCAACACGAGGGATTATAAATATCAGATTAATTTAGATTATACGTTTTGGAGCATAGACGGATATTAATAAAAATGTACATAATTTCTCCATGTCAAATTTTAAATGTATATAAAAATACATCTCCTTTTTTAAGGGATTCAAAAAATGTTGATTAGCCCTGTTTTTTTTCAAAGGTCAGTGACCGCTTTTCGTTTTGAGCTTGAAACAGAGCCCTTACTATGAGTTTACAGCTTGTCAAGTTTACTATACTCGCTACCATCTCTGTAAATTATTTGTAGGAAAACTTTGAACAGCGCCTCTATTGGTAACTAGAGAAACACATTTCTAAACCTAAAGTGTCATAGATTTGTACACGTAACTTACCGAACGTCATCTATACCAACTCATGGTAAAGGCTCAGACAGAAGAACATTTTAAAACGATTCCTTATTTTATCGTTTTGTTATAACATATGGTTATACTATGTTCAGACTATTAGTTTGTTTACTCACGTAAGTTATTAAGAATCTTAGCTAAAATTAGCAGAGCATTGTAAACTTTTTGGGTGCTTTTAGTGACATGTATTTCTGCTTGTTTGCCTTTTTTAATTTTTTATGTGACAATAAATAAGTGCATAGCACACAGATTTCATGATGGAGATACAACCGTTGCTTGTAGATATTATAGACATTGTAAGTGCTTGGCTATCGTATGCCCGGGATGGTAGACCTAATATGCCACATACCTTACCGATCCGAATGTCACGGCAACAGGAATAGGTTAGGCAGTGGATCTCTACAAAGGAATGTTGCTGCATTTTACGACCAGAGGACTTGTCGATAATGACCAAATTAACATATGCTCGCTTCTTACGAGCTATCAAGCAGACATATAATCTAATGTACACAGTACTAATAAATATAAATGCTGTAGTGTTAGTTGTTAGTTAATTCAGGCTACCATTCAAATTGTATAAACTATTGATCGCGACCGAACCAGGCTAAATAAATCATGACATACCATTATATAGAAACCCTACAAATTGCTGTATTTGGGGGTTTCCAGGTTTGACGATATGCCTACCTTCCAGCTTGTAATGACACGTGACTGAGAACTACAACTAGAATGTTAGATTTTATGAAAACTTTCGCATTACCGCATTCGCAACAATGAGATCCGCGAAATGGTGAGATTAAAAGAATGTGCATATGCTAAGATGAGTAAGGGCATGTGTTGATGGTTTGGTACATGAGGTATTAATGACAGGTAGAAGATTGAAAAAGCAGACATATAATGCGAATGTGGATAGATGTAGGTACCCGGAGAGACCTAGTTTGACATTCCATGATCGCTTGTGTTTTATCCAAAGGGGGTATCAAGAATCTTCGGCCAATCAAATCGCGTGTTTGTATGAAAAGGATAATTATTGTGGAAGGAGTTAAGCAGGTCTGTTAAGATTTTAAGATTTAACATTCAATATTCTCTGCCTACCTTGTAAGGGACTTCGTGTGAAGACATGTAAACGCATGCATCGTCTCATTAAAATAACAACAAACTTACGTAACTGTAAAAATAAAAGAAGAAGCGTTGTCTAACCCATTTATGACAAAGCTAAGGTTTTATTTTATACTATCCTGATTTCAAATCCTGTCTGGGGCAATTTTTTTTTGTTTTATAATGTATTGTTATTTAATACTAGTTTAAATTGTATGAAACAACGTCGCTTTCCGCTGTGTTTCGCTATGTATACTTAAATCTTTATAACTACGCAACGGATTTTGATGCAAGTATTTTAATAGCGTGTTTTAAAGTTTATATCTATAATAACACAGAAGTTTGTCCAAACGTGCTAAGTTGGGACGGGCTGCTAGTTTAATACTAGTTTTTTTAACTAAAGTGCTGTTTTGGCTTTTATCTCGTAGTTACATCAACATTATATAAACTTAATAGGAAAAAATCCTCACTTAGTGCTTCGCTCATAGCTCGCCTGGACTAAGCGTGATTATAGTCTATACTCTATAGTCTTCTTAGATAAATGAGCTGTCATCTAACACTAAAAGATTTTTTTAAATCAGACCACTAGTTCCTGAGATAAGCGCGTTCAAGCAAGCAAAAAAAAAAACTAACTCGTCAGCTTAACAATATTAGTATAGATTTATTTTAAATGATAACAAGAGTACATACTTCATCTAATGCAATATTATCTGTGATCAAATCTAATACTAGTTGATCCGTAGCGCAATGCTACGCCGTAGCAGTGAAATTTGTAGTATAATACAATCCATCCCGTGCTACGGATTTCATGTTGAGGTTTGGATTCTAGTTTCACCATGAATTATTTCTATGACGGTTATTTTAATAATCAGCATCATGTTCTCATTTTGTCAAGTTGATAGTCAAGTTACGTGTGATTAATATTTGCCTGAGAGAAGAAAAAGAAAAGGAAGAAAAAATTTATTTGTGGGATATGAGTGTTACAAAATTATTTAGGCAATCCTACATATTCTACTAACTTGTGGTGTGCAAATAATTTTTCAAAAATAGTAACTGATTTAGGAGGTTTTAGAAGCCCTTGTGTTATTGTTACTTGACAAGACAAGCTTCCATTTTTTGTAAGGGTGACAACCGTTGCCTACAGACACCAAAAATGTTAGAGATGCGTCGTTGTCCTATGACCGAAGTGGTAGACTAAAGTGCTATAATTTATTATTCATTAGTTTTATACACAAAATCAACTTAATTTTTATTCAGGAAAAAATGGTATTATATTTTCATACTGAAGGATAAATATTAATCAAACAATACTTGGTTTTCAGGAAGGTTAATGACCCAAAACGGTCTCTCAGGGCTAAAACAATTAAAGAAGGGACGTAATAAAGTATTCTAATTATAGCATTTCGGGGTTAACCGGCTATATTTCCTTTTATAAATTCAATTTAGCTTTTCCCGGAAATAGATATGTCCTTTATATGAATAAGAACTGATTTTTTTCACGTGAGAAGAAGTTCAAGTAGGACTCGAGCACCGAGGGTTCCGTACAAACCTGAAGATATATGTATAAGTAAAAGTTCACTCATCACATTTTATATAAATATTGTAATGGGTGAACTTTCACTTATAACTAAAGACATATTCTAATTGGTCGGTTTATGTTAGTGTACTTGTATGCCAAACCAAAATAACTCAAGACTATGACCTATTCGCTGATTAGTTAAAATAGTGATTAGTTAGTTAACATATAAAAGTATCGTCACGCCCATATCCCCGAAGACGTAGGCAGAGGCACAACCAGGGTACTCACGACTAGCCGAAGATACTAAGTCCCACAATGTGATAGGTGGCAAGCCTATCGCCAACCGGGCACAATTCCAATCTCGACCAACATTTTTTTTTAATTAGAAAATTAATGGAAAAATCCAATCTTCTTTTTGTTGCCCGACCCGGGATTCGAACCCGGGACCTCATGCAGTCAAGTCCAACACCCGGACCGCTAGACCACAGAGGCGATTTTTTTAAAATAAACTCTTTCTTATCACAAAACTTCGTTTAGCAATTTGTGTTACACGTTAGCAATTCGGTTACAATTTTCAAAGCTTCATTAGGGCTTTACAACTAAAAATAAATGAATCTGTATGAAATGAAACAGGCTTATTTATTTTAATATTTTATTTTTAGTAGTTTACTTAAAGGTGATTTACTCTCTTTGTTAGGGCTTAAACCCTGATAATGCTGTATCTATATGAGAGAGATATATATATGAGAGTTAGTGTTAAAAAAGTGTATATTAGTTATAACCTTTTTTTGTGGTGGTATCGGGTTCCTTTGAAGAATGTAGATCCGCTTCTGTATTGTCTGTCAGGTTGTAAAGTGCGAGCATGTGCGAGCATTTTGTAGGTGGTAGAGTTTCGCAGCGATTCACCCGGATTGGTACCACCGCCTTACCTATTCCTGCCGCCATAACGTCATGACGTGTTCCGGTTTGAAGCGTAAGGTAGCCGGTAAACTTACTTTTGCTCGAGGCCTAACATCCCGGCCTCAGGTTGGCAACGCAACATTGCCATCTTTGGTGTCTCTATGCGGCGTCAATTTCTTACCATTAAGAAATCCGTCTGCTTGTTTACCTTCCAATATCATAAAAAAAATGTGCTTCATTATTAACAACATGGACTTATAAATGGTAAAGTGCTGTAATTTGAGAGGTCCAATATTTTTTAAAGAAGATTAGCTGACCCATGCCTACTTAAAATGACGAGATGCTTTTCTTCTACTTAATTAAAATTTTACATTATTTTTTTCTTTAAACACAATAAAATCTATCCTATATAACTCCTATATAGTGTATTTTTCTGTTACGAAAAGAGTTTTATGATCGGTTCAGGGATTCCGAAGATTATCCTCTATAAACAAACAAACAAAAAAGTTATGAACTTTGCACTTTTGCAATATTAATAACTAGCTGTGCCGGGGATTTCGTATGCTTGGAATTTATTAGGAGTCTTATTTAGATTATTTAGTCAATTCAGATTTTTTTTAAAATGAATGTTTAAAGTATCATGCCCATCATCTTGATGCGTGGCGATCTATAACTGTGTGAATTCCGAAGTATTTTTTTTATCTCGCACAATACCTTCGTGGGATCAATTAGGTACCTAGGGTGGTATTACCAGACAATTATGTCTATAGACCTTCAAGAAAGAGCTTACTCATTCCTTAAAGGTTGGTAACGCATCTGTGATACTTCTGGTGTTGCTGATGTCCGCGGGCAGCGGTGATCACTTTCCATCAGGTGTCCCACTTGCTTATTTGCCTCCTGCTATATGTATTAAAAAATTGCCTAAATTATTCCTTATTACATCAACTGCCGATGACAGCCCCAAAAACTTCAGTTTTGCCTTTTCTGAGATAAGCGGGAATAAACGGAAAGATAGAAGGACAGAAATAGTAAAACTGATATTTTGGCATATGTACCGTATTTTCCTAAGTATGTAGTAAAAATCGGTAATTTAATATTACAAACAGACACACCAATTTTATTTATTTGTATAGATTAGCACAAAATAGAAAAGGCTTCTAGTTTGTATGTGATTATTATCGCCTACCTGAATTGACTTGAGGACCTTTCAAAAATAAGTACACTTTTTATCGCCTCTGTGGTCTAGCGGTCCGGGTGTTGGACTTGACTGCATGAGGTCCCGAGTTCGAATCCCGGGTCGGCCAACAAAAAGAAAATTGGATTTTTCCAATTTTCTAATAAAAAAAATGTTGGTCGGGATTGGAAATGTGCCCGGTTGGCGATAGGCTTGCCACCTATCACATTATGGGACTTAGTATCTTCGGCTAGTCGCGGGTGCCTTGGTTGTACCTCTGCCTACCTCTTCGGGGATATGGGCGTGAAGATACTTAAGTACACTTTTTAATTGAACGTTCCAAGTTGTACTGAGCATGGTCACTAGGTTAGTGAAAAGCCGAGGTACTCTTCTTACGAGCTTTTAGGTACGATAGCAGTCACTTCTTCAAACTAGAGAATAGAGAATGAGAATGGGTGTATTTTCTTACATCTCAATAAATATTTTTTGGTATACCAAATATTTTTCAAATAAACACGAGATATTATGTTATTATCGCATAAATTTCCATGATTTGTATATATTTGAAAACAAGAAACATTTTATCACAATGTTTATTGGATAATGTAACTTTGTTGGTGTAACAACGAAACAATATAATTTTAACGCCGCCAACCGTATTTTACGGCTTTGAATACCGAACTCAAGGATGAATGGAATGTGAAAATATAATGATTTTGTTTATGTACCCTCAAAAAGGTTTACAAAGAAAACATTAAAGAGACATTTAATGATGTTTAAAAATGTTTTCCGTTTGCAAACTTAACGACTTGTTATTTATTGGGGTTTTGTCTATATCATGTTAATAGAATTATGTCAACTGTTGTTTATCACCATATAGGTACGTACCGTATTACTAATCTGAGGCTAATGTAAGGTTTCCAAGTTAGTTTATTATTTATTTTTAAATAATAAAAAATAATGGTAGAGTACCTACCATGAGCATGAATACGTTGATAACCATTTACATTGCAGTGTCGATTTTTTTGTTAAAGTAATGCGAAGTGCAATATGAACATTTATTGGTGTTGTAGTTTTTTTTATAACCAGACTTACATACATATCTTTACGCCAAGTCGCAGAAAGTGTCGAGTGTAAAATGTAACGATTCTTGCAGACCTGCCAACTTTCGGGTTTTTTGAATGTGGATTCATTACTCTTTATTATCACAGATGCGTTGCCGACAAAACATATAAACACGCCGGTTCGGAGACTTTTGACACTATACTCGGATAAAAAGTGGGTGATTTGATTATGGAATGTTAACCTAGGTCTCTTAGGTATTCATCCATATTCTCATTGTATATGGATGAATGTAGGTACTTTATTAATCTTTCATTAGTTATTCTTTCCACATGACCAAACAAACAGAGCATGCTCTTTCTCATTTTTATAGTAACTATTTCTTTTAATCCCTCTCTTTCTTGGTTATTGTAGTTGTAAACACAGCTTTAGGGATTAAATTTATTTATTAATAAAGCTTTACAACTGCCTTTTACATTATTCATTGCGATAAAATTAACATAAAACAATAGAATAAATACGATTATTAGCACTTGGTAATCTTCCGCTATACATTGTAAACCAAGTTTATTGTTAGAAGAAACTTTGAAATCGATATTGTTATTTTGGATGTTCAAAATACTCGTACATCGGACTCAGGTTTGTAGGTAATACAAATTATGTTAAACGTTGTTATATAGAAATTGATAGTGCCATTCTTTTTTTAATAGCTCAGCATTAGGACCCGAAACCTGTCTGATCGAAAGCTTAGGTAGAGTTTAAGGAGGAGGCATACTCAGGTAGAAGAAGCTTATTTGCTTTTGCTTTCAATTCTTCTTATCTTCTTATTATCTTATCGCTTCTGTGGTATAGCGGTTCAGTTGTTGGACTTGACTGCATGAGGTCCCGGGTTCGAATCCCGGGTCGGGCAACAAAACGAAAATTGCTTGGGATAGGATATGGAGGTATTTCGTGAAGCGCACCCAAACGAAGCACACCCAGACGAAGCACACCTAAAGTGTTCCATTTTGCACACCCGTAGGTGGGCTTCAAATAAAA
>NJDC01000501.1:453606-469918 GCA_002245475.1 Calephelis virginiensis
CGCCAACCGGACACATTTCCAATCCCAAACAACATTTTTTTTTATTAGAAAATTGGAAAAATCCAATTTTCTTCTTGTTGGCCGACCCGGGATTCGAACCCGGAACCTCATGCAGTCAAGTTCAACACCCGGACCGCTAGACCACAGAGGCGATATTAATTAATTAAAAAAAGAAAATGTAAATAAGAAAACTAGTCTGTTTGTTTGTAAATATTTTTTTATAGAGATAGGCTATTAAGCTGATGGAAGAATGGTGAGCAACAATTTGCTCGAAAAGGGATCCAAAGAATAAATAAATACTACGTAATAAGAGGCGGGACTTCCATAGATACATAGCAAACCCGAATTTGTATAAACTTTACTTGAAAAAGTATAGCCCGTATAATTTGAAAGTAAGTCTAAAGGCATTCAGATATAAGGCAACTAGTGTCATATGATTTAGGCGAATAAAAAACATATCAAACTTATTTTTTTTATTTTTTGATATGAAAGTTGCGCTAAACTGAAGGGATCCGCTGCCAAACCTATTCCTGTCGCCATAACGACTCTGTCATTTTCCAGACCAGAAGGTAGGGTAGCCGGAAGACATGCACAATAGGCTTATCATCCCGGCCTCAGGACAGCGACGTACCTGTAACATCTGTTATTCGCTGTGTTATCATATCACAAAAAAAAAATGTCAACTTCGTTTAATTTGAGTACTTAATATTAGAGATTAGTAAATAAATATTGTTTTTGGTAGTACTTATTCAAAAGTAATAATAATTCTGAGATTTTTAGATAAATCAATAAATAAAAAAGGGAAAAGACAATTAAAACTTTATAATAAGTAAGTATATTTGTAATACAAATAATTATAAATACATATATTTATCGCTGATAATTTTCTATTCATACATAATGTTATACTTCACTAATATTATTGAATGAAATGTCTGCCTGTTACGCTTTTACGGCTAAACCACTGGACCGAGTGTGAAGAAATGTAAAAAAATGGTTAAAGAACAGATTTTAAAAACAAGTAACTTTATATTTAAAAAGTAAACGCTAAAATAATTTTAGTTTGAGCTGAAAATTAGTACGAAAATCGTTATTATTCTATGCTACGGAATCGTTATTATTCTATGCTACGGAGATTACCCAGTAGTAATATTGAAAATACGAAATTTAAACGCACTTGCACGTACGTGCGCACACACACACACACACACACACACACACACGTTTATATACGTGTTTTCATTTAAATAATTTAAATCTTTCAATTATGTTTAGAGTTTTCTACATAAAGCCTGATAGAACAGAAATGTGAGCAAAAAAAAGGTAGCTATCCCAGTAAATCAGCCCTGACGACCCTTCTGCGATTACGTTCAGCCAACACAACACTAAGCTCAGAGATCAAGTGGCTTGGCTAAATTGAGAGTACATGTCTACGACTTATAAACACAATCTTATTACAATTGTATTAGGTATATAATACTAGGCACTATTAATATATAAGTACTAAACATACAAAATAACAGATTTGATTACTTATTTCTACTCATTCCTAATCACTGTTAACAATTAATTGGTTATTTTATTGAATCAGGCGTTACTTTGCGGAAATCCATTATAACAGATGTAAAATAAGCCTTTATTTTGCTAATTCCGCGTAAGCAGTGTAACCGTTGTGGCAAATAATCCTCCAAACGACACAGAAACGAGAAGTGACAAGCCTAACTGACGTTCCCACCACCCACCTAGGGACCAGAACACGAACATAGGAAGAGCACATGTTCTGAAGGTGGTGTCAAAAGTTGCTGAAACAGGCGTGTTTGTGTGAAGAGGGTAATTAAGGAAACTAAACAAGTTTGCAAAGATCATGACATTTAACACTGGATTCTTTCTGCCTACCCCGTCAGGAACTTGACATAAAGAAAAGTGAGTAGGTAACTAACTATCAAATCTGTCAGAAAAACAAATCTAATTCAATTTTATCATAAACAATTTTTGTATGTGGAAATATTCTAGAAGAATATTAAATTATTCGTATACCTTCTTTTTTTTCATTTTGAATTTATATTTACATTTTTAAAATGTTTTTCACCAATTTCAAGTCTTTTTTTTTATGATAAAGGAAGGCAAACAAGCAGACGTATTTCCTGATGGTAAGAAATTCACGTAATGGTGCGTTGCCAACCTGAGGTCGGGATGTTAGGCTTCGAGCAAAAGTAAGTTTACGTCATCACGTTATGGCCGCAGGAATAGGAAAGGCGTTGGTACCAATCCGGGCGAGTTGTTGCGAAACTCTACCACCTAGTCAGATGTCACGGTGTTAGTGACGGTAAGCCTATGCTCGCCTTTTACGAGCTGCCTGGCAAGGAAGGCAGATGGTCTATTTTGCAAAGGGGCCCGGACCAACACGGGGTATCTTCGTCTCTTAAATCTTGCAATGTATTTTCTTGAAATATCATTATATTTATATATTTGAATTAATAATTAACAGATTTGAACATGCCAAATATTATTTCTCGCTTAATTTTTGAAAAAGGGCTATAAATATTTTGTTCCTTAATTTATACAAATGATAGGATGAGCACTTTTGAATTTAGAATTCACAACAGAAATGCCATGTCGATGCAATCTCAGAGTGACTTTTTCAAAAACAAATAGAACCTGGTTAGCTAAAATCGGTGGATGCACCGATCGTTTCTAAAAGGGAATACAAATAAGACGTTACCCTACAGCGCAATATCAATACATTTTCAATAAAATCCAGAAGACTCGAGCCATGCAAATAATACGAGTTATTTCCTGCTTCGGATATTTATGTTTGCAATGATTGAAATGCAGCGGATTGCAATAATATAAAATCATAATAAAAATTGCAAAAAATTACTATAATTTCATTTACCACCTTGTGATTTAATAATTCCTTTTTCGTCAGTTAGATTTTCGTTCCAATATGATTTTATGTAAATTTAGTTATATCCAAACAATGGTTTTTGAGTACTTAATATATATACATATAAATGAATCCTCATTTCGCGTGGTCATCGCACCGAATCCTACGCCTTAGCGGATGGACCAATTTTGCCATTTTTTTTGGTGTTATTAACTGGCAGGAGAAGGTTCTGATAAAAAGAAAAACTGGGAAAATAGTAGAGAAAATGGGAAAAACAATGCTTAAATCTATACCAACTGTTAGTAGCCATTAATGTCAAGCGACACGAAGTTTGCGGGGTCGGCTGATAATTCAACTATAGACTATCTTTAATTTCAATTTCATGCAATTTGAAAATTGGAATCGGATATGAAATTTTAGGTTCTTTTGAACACAATTTGAACACAAAAATCAACGAATTCGATATAACAATTTGTTGTTTTTGATTTACTTAATATTATTATTTCAATAGTATTGTGTTCAAGAGTTCCTGAAATGACACATCCCATTAAGATTTACAATTTGCATCAAATCGAGATTCATGAGTGAACCTACTGATCAGATCGTAATAAAATTTTCACGCTATCACCTCATGATTAACCTACCTCGAAACAAAGAACATAAAAAGAACCACAGAAATCGGTTCATTATTGGTAACTGCTTCACAAACGTCCCAAAAAATACATTCGAAATACGAATACGAAATACATTCATATTTTTTTGTCTATATTATATGATAAGAAAAATCAGACGGCTTACATGGTGGCAATAAATAACTATGCCTATAACAACCATAGATGTTGTAGATGGGCCGCAGTCTTTTCGCTGAGATGTTAGGTTAATTATTGTGAAACTTATCGGCTACTTCACTCTTCGGACCAGAACATCACACTGCCATTATGGCGGCAGGAATAGGTAAGGTGATAGATGCCTACCGGAAGTTACAGCGTATCAATCTACCATAGTGGTCTTGTAGGTGACCCACTTAACCTTAGCTCGCCTCTTACGAGCTACCTGGCAGGGAATAATAAGGATAAGGATAATTTTTATTTTGCAAAACATATAAATTTTGTGACAATAGTTTAACAACAAAGCAATAGCAATAGGTGACAATTATTTTACAGTTAGTACTTAGCTGCTTAGTCATTGATAGTGTATATAAAGAAGTATGAAGTGGATAAGTTACAGACTATCAAAGATAAAAAATATTTTGTGAAATTGTCAAAATTTTCAGAGGACGTGGCTCACATTTGCAGCGCATTTTTCTGCTACGCGGTGTAGCACGTCACAGTGTTCGTTTTTACACGGGAGATTAAGGTGGGGAAAATGTGGGAACTGAAATCCAGACAAACAAAATCATTGGCAACAGTTTGTATATCATTTTCGTTGTAGTAATAACGATAATCTGAAATTTGTTACAAAACTGCTATCCATTTTGTTGTAAGGAAGTGGCTTTCTATTTAGTCAGAAATAGCAATGTCATGGTTCTAAGCTGGACTAGCTAAAGCAATTTGTTATTCTGGCAGCTTGTAGCACTTCATATTAGTTGCTGCAATTTTTAACCTTAAATGCCCAAGAAAACTGAAGCTTTTTTTTCCGTATTGGTTCGGGCTTCTTTGCACAAAATCTGCGTTCCTGCCTGGCAGCTCGTAAAAGGCAAGCTTAAGCTTACCGTCACTAACACCGTGACAGATGACTAGGTGGTAGAGTTTCACAGCGACTCACCCTGATTGGTACCTATTCCTGCCGCCATAACGTCATGACGTGTTCCGGTTTGAAGGGTAAGGTAGCCGGTAAACTTACTTTTGCTCGAGGCATAACATCTCGGTCTCAGGTTGGCAACGCACCATTACCACCTTTGGTGTCTCGAGGCGGCGTCAATTTCTTATCATCGGGAAATCCGTCTGCTTGTTTGCCTTCCAAAATCATAAAAAAAGTTTATTACTTTGTATGGTTTATAGAAAGCAAGCAATTAGACAAAAGTTGCTTTACAATATTCTACTGCAAGTAGTTTTGTTAGTAGCCCAAGTTAAGGATGCTTGTCTTCAAAGAATATAAATACTCCTTACCAAGAGCCCGCCTTTTTCAAACATTCAAGTGAATGTATAACGTTAATTAACATATATGACGCCTCTGTAGTCTAGGGTTACGGTGTCGGAGTTAACTTCTGAAGGTCACGGTTTCGATCCTCGAGTCAGATAACAAAAAAAGTGTATTTTCGATTTTCTAATAAAAATAATGTTGCCCGTAATTTGATATATGTCGTTGGCGATAGCCTTGCCACCTATCAGATTGTGGGACTTAGTCTCTTCGCCTAGTCGTGGGTGGGTCGGATGTGGGTGTGAAGAAACTTGTACATAAACAAAATATTCCTGGTGAATTTACTTTAACTAAATATAACATAATTGTATCAACTTTCAAGAAAAGATAATTCATTGCCTAGTGTCCAATCAATTCAATCCAGGCTACAAATAACAGGTTTCCTAGTTAGACTCCTCTAATAATATTCAGTAATTTCATTGTTAAACTAAACTTGCGGGGGTTGGAGTTGCCCTACATTTTTTTTAAACAATTTACTGTTGTGCTTTCAGCTTGTAAGGAAAAAAATAAATTTTATTTTGTTCCTTAACAGTCAAATGGAATAAAAAGTATCCTATGTCTGTCTCGTGGTTCTAGACTACTTTCTCATGAATTTTCAGCCAAATCGGTTCAGTCGTTCTTGAGTTATAAATAGTATAATTAACACGACTTTCTGTTATATAATATGTACTAACTGCTCCAGCGACCTTCGTTTCACCCATTCAGTTTGTTTTTCCTAGCTTCCTCTCCGTTTTTTTCATTTTATTATCTCTTAAACCTTTCCTGGACTCAAGTTCAGGAAATTATTCAAAACCAAAATTAGCTAAACCGCTTTAGCAGTTCTATAGTTTCAGCAAGACTAATGAACAGCTACTGCTTTTTACGTATTTCGATTTTATTTTAAAGAAATTCACATAATTCAAAATCTTTACAAAATCTGTCAAAAGACTTGGTGAATGAAACCTTCAACAGACATTACTCAGACTTCTTCTTTCTTAAGGTTTTGGCCTTCACGTTAGTATTTAGCCATTAGTCAAGTAGAAATTTGCATAAAATTTTATATCAATTTCAATTTAATTAGTCATCAGTCATAAGTCGTCAGGAAGTCATATCAGACTCTTGTGTAAAGCGGTAGCCTTTTTACACAAGCTCATGAATGAGATTTGGCGGCAACGAGGAAATACACGATACGCTAATTTCTTAATGATTATTTCATTTTTGCACTTTCACTGAACAAAATTGCACAAAATGCCACCAAAATTGACTAATTTCACTCAACATCAACACGAAATTCAATAATTATGAAAAAATTTCGACCATCTTTTCTCTCGATGGCGCCAAAAACTGATTTTTACTCAGACTTTTAAATTAAATATGAATTACGAGGTTTATTCAGGTCGATATCACACATAAAGAATTTAAGGATCACATTACAAATCAATCAGAAGTTATTTATGATAGTTCGGGGTCGTAATCGTGATTTTATTAGTTACTCGAGTAAAGGACTCTTGTTTTGGGTCAATTTTGTAGTGAGTTTTATGATGACCATCTTTCTACACATATGTATCTTCATGTCAAGTCTCTGTTAAGTCTCTGTATAAAAAAAGATGGGTTGCACTACGGGAGTGCCGGCGGAAGTGATAAATATTAACGTTGTGAATTTTTGATATTTTTGAATGGTTAGGGAATAATTTCGCATGAATTGGTTTCATTATCAGTTTGAAAGTACTATCATTTATGTGGTAGAATACAATATTCATTTATTGCGCTATCGTACACAAACATGACAACCTTAACATTCACGCAAGCGCCCTGAGTCGTCTTACAAATTTTCGATCAGGTTAAGCGTCCTGACGCAAGTTTAGAAGTTTTCACTTCAAAAATAAAATGTTGGTTATCCTAGTTTCTTTTGAAGTAATTTTTTTTTAAAGTTTTCACTTTAAAAATAGCTTCGGTATAAACGTTAGGATGTATGTTACGTAACCGTATGCGTTGACCACGCGAAATAGGGATTCTTTTTTACATAGGTAATATAAAGATTTCATTTTTGGCGTGGCTACGTTCGCATTTTAAATTTTAAGTCTACCGACGGAACCAGTTTAGATACTGACATAAAATGTGGCTTTCATTACTCTCCAAACTTTTTAATTTATTTATTGACAAAGTCATACCACAACACTACTATTTACGATGCAAAAGTAACAAACAAATACACATTTGCGTTAGTAAAATTTTATTATAAAGTATCTTCACGCCCATATCCCCGAAGAGGTAGGCAGAGGTACAACCAAGGCACCCATGACTAGCCGAAGATACTAAGTCCCACAAAAAAAAATTTTGTGGGACTTAGACGTTTTTCTAGAGACAAGAAATAATTAATTTAAGAAAGCAAAAACGTTAGTGGTATCACGTCCACATGAGGCTGTGACATAAATTATTTTGCGTAAGTTAAAAGCTAAGTACAACACAAAACTACTTCCTAGAATATAAGAAAAACTGTTGAATACGAGTATGTGTTGGAAACTGGAATTTCTCAACACGAATAAAGTATTTGAAGTTCCCGTCTAAAGTGAACTCTCTAAAGGAACTTGAGCGATACTGCTTTCAACTCAAACATGCTCCTATTTGCATAAAACCAATTACAAATATGCCCTGCAAACTGTAACTTAAATATTTTGATATTTATATTTCACCTACATTTAAATTTGTTTACAAAATTTCACAGACGAGCGGGGCCCTGTTGGTTCATGATAATGTTTGACAAACACTGGGGTGCTATTCTTGAATACTGACTAAGTGATTTTTATGTCATAGGCGTTAAATTTTCCTCATATTTTATTGGTAACAAAATTTCGTATATTCAAAATGTACCAAATACGAGCATTGAGAAATGACGATTCTATCGCCCGTTGCTGATAAACTATTAATTTGAGTTACTATCTTATTATTCCATGTCTGGATTGGTACAACCACCTTAACTATTATTCCTATTATTGGCAATCTGTTTTTTTTATACCTAATAAGTGTTTATAAAATCCCTAGACAGGCATCGTATTTGCAGCTAACTCTTGATGTTTTGGACAGTGATGACTGCTTTTAGCACAAAATAAAATATCCGTCATTGATCTCTTTTCTTTTTGTTTCATTAGAATAAGATAACTTTCGTTGGTGCTCAGTAGAATTACCAGCATTATTGACGAACCATTTGAATAGAGGTTCAAGCAAAGCCGACCAGCTGCCAACGGAACAGTGTGTTTGGGGCAGTCATATTATATTACTATGAAATCTGTAGACCAGTGTACATAAATAAATAGAATAGTAAAATTGAATTGTATTAATAATCTTACACGCATAAAAAAATAAACTAAACATAAACTAAAAGTAAATTTATATTAAACACGCAGTGAAGTACTCCAAGGTTCAACCTGGTATTATAGTCTTTATTGTTATGTAATATAGACTATAATGGCAAATTAATTTTACTCCTATGTACAAGGACTAACTTGTTTATAAATAAGTCGGTGAGAGTCGAGACTATATCAAGTAGCATAAAAATACCACTGCCTAAATACGCAGCCATAGTAAAGTTTAAAAGGAGCGGTCTAGCTGTGGTCTGCCTACATGAGTATGAAAAACCAGCGGAAACCAAGCTTGATAAGTACTACATGAAAGATAAATAATTACGGTGCCATAATTAGATTAGCTCTATACTTAAATTATCTAAGGGCGGGGGATGTCTCTCCTAAGTTTTGGTACTATTAACTGGAGACTGTCCATTATTATAATGTCAAAGATTTTCTTGCAGATAAGAATAAATAATACAGTATTTCTAATATGATTAATTTAATTGCAGAATGTTGGGTGCGCAGGAGTTTGTTTCGCCGTTTCTTCTCCTGTCTGGCTAGGTTTGGAAGCGGTGGTAATTTACGGTAGATAGGGATAAATTAATTTACATTCTAAAATTTTGTGTATTAATAAATAATCATGTAATCTCAAAACAAACAAAAAACAGTGTGTAAATAGTAAATCGTGAATAAATAATTAAAAACATATTAAAATATTTGCACACCACAAGTTGGTAGAATATGTAGGAACGCTTAAATAATTTTGTAACATCTTTGTAACACTCATATTCCGAAAATAAATATTTTTTCTTACTTTCTTTCTTTTCTTTCCAGGAAGTTCACCGTTTGAGCTATTTCGGTACCAAATAAATGGGAAGTAGATGATCGCACAAACCCTCTAATCATAGTAACGATATTAGCGAAAAAGAAACCGACGTTTGGAATTCGCTTCTTACTACTGGAAATCAGTAGATATTCTATAGATAACGGACTAACACGGGTTGGCCTTCTTAGGTTATAGTTAAAGTTAATACCCACAAGACCGAAGGGATCATAAATAATTTAATTTACTGAAATATTGATTCTGCGTTTGTTTATTTAGGAAAAGGGTCACATGTGTGCAAATATTCCGATTTCCAATACCCGTATTGGTTGTACAAATTTTGCGAAGTTATATCTTTACTAGTATTATACGAGTTAATAAAGAATCAATGTTATCCGAGTTGGTTAATGCCCGGTTCCTGTATTCAAGAAATAAGTGGTATTATGAACAGTAGTTTTATTAACAAATAGTAAAAAATCTTACTTCGGTCGGACAGATAATGATAATTCAAAGCATTTTATGTAACTATAAACAACGCTTCGTTACTTTTAGATAAACGACTAATCGTTATACTAACGGATTACGGTTTGTTGTTTATAGAAACCGAGCTGTCGTTCATAGTTAACGGAGATATACGTATATTTGTAACTATAAGTATGATTTAATAGGTTGTCTAATTAAAGTGATTTAATGTTGGTCTGGGGCTGCTGAGGAAAATAGACTATGCATTGTTTCCAAGCGAGCAAAGGTCAAAATATGGGTCATAATCGACAAGACAACTGCTGGTAGGGTGCCTTGCTGCCACTTCTCCAGATAGGACAAGTCTTTCTACAGACTATCTACAGCTTTATCTATTCCTGCTACGATAATGATATTATCATGTTTCGGTCCAAAGAGTAGGCTATCTGGTAGATTTGTACAATAGGCTAAACGCCCTGGTCATAGGACAGTGACACACTTCCGATTTTTCGTTGTCTATACCAATATCACGATCACGATGCCACGACAACGATTGCCTATTACCATCAGGAGAGCAATGCGCTTGTAGGTTGTCTTTTCACATAAAAAAGAGTTGGTTTAGATTTGTATGTGTTGTTTCTTTGTGTGCATGTGACGCGATTACTTTGCAATTTCGAATATATTTCTTCTTAAGATCAGTATATTTCAAATGTGAACATTAGAAAAATTTAAATAAAATGTGCCAAAATTTAAAAAAAAATTAGTACAGTGCTCCATTTAATTTTTTTTTGTTTACCTTGATGAAGTGGTTATGAAATAGGAGTCGATTTTCTATAGTTTTACTTATTTAAGACGGTAAACTAGCACCAGATGCTTCTGATGATAAAAGACAATTACTTCTTACATACATCAAAAGTGTCACAGGTGAGTTGCTGAACAAAATAAAAAAGAAAATAGAAAGAATTCAATTTTGAATGGACTAACACTACACACACTATACACAAAGAAAATTAAAAAAAATCTTACTTAACCAAAATAATTGACAAAATATAAATAATGTTAAGCAATATATGTCCGTCAATAATGCATATTTCAATATTAAATAAGGGTCGGTGTGTCTCAGTAAATAATAGTTTAGTCAGTTCTGCAACCTTAACCGCAGAGTGGTATCATTCCCTACCTATTTCTGCCATCGCAACGTCAGTATTTGCCGTTGTTGCTGTTTACGAACAAAAAGTGTGTCTCTCCGTCAGAAAATTCAAATGATTGTTTACATTCAAAATAATACAAGTACTAATTATAGTTATTAATGGTATATTTTTACCATTTAAAGTAAATAAACTATTAATTTACTACAAATGAATAAGAATTTTTAAGTGTTTTTTTTTCTTAAAATTTTCATTAGATCAGAAGCATTTCGTTAAAATATATGCTAAAATGGATAATGCAGTTTAGATGACATTAACGAAGTAGCGGTCAAGGCCATCACCAGAAAGTAAACATGAAATTTATTACTAGGAAAAATATTTAGATATAATAGAGACGAAAGCGTCCAAAAATAGAATAAATACAACAGCTATAACACGCAATGTGGTCGTTTATCACCAGAATTTAATTGCTATGAGATAAAGAAATGTATATTTAAATATAATGTAGAGTAGGTATTATAAACTTAAAAAAGAACTTTGTTAAACAACAAAATATGATTAAAATAGACTTTTATGTATATTTCATACTAGAAGTCATTTGATATAGACACATAGATATTTCAAATAATTATTGTACACTATTATAGTGTTTAATTCAAATTGTATTTTTACGGACATGGTAGCAATAATATAAGTAGCTATCTTGATTGTAAAAAACAACCTTCACTGACACATTGACTTTATAGGTGTATTGATATCTTCGGAATCTCTAGGTTTTTGTGCAAGTCTACCCTACTACAGACTACGCTGCCCTCTAACACGACATGACAATAAGGTGTCGGTTAGGGCTCCTTTGCAAAGTAGACAGCAGCATAGGTTTATCGTCACTAACACCGTGATATCTGACTAGGTTGTAGGGTTTCTTATCTATTCCAGCTGCCATAACGTCGCTGTCATTTCAGTTCGGAGGATAAGGTAGGTGGTACACTTACTTTTAGTCGAAGCCTAACATCTCGGCCTCAGGTTGGCAACGTACCATTACCGCCTTTGAAATTCTAGGCGCCTTGAATTTCACCTGGAAATTCATTTGCTTGAGCGCCTTCTAACGTTATAAAAAATGTTGAAAATGTCATACTTTAAACTTGGTCCTTATTAGTGATAGTTAAATTAAAATTATTGTGTCAGTTGTATGTTATTACGATGAGCTTTTTCTATTTCATTAGTGATACGTGGCTGTCTAAATACAACGTACTTTTGTTTCCGCAAAGAAAACTTTTCAGGGTAAGCAAACGTAGTCGTGGTCATTGTATTTCTTATGAAGGTTTCAAACATTGGTGTTTCAATAATAAGAGAAATTTTAAATTGAACAAAAACTTGTGGATAATAACGTAAAAAGGTGATAATTTACGAAAGTTCACGAATTTGCCTGGAATTAAATTATATACTATAAAATTAATTTAAATAGTGTTTCAATTTTCACAGAAAAGAGTTATTCATTTAGAATTTCAGCCATATTTTATAAAAAAAGATTAAAACAGAAGCGTCTAATGTTCAAATCAGAAAACTGTTCCCCTATGATAAGTTGCCAATACAAAAACATTTTTTTATCGATGAGCAATAATTGTCGTAATTTGAAATCTAATGTAAATTTAAAGTAGACTGTTGTGTGGATTAAAAAAAAAGACGGGTTGCACTCCGGGAGTGCCGGCAGAAGTGAAAACTTGAATATTGACGTTGTGCATTTTTGATATTTTGGAATGGTTAGGGAATAATTTGGCACGAATTACTTTAATTATCAGTATTAAAATACTGTCATTCATGCACAAATATTATTTACCAATCAATAACCTGCGTTTGGTTTGACAAAAACTAGCTGAAGTAAGACCACGTGACGGCTAGGGTCATATTATCTGTACAACGAACATTGCTCGTCTACACATAAAGCTTAGTTTCAAGATGGAACAAATAGAGCAATATTTGTAATATTATACGTATCTGGTATGTGTGAGAATGCAATGGTAGGTATATGGTAGCATATTATCTATTGCGCATCTTATACTCTTCCGAAATATCTAAGTAATACAAAAACAGCAAGCAACGTAGATTACGTTTTATTTTAGATCTCGCGCTTGCGCAGTGCGCCGTCTTACGTTCTAACGATCTGACGCGAGTTTAGAAGTTTTTACCCACTCCAAAAAAAGTGCGCAACGCCGCTAAAGAAATTTTCACGTCAATAAAAAACTGCCTTTTTCTGGCACATCCTTAGTGCGGAATAAGCTTAAGAGACTTATCGTGGTAAATAAGCTTGCATATCCAACGATCACATACGCTAATATATGATATTAACTTGGTTCTTATATCTTCAACATAAATATAAAAATCTCTCATTGTTGTATTTATTGAGAAATTTCTCCAAAACGGTATATTTATATTACTTGGGTATTAAAAACTTTGTATCATCTAGCTGTATGACATATACTATGAATGAGGTGAAAGAACTATATTTGACAGGTCAGCTATTGTTTCAATATTTTCAAATGATAAAAAATAGGAGCTTCTGAGTTGGATGTATGCGTTTGTTTTGTTTTAAATAAAACCGTGTATAGATTTCTACAAAATAGATTTTGATAATGAAAACAAATATACTTATTACATATTTCACGGACAAAGTATACTCACAATCAAAATGGTCTCATAAAAATGAATGGGAATCGTTTCAGTGCTGTTTGAGCTGCACTTACTAGTATTTTTTATGAAATTATATGATACTAGCTGCTACCTGCGGCTTCGCCCGCGTTTTCACAGAAACCCGGTGTGCGATCGGGATTAAAAATAGCCTATATGTTAATCCAGGTCCCAATCTATATGTCTTCCAAATTTCAGACAAATCCGTTCAGCCATTCGAGCGTGAAAGAGTAACAAACATCCATACATCCATACTTACAAACTTTCGCATTTATAATATTAATAGGATAATATTAAAATTATTGAAGATTTGTTCAGTTCCAAGTATTTGTAGTTTTAAAAAGTATTGACATGCAATTTTTTTAATAGTTACACACCGTCAATGGTTATCAAATACGATAGAATTAACCTCTTTTGCATAATATGGAAATAATGTAAATCAATCAAAATATTGAGAATGTTCGCGTCACGGTAAAACTATAGAATACATTTTGATCAACATTTCAAATTTTCTTAGTCCCTGGTGTAAACTAGTGAAATGTTAAGATTATTCTAAATAAAATACAACTTAATTTATCTTATATGTATATAACTGGCGGCCCGCACCAGCGACCAGCTTCGCACGGGTAATAAATATACTCGTACATATAAACCTTCTTCTTTAAATACCGTATCTATTAAAGAAAACCGCATCAAAATTCATTGAGTAGTTTAAAAGATTTAAGCATATAAAAGGACATAGGGACAGAGGAAGCGACTTTGTTTTATACTATGTAGTGATAATGTTTAATGTTTAATTTTATTTGTTAATTCGTTTTTTGAAAATTTAATTTTATCTTTTATTTTAATGTCTTCGGCTAGTTGTCTGGTTGAGCCTCTGCCTACCTCTCGGGGATACTTACTTTTTTTATCTTTTATTTTTAGTCTGGAATAAGGAATATTATAATATCTATTTTTATAATCAATATTTACTTATTTTATGTTATGGGTTAAATCGGATAAGGTATATGAGAATATCATCCACTACTATAACACCTGTATACTGAGCTTCATTCAAATCCTTTCCGATTTCAACAAACAAATTTTAAAAACTTTATTATTATTAGTATTACTTTTTCCTTACATTTCGTTTGATAGTTTCTTCAAAGAATTATTTATTCAATTATATTTAATTAACGTCGAAATAAAATCGTGCGAAAATATGGCGTGAGAAGAGAAAATGAAGCCCTAGCTTAGGTTCACTTATGACAGTGAGAGATTCCATAAGCTGTAGGTGGAGGATATTCGGAGAATTCTTTTCACATTTTCAGTACATTTAATATTTTATGTCCCGCTTCGAAGTCTTTCAGAAAGTCTTGTAAATTACATGTTGTAATTCTGTCTTTTTATTATATAAGCAAGAAATTAAAGAAATATCAACTCCCAACAACTTTTTTCTTTGATATAATATTACGTGAAAACTTAGTTTGATAACGTTTTTGTACAGCTCGGTGAAGTTGCAAAAAATCGCGAGATTAACAACAAATTAGTCATTAAAAAGAAACATGTATATGAAAAATGTTTTTGCCGACAAAGACTCTCTGGTTATGACTACTATTTACTTTCTGAGATGAAAAAAATTGTATTTAATATAACTACTGACGCAATAAACGTTGTTCTGTTATACAACAATACAAGCACTTCCGGCGAACTTTGTTTTATTCATTAAGTTTGTATGGGAAAAGATAAAATGTTTTTTTTCTTGTTTCCGCGCAGTTGACCGGGATAAAAAGTATCATATGTCCATCTCCTGGTTCTAGGCTGAGGTCCAACAATTTTCAAACAAATCGCTGCAGCCGTTCTTAAGTTATAAATAGAGTAACTTACACGAGTTTTTTAAATAACATGTAGATCTGCAGCAATATGTTATGTTATCTTCTTGAGGTCCCAGGTTCGATCACCGTGTTGACTAACAAAAAAATGTGTATTTTCAGTTTTCTGATAAAAGTGAGGTTTCTCGGGATTAAATATGTGCCCGGTTAGCGATAGGTTGCCACCTATCTTATTATGAGATATAGTGTCTTCTGCTAATCGTGGGTGCCCTAATTGTGCCTCTGTAAACCTCTTCAGGGATATTGGCGAGAAGATACTTTTATGTGATCTTTTCTTTACGTTCACAATACATCAATATCAGCAATTTATACTACGCTAACTAATAAAAGTCTATTTTACAGTACAAAGTCTATTTTTACAGGCTCACAAAGGATAAAACTTGATAATTTTAATAATAATTAATGTATTTATATGAAATTAGCTGACCTTCTTAGTTAATTTAATCATTAAATGGTGGGACTCTTTAGGTAGGGTTGTCACATGTAAAGAACGTGACAATTTATATTGTTTCCCGAGCTATTCCTATAGTTGTGTTCTGGTCGCGGAGGTGTGTGGTGGGAACGTCAGTTAGGCTTGTCACATTCTGTGTCGTTTGGAGGATTATTTGCCACAACGGTTACACTGCTTACGCGGAATTAGCAAAATAAAGGCTTATTTTACATCTTTTATAATGGATTTCCGCAAAGTAACGCCTGATTCAATAAAATATCTCAAAACGGTAAGCATTACCGAACAGGCAAGGCTGTACTTAAAATTAACAAAGGCTCACAGGGTTGCGGTTCAAAATATTTGGTTCAATCAACAATGTAAACATTTTAATATTATTCCAAAATATATCAATGTTCGTACCAACACACACAGCCGAGCAGCAAATATAGCTGTAAAGAATGCAGAATCAATTTGGTTAAATGAAGAATCACGTCATTGGTTTACAGTTAGGGATAATTTGAAAATTCACCTTAAGGTCCTATATTCC
>NJDC01000501.1:478991-492525 GCA_002245475.1 Calephelis virginiensis
ATCCAATTTTCTTTTTGTTGGCCGACCTGGGATTCGAACCCGGGACCTCATGCAGTCAAGTCCAACACCCGGACCGCTAGACCACAGAGGCGATTAATGTCAACAAGACCGTGACTAAATATACATGAAACAAACTGGAAATCATGACCGACCCTTTTAAAAAGGAATAAAATCTTTAAGCTGTTGGCCGAGTAATCTCTAAGCAAATAAAAGGAACATACGATCAAATTGATTGATAACCTCCTCTTTTTTGAGTCGGTTCAAAACAAGTTGCTGATAATCCATGTATTGCCAACTTGCTTTTGCAGGAGTCTTAGTCTTTTTCTTTTAGGCTATTTACTAACCTGGAAAGACCTTGTATACTACTAAGCCAAATTGGTCTATATACGTTAAACCAATGAGATTTTCACTCTTCAGTACATTTATCTCTAGAAATACGAGTATACTCTAGACCAGTGGTGAGCAAACTACGGTCCGCGGGCCGAATTGGGCCCGTGGGAGGTTTGAATCTGGCCCGCTGCGCGTTTTTTTTCCAGAGAAATATAAACCTCGAAAATGAATGGTCGAAAAGTTAATACTATTGAATTTAAACAATTAAGATACTGGGTCTATACCTGAAACTAATATTATGCGTGTTTCATAAATTAAGACTTCACAAATCGATTTTATTTTAATAAAATATTGCAAAAATAAAAAAAAATGCCTTATGTTATCTTTCTACAACGTTTTATAATAGTTATATTTACAGCTCTTTTTAGGTGTTTTTAATTAACCGGCCCGCCTTAAGATTTATTTTAATTTACTGGCCTGCGACTAGAATTTTTTAGTTTACCGGCCCGCGGTCAAAAAAGTTTGCCCACCCCTGCTCTAGACTACTTGTATTTTTCTGTAACTAAGCAAAGAAAATCTATAATCAAGAGTAACTGCGTAATATGGAGGTCCTTCTTAGGGTCATTGAATTAATGGGTATTAGTTTTCCGAACGCGCTCGAATGATGTCTGTGGGTAACAGATTGTATAAATATTGATATTGTGGTAATATGGGGTGCGAATGAATGCAATGTTTATTCATGATTGGTCGGGTAAAAAACATATTTAATTTTTATGCCCTAGACTAAATGGTTTATTAACAACAATATCAGCAGCATTGTACAGTAGCAATGTGTAGCAGCAACTTTGCCAACTAGGTATCCACCTACCGCTTTATCAGTTCCTGCTTCTATAATGACAGTGTATGGCACTGTTGTGTTCTGGTCAAGTAGTCGGTAGACCTGCACATTGGACCTATAAAATACTCCGGTCTCTTATCTTCAGGAGAGCCACACATAAAAATGAAACAATGAAATCAACGGATTAATAATTAATTAGCAATAAGTACAAAACAGTAATTAAAATAGAATCAGTCTTTGAATTTTTCCAAACGTACTCTATGAAACTGTGCAATATGTTTTTAGAAAATATTTATGTCAGGAATATAAATCCAAGTAAGTATCATATAATATGAATTGCAGAACTTTTTTTTGTATTGTCCCCTCTCCGATTTCTGGTATCACTTTTCGAATTAAAAATATTCGGTTTTTCAATTTGGTTGGACGGTGGTAAGCTTGTTAAATTTTTAATATTACAAAAGTTTAGAGAACAAAAATCGACGACCGCCACCCTGGAAAAAAGTATACTAAATTCTCAGAAACCGGCTCAAATACGAAAAACTACAAAAAACACCAATGACCACAGTAGCTTTCTATCTCTACACAAGCAATTTTTCTAACCGACGTTTTTGTAGTGGTACTCAGTGTTTTGGTCCATTAGCAAAACCAGCTCGCAGTAACTTTAAATTGGTGAGCAGATTTTAAACTGGACACCTCTTACAAACTTTTGTACAGTACAGTACTAAAAATAAAATGAGGTACAATGACAAAGAGTCAGACAAAATTATGTACTATAAAAACGAGTCAAAAAAAAGTCGATTGTGTGTATTTCGGTTTACTGGCGATAGTTGAACGTGACAGCGTCATAAGAACGGATGCCGATTGTGCCTCTTTGTCGCTCGTTCCGCGCTCTCGCTTTCACTTCAAGCCTTAAATGGCACGCCTCAGAGCGAGGTGACGCCGCATGAGTCATGTTTTTTGGTGCGTGCAGCCGGTTTCATCGAATTATAAGACGTTGTCACGTCAAAAGTCTTAAAAGGAAAAATAAAAAAAATGCTCACACATACTTATCTCAGTATCCTATAAATAAAAACCAAATTTTGATCCGGGTCCGCTGAGTAGAAAAGACTATCAGCCACCCTCCCAGACAGCTCGTAAGAGGAGAGCAAAGGTTAAATCTAGGTCATTATTAACACTACTGGCGGTAGGGTACTCTGCAGCAGCTTGCAGTAAGGATTCACCTCCTTATCTATTCTTTTCACCATAATGACACTGCCATGTTCCGGTTTGAAGAGTAGGGTAGCCAATAAATTTGCACCTTCCATCCTGGCCACCTGTAACATCTATGGTGTCTTTAGGTTGCGGTTGTCTCTTATCATCAGGTAGCTCTCACATAAAAAATCTATGACAATCTGAATTAACCTCAATCAACCCAAATAGTTCCTCGGATCATTCACGGCAACAAATTCACTCTAAGGGAACCTACGAAACTTCAATGGATCAAGCAAATCGGTAAGTGCCTGGTCATGAAAAACTCTGGACGCTATACTTTTTTAAAGGGAAGATGCTGGAGAAATTTTTTCTCTTCAATTTATTTTAATAGGTAAAAAATAATCAACTAAATTTTTTCGTGTATTCAAACATGAAAAGAGGTTGTAGAGTATTTATAAAATAAAACATAAAATTGGTTTATATGTATTTTAAAAAAATTTAAACATATGTCTATAAAAATGTCGTCATTCTCTTTTGGTGTTATTTTTTTCTTTAATTGATAGAAACAAATATATATTTAAAAGAGATTTACCTTTGTTAATGAATAAAACGTGTTCAAAACTAAACTTCAGAGACACTCCTGGCTAATCATTCTGCGCTTCTGCTTTTATCTTAATTTCGCTAAAATTAAATATCCTTAATGACCCAAGGTTTAAATATGCAGCCTTAATCATATTCCAAGCCATCACCATTTAGCTAAGCCATCAAAATATTACCGTGTTTGAGTAACACTAAATATTTAACTGTAAGTATTTATTCATTTGGATTTACATAATCAACGATTTGCCCCGAAGCTTAGTGCGAATTCACGTTTTTGGCTTATTTTGCAAATAAATGTGATCACGCTGGATTTCGGAACGATGGCAACAATGTCCTTATATCGTTATTTAAATTGAAATGAGTAGGCTTTATAAGATCCCACCAAAAGAAATTCATATCGTTTGACAATGACAGCTACTTACAGTTAGTATGAAAAAAAGTGCGGTTTTCCCACTTTCCCAGTAATTTTCCTGGTTGTTCTTTTTATACTCGTACTAGCTGATCCAGCAAACTTCGTATGGCTTGATATTAACAGCTACTGCATAATATTTGATGTTCCGACAGTTGCGCAGTCTGTCGGATCCAATGTGAAAAAAACGACGCGTTGCACTCCGGGAGTGCCGGTAGAAGTGAAGCAGGCATGTATATAGTTAATATAAATGAAATTATTTCTAATCTAGATACTTATTAAATTATACCCAAGCTTATATTTGCTTTGAGGTAAATCAATTTTAGTAATTTGTCTTTGAACGTATATTATTGTTAGACAAACTACTTACTGTTTTATGTTTATTTTATTTATATTTTTTTTATAAAATATGAGTGGCTTAAAATGGCTTTTAAATAATTTAAGAGATCGTACAGATCCGACATAATTCACTGGGCTTCAGTTGGATTCATAATATATTCGTAACCCTTTTGGGAGACAACCCTATGAATTGAAGAATTGAAGTGACGAGTCTTATTTCCATATTGTAATATGAGGGTTCTTTGCAATTCTGCTTATGTAGCACTAGTCGAATGATCTGTATGTTGACGAAGAGGGGCAAAAGTAATAGGAAATTATAACTTTACAAACTTATATCACTTGAAATTGTTGTGAGCTAGATATTTCCCATGGCTATGCTCATATATTAAAGTAGCTTAGCTCTCAAGCGCAAAATAACGTTTAAGTATCGCCATTAAAAGTATACAGACAAAAGTAATGCCTTCCGTAACGTCAGCTTAAAGAAAGACAAAAACAAACTTTCGAATTTATAACCACGGAGGTAATATTGTCACATATGAACCGACCAGGCGAACTTTGTTACACCTCGACGATTTTGTCGTCAGTAAAGTCGACATGAAAATTGAATTAGTAATTACACCTCAAAATACATAAGACGGATCTTATAAGACTTTAAATAGGACCACTATGGAGTCATGACCACACTTTCGAAAAGAGAAATACCAAATCGAAACGTCATTATGAAATCGAAGTTGGTTTTTTCGCACCATTTTGTTGGTTGTGGCTTTGATAATTATTTTTTTTATGATATTGGAAGGCAAACAAGCAGACGGATTCCCCGATGGCAAGAAATTCACGCTGCCCAGAGACACCAAAGGTGGCAATGGTGCGCTGCCAATCGGAGGCCGGGATGTTAGGCCTCGAGCAAAAGTAGGTTTACCGGCTACCTTACCCTCCAAACCGGAACACGTCGTGAAATTATGGCGGCAGGAATAGGTAAGGTGGTGATACCAATCCGGGCGAGTCGCTGCAAAACTCTACCACCTTGTAGGATGTCACGGTGTTAGTGACGTTAAGCCTATGCTTACCTTTTACGAGCTGTTTGGCAGGAAGGCAGATGGTCTATTCTGCAAAAGAGCCCGGGCCAACACGGGGAAAATTAATTTAATCAATCATTCGATATGAATCACTCTCTTTAAAATCTTATTCTATCTCTATTCTCTTATCTATTATGTAATGTAAATAGGTTAAGTGAAGTAGACTGTGTTAGATCTCATAGTTAAATCCAAATTTCGTAACATCGTAAAAGACAGATAAACTTTTGAATCCACAATATCAATGTAGTTGAGATTTAAAATGTAATCTAAAAGCGAGCAAAAGATGCAAAAATGCACGCACATTCCGAGTAACAACTTATTAAAGCTACTAGGACCAATTATACTGAGAGTTGTACCTGTAATTTCTGAACTTGAAAAAAACGGGACAGTCACTACGGTTTTACACTATTACGCAAAAAAGAGTGAATTAAATCGGACTATGGTCTAGCTAAGTTTTCATTTTGATATTTATCGCCTCTTCTAATAGTTTATAACAGTTATTTATCTGAAAATATTGCACATACAAAGTTAAATAGATTTACTAAAATTCGTAATTATTCACCCATAAAAACATGACATTTTTATTGGAATTAGACAAAATATTTTTCGTTATAATTTCTGTGTTTGACATGTGACAATAATGTAGTGTGAGATCCGATAATTTCAACGAATAACCAGACTTTAGCCGTTTTACAAAAACGAATAAAATAAAAGTTACATTCATCCACATATTGATACTGATACTACTCTCATTGATTACTTTTTGCCAATCTGCTTTTTTACTTTTGACAGAATCATACTTTACAACTATAGATTAATAAACGTATTTAGTTTTAAAATTAATGGACGAAACACACGTATTAATTAAAGTATATTCTGAAAATTAAAGGTGTTAATAAAATGAGTGAATATCTAGTATACGAAATGTTGACAATATAAAGTGTAAATTAATTTAAAAAATCTAAAAATACTAGATAGGACGAAGTTTTATGTCCCTTTATTAGTTATGAAGCTATAAAGTTTTGGAACGACCTGCCAAAACATATTTGAAAACTAGCTGCTACCTGCGGCTTCGCTCGCGTTTTCACAGAAATCCGGTGTGCGATCGGGATTAAAAATAGCCTATATGTTAATCCAGGTCACAATCTATCTGTCTTCCAAATTACAGACAAATCCGTTCAGCCATTCGAGCGTGAAAGAGTAACAAACATCCATACATCCATACTTACAAACTTTCGCATTTATAATATTAATAGGATATTATAGTATTTTAAATAATTTTGAATCCATTTAACTGTTTAGTGCTCTATTACTTTATTGCTTTTGTCAATTTTGTATACGTAGATACAGATTAAAATATCATATATGTGTGTTTGTATTGTATGTATTTATGTGTGATTATGTATGCTAGTACTTTTTGTGTATTTCTTTTCTTTTTACGTTGAAGTTTTTATTGTAAAATGTTTTTTTTTAAATCAAGGATTTAAATTATTATCAAATCAAAATGGGCTCATCCAGTAAAAGTACTAAGGTTACATATCAAAGAGGATACACTTGATTTAGAATATCCCTATTCGGTAATGAGGAAAAATTGGCAAGTTATAATTTACTCGGGCTACAGATGGAGCTAGACATAAAATCTCTGGTAACATAATAATAACATTAATTTGCTCAAATAGGGTAAGGAGGATCTTAGATATAAAAAAGCTCTTAATCCTAATCATAAAAATCGCGCCCATGCCGATATAACCAATGCCAAAGTTTATTTGTTTGTCCTTATTTCACATCGTATCGGTTGATCCAGACTCCTTTAGAGAATAGACCATCTAACTTCCTGCCAGGCAGATCGTGAAAGCTCGTATAGGCTTAACGTCACTTGCACCGTGACATCTGACTAGGTGGTAGTGATTCTCAGCAACTCGCCCAGATTGGTACCTTACCTATTTCTGCCGCCATAATGTCAGTGCTTGCCGTCGACGTCTTACGGTTTGGAGGATAAGTTGGCCGGTAAACTTACTTTTGCTCGAGGCCTAACATACTGTCTTCAGGTTGGCAATGGACCAATACCATCTTTGGTGTTTTTAGGCGGCGTGAATTTCGAAATCCGTCTGCTTGTTTGCCTTCCAACGTCATAAAAAAATCTACTTTTTATCCTGATGTTAAGCTAGTTCCTACGGGAAAGCAAAATGGCTGCGTTTGGCTGCGGGCAAAACCTAGTAATTCATACAACTAAATTTCATATACTCCGCGTTCATTCACCCACAAAAACATTACACGCTTGAGTACACTTTTATTAGAATTAGAAGATATATTTTCGTTACAACTTCTGTACTTGACATGTGACATTTTTGATAAAGAAATCCCGGCGGTGAATATGGGGCTGGGCGGCAGACGCGGGACTTTTACAGGCCTGACGAAGTTTGGCGGACCCAAATGTAATTTACACTTCTTTTTCTACTTTTTTATTATATTACTAGTTCTGAATGAAAAAGTTTTAAGGTTCCGGTGTGAAATATTTATACATAGTTATTATGCCTATGTATAGTGTAAGCCAAGAAAAAAAAAATCAACTTGAATGCTAATCTTAAAAATTGATGATACTAATACAGATATTACAACAACAGATATTGGAATAAACTTAAAAAAAAATGTTTTGTCACCATGTAACATATATATACCCTAAAACCCTTCCCAATTCAATTCATTTCTTCAAAACATTGTCTTTATGACAATAATTTATACAGTTTATCTAGGATAAAAGTTTATTTTACAAACAAATGATCTGGGTAACGAGACAAAAATCGTATCTATGAGATCGTTATTATTTCCCTTATGTAATTATCAAAATATTTTGAGAAAATGCAATATAATAAGGTATAATATGTTAGTACACATATGAAACATGTTGTAAGCCTGAAAAAAAATGAAACCAAACAGTTTAAGTGCACTGTCGCCGGTGTCTTAACTAAGGCATGAAGGCCATCTAGATTGGAAGTAACAAAGAAAGTGTTATCACAGGCTTAGTTTTAAATCCGCTTGTCTTATCTTTATATAATGATTCTTCTTCTTTTATAAATACAGCTTTCGATCGTTTTTCACGACTAATTTGCTGATGTCAAGTTAGTTAATTCTTATACAATAATTAGTCATAGTCGCTATGTACAAAGTCATGTCAGGTCAAGGTCTTGAGTAAAGCAGTGGCTTTGTTACTCAAGCTCATCTAGGAGATTTGACGGCAGCGAGGAAATAGACGATACACTAATTTCTTCATGATTATTTCATGTGCACTTGTGCATTTTCACTGAACAAAATTAATCTGATTCCCACCTGAATTAACCAATATTACTTAATATATATACGAAATTCAATAATAATGGAAAAATTACGACCACCTTCATTCACGATGGCGCCAAAACTCCTAATAATTCTTAAAATATCTGATTTTAGAATCGTTAACAACAAATAAATCCTTTTACAACATAAGTAATCATTTGATGGTTATTTTTGCGGTATCTGTAGAAAATGACATTGGGGTCTAAAACATTTTTCTCAAAGTCAATCGTTTAAAATATAGATACTTCCAAAGTACTAAAATCGCTTTTTTGACCTCTTACTTATAAAATAAGAAAGAAAAAAAAAATTAAAAATACATGATGTAAATATTTTAAAGTAAAAGTTTTCAAGGAAAATTTAATTTAACGAAAGTTGATATATCTTGAAACTGCGATCTTTAAAGATATAGCAAATTTTCAATAACCTAAAAAATGTTATTTAATTAAATATTATATAAATAAATAAACATCTCTTGATAAATAACACCAATTGGGTCTAACCCCGAAGTAATCAAATAACATGCTAGCGTAATGGGTGTTAGTCAAAGACTAATACATAAAAATTCCTTAATATATCCCAAAATAAAAATAAAATATTTAAATTTTATTATTTAATTTATAATCACTTAGACCAAAATCATACATCTAAATGTTCATCACACAAATGCCTGCACCCGTCAGGAATCGAACCCGAACCTCACGGTTGGTTATTAACTAAGCTAGTAAACTAGCCATTCGACCAGCGACGCGATCGAAAACATAAAAAAAAATATGCTTTTCTCATGAAACATTGTAGTGATACTTTATGAAATTTAACCAAATATTAATTGCAACGGTCATCCTTTTAGATACTGGCATAAATACAAAAATCTGTCTATCTGTCTATTACTCTTTCACGACTAAACCGCTGAACCGATTTTGATTAAATTTGATAAAAACATAGCTGAATATCTAGGTTCAAACATGTTCTAATTTTTTTTTAGAAAATCAACCCCCAACGGACTACGAGTATAATAGGTAAAAAAAGAAAATTTGTATTTTACGCTGACAAAGTCATAGGTAAACAGTCAGTTTTATTATATATACCTAACCTATGTTTCCGAGTAACCTATACTTGCAAAATTGGCCTACCATACCGGCTTACGAACAGCAACGCACCTATAACGTCTGTGGTGTCAATAGGCCTTGGTTGTCTTTTGCCACCAGAAGTATAGTTTGCTTGTTCGTAAATATAAAAAAAAAGCTTCTTTAAATCTTCTAAGCCACTGTCTCTTAGACTCAGCTATAGACTAATGAATCATTATAATTTCTTTTAATCTTCTTAGTTGTTTTCTCGGAGATTTAGTCCTTAGACAAATAAGCTATTGTTATTTCATTTAATGCTTTGGGTAACTGTCTCATTAAAAGTTCACTAACTTCTACATACGAAAAAATAAACTACAATTACTTCGTGAGCTCTAAGTACATGAACTTTAGAAATGTAATTACTTTTTCTGCGAAATCATTTCGTTTATAACATTTTCAAGTAAGAAAACTTTACTTAAAATTCAAAACGAAATAATCAAGAGTTATAAGGATTAGAAATAATAATGAATTATGTCAAACATTCAAAAAACCACCATTTGCAGAGATACTTACATTTATATCCGCCCCAGTGAAATTATAAAGCTCGAAGGGCGGGTCTCGACCTTGTACATATTGCATGATCCGCTGGCCGTTTTTAAAAAACACCACCTAAAAATAAATAAATTAGTAGTAATAACGGAATATGCAAATATATTGACGTCGCAATGTTAACAAAAATACAGAAACGGGAAAAGGACAGGTCGTAAAAAATATAAAGTGTTGGTCCGGGTCTGCTCAGGAGAATAGACTATCTGACTCTCTGCCACGCAGTTCGTAAGTAGAAGCACTGGTTAAAATATAGGTCATTACTTATAAGACCACTGGTGCTGTGCAGCGACTTTACCTATTTCATTTTTGAAAATATATAATTTATAAGTACAAAATAAAATTATTCTTAAAAATAACTAAGTTAATTAAAAACGACTTCAAAACTAAAAAGTAAAAAATAATAAAGATTTAATATTAATTATGTGTTACCTATTATTTATAATTGACATTTACCAATAGATTTGAAGTCGGTGCCAAGCCTTAAACTAATAATTATACTAAAGGTAATTACTAAATTGGATTGGCATCGACTTCAAGCCTATTATTAAATAGCATATACAAGCAATAGGTAGTACATAATTAATATTAAATCTTTATCATTTTTTACTTTTTAGTTTTGAAGTCGGTTTTAATTAACGTAGTCATTTTAATGTAATACTTTTTAGTTTATTGCTGATATGATTAAATTGATTAAAAATAAACAATGGAGTAGGTGAAAATAGGTAAAAATGCCTACCTAAAACAATTTTTTATGGGACCAATTCAAAACTATTCCGCATCAATCAAAAAAATAATTTCGTAAATCAGTTCAGAAACCACAGAGTATACATACATAAAAAAATATACCAGCCGAATTGGGAAACTCTTCGTTTTTTTGAACTCGGTTAGTAAATGAAAAGCTGTGGGTGATACACTAATAATAAAACTTAAACTAAAATTCAGTTTACTTTGTAAGTTAAGTAATACGTCGTTTGTTTGCTGTCCTAAATAAAAAGGAAAAAAAACGTGATTGAGGAAACGGGTCAGAAAATTTACTAATCAAATACAACAAAGTTGTGATTATTCACCGTTCATGCGTGAGGCGACGACTAAGTAAAATGGGGATTTATCTTTACGAATACCCGGTACGTGCCTCGCTTCTTATATGGCCGCATGAATGACATAACACAACAAAACAAAAAAGAAAAAAAAACAACTAAAAAAAAGTTCAATATGACAGCACAATCCCCATCTGAAAAAAGTTTCGAATTGACTGAAAAATACCCATGAACAAAATGGCGGATTTTATTAAATTAATTGGTTACAAAAAATGTCGTATATGAAGAACCGCTCTATCGATTTTATGCAAACTTCACGTAAACCATCTGCTAAATAGTCCAAACAAAGCCTAAATATTTGGTTTGGATAGGTGAGCCCGTTCTTGAGTTATAAACTTACAACGTAAAGTGGCATTGATTTATATATATAGATGACACATTTCTACTAACATTTATTACGTAATATTTCAAGCAAGTAACAGCAAATATATTTAGCTAGTAAGAATGGTGCTTTGCAATCGCTACCGCTTTGTCCCTGTCGAGCTCGAGGGGATTGTTGGGAATTTTAGTTCTAAGCATCAAAGTTTCGATTGGACGTAGTACATTTTACGAAACGTTCTAGGATGTAGATATTTGTTTGTATCAACTTATATGTAATTTGTGGCTTTAAAATTTTTAAAATGCATTACCCGGTTGTTTTTCTAGCTAGTTACATTAGCTTTGTATGTTTTATACTTAAAGGCACATAATATAAAGTCGTAAAAGAGTTGTATTTGTACGTTGGAAACACTCTAGAACATTGCCATTTTCTTAGATTACAAAAACAAATACTGTTTTTTTGTAGTTTTTGCTGCAAGTTTATCGGTTTACATATTTGTTAATTGATTCAGGGAAACTACTAGAACACTTAAGGGACCCTGGTGGAAAATATATAAACTATGTTTGATTAAAACTAGTACAGATTCACCAAAAATTTAAGAAAAAGTATGCCTCTTTTGCAAAACCGCATGTTTGGCATTTTTGACTTGAATTCCCAGACTATTTTGAAAATAAACCAGTACCAAAATTAAAATTTATTCATCTCGCTTGTAACATTATTAACCATTGGCATTCAAATTCTACTTGTCAAGTCTGTTTTTTAATGTAAAGATAATAATATGTTTTTATTGCGTCATACGCAAACATCTGTTCAAATCACGGCATTAAAAAACCTACAGTAGTGGCACATGTAATGGCCCGTGTGACATATTACAATGTTGTTGTGAATGTCACTTCGATAAAAAGCAAGTAAATTTAAGTCGAAATTTTAAGTTGTATTTATAACTAGTCTAGAAAGTAAAAGCTCTAAAGGTCTAAAAAGGAAAATAAAAAATATGTTCACTTAGATACAACAAAGGTCAATCCGACCATCATAGCGTACCGCTACTATAAGCAATTTTGATACGAAAAGCATTTAATGGAATTAAAGGAATCACGTAACAAATTGATTTACGTAAGAGTTTTGCTACGCCAAACCAGCCTACGAATGCTACACCTGATTCTAACAACTGATTTGGATTCACATTTCCATTTTGCATTGCTGAATCTGGATTGATATTTCCGGACCCGTGTCCTCATTTAAATTTATACATCCACCATTGAAATTAATAACTATCAGCATTTAAATTTTGCTTTCCTTACCATATGTGTTTACTATATCATGAAAATTTATGCAAACAATAACATGTTTATATTTTATTTAATTTACGTTTTTCATTCTTGGCTTTGTGCAACTTCATTGATAGTAACGTATTTAGTTATAGAAATACTATTTAAATTACGCGCTTCAGCTATATTCGTCAAGCTTCGGATAAGAATATACCTATTTAAAAATTATTTATATAGGGTTGTTATTATAATATTAATCATTTCGCTTAAATTTAGATTAAGTCAGCGAATTTAAATATTAAAGTATAAAGTTTAAAAAGAGTAAAAGTTTAAAGCCGAAGCCTGGTACATGTCATGTTGTTGTAGGTACATGTCGTAATTAATATGTTAATATTACGCCAATTCTGCTTTCCAAATAGAATTGTATCTACCGAAGTGAAAGTAAAACTAAAAAAGGAAAAAAACTTTTGTTTTAACATAAAAAATATTCATGTGCGTGTTTCAAAAATGAATATTTTTAATAATTATTATTAAATATTATATATTATGTTATTCCACGATCAGTTAAACTTAAGCAAAGACACGAAAAAAACTAGTGCTACCTTGAAATCAAGTTTAGAATATTGTGAAAAAAGAACCATGCCAATATGTTCACATACAGATAACTATGATAATAATGAACAAACATACATAATGAGTAATAGATATACAAAAAAAATCATTTGATTGGAAACCTCCTCCTTTTTAACCGACTCCGAAAAAGGAGTAGGAGTAGGAGTTCTTTGTATGCTTGTTACGCGACTACTACAGCAATAATAAACCGATTCCGATAGTTATTTATTTTTAAAAGAAATGTCATGATTTCGAGGTGGCCCTGTATACATTTTCTAATAGTCTAGTAGTTTAAAACTACTAGTAGGGTATTGATAAAAGTTATGTAAGACCATTTCGGAATCATTAGCTTTTTTTAGAAAAAATAATTTTCAAACCAGTCTTAACAGTTTTTCTGCGCTTTATCATTTATTGGAGTCCGTTAACAAGTATAGTAATTTTTTATTGAA
>NJDC01000502.1:0-31452 GCA_002245475.1 Calephelis virginiensis
AACTATACCGACTCGGCTGGCCGGCATTCTAGTGCGCAGTTGAGTCTTTAGAACTATCACAATATTACAGGTATTATTAGCGGGATCAGGACCCGTACCTACTGGAGAACCGTCGCCGTCGCTAGATTTTTTTTTATGATATTGGAAGGCAAACAAGCAGACGGATTTCCGGATGAAAAGAAATTCACGCCGCCTAGAGACACCAAAAGTGGTAATGGTGCGTTGCCAACCTGAGGCCAGGATGTTAGGCCTCGAGCAAAAGGAAGTTAACCGGCTACCTCCGAACCGGAACACGTCATGACGTTATGGCGGCAGGAATAGGAAAGGCGGTGGTACCAATCCGGGCGAGTCGCTGCTAAACTCTACCACCTAGTCAGATGTCACGGTGTTAGTGACGGTGAGCCTATGCTCGCCATTTACGAGCTTCCTGGCTAGGAAGGCAGATGGTCTATTCTACAAAGGAGCCCGAACCACCACAGGGGTGTGTACGGCTAATTATCAGATCATCATAAGAATATATATTTTTATTATATATATTTATAAGTATATTTGGACTCGTGTGTACAAGGTTTTTGTTTCCTGATGTTAAATTCGCTTTAAAAGCCCAAGTGTTCTTCGATATGTAAATTCCAACGACGTCATGTTTCGTTATAAAATATCACCGTCCGTAGTTTTTTAAATATTTTTGATTACCGAAATAAAGGTTTTTGATGAAATAACTCGTCATAAGTAGATATTCCTACTGCTTCTGCTGTGCAGTCGAGCTTTTGCTTTTTAATAGTGTGCTACTGGTAGTTTAAGATGGTTAAAGTTTATATCAGCTTTGGTTGGTTACAATTTTTTTATTCTTTTTCTTCGTTACCTCAATAATTTAGCTTGGTGACAATTTATGTCAATGACAAAAGTAAGAATCACCCTGGGCGTTACGTGAGGCCTTTCCAAACGAGCCGAATCTGTCCGGGGTCGTCCCAGAATATAATGACGGTTTAGCGCGCGCGGGGGACGCGTCTCCGCTTATTCCGGTCACGAATATGAATGATTTCAGGGAAAAATTGACGGTTTTAGGGAAATTTGTGAATAAAACATGTCTGATTGTATTATCAGATAATTTAGTTTTTGCACATTTAATTGCACTTCAAACTTTGAATTTAATTGTCTCTCAATAAACCAAGAGGCAACTCTTCTGAAACCAAAAAAATATTACTGTATTTAATAAAATATTACTGTTTTGATTTGCTTATATTGTAAAGTTAATGATTACCATATTTCAAAATTAAAGATTATCAATTAATAAAAATTAAGTATGCAAATACATGATTTAGTTTTAAAATAAATAAGCTGAATACCAATATTGAAAATCAGCGTCGTTGTTAAGTTTACGTCTTAAAGCAAAAAGTTCCCTGTCCCGGTTACATGATTTATTTCCAAATGAGCCAAATTTGTCCGGGGTCGCCCCAGAATATAATGACCGTTTAGCGGGCGCGGGGCTTCTACCTCATTCCGGTCACGAACGCTAAATTGCGAACTCTGTGGGAAAATCAAATGGTTTTGAAAAAAATGCGGACTGTACGTTGCTGTTAATTATGATTTAGATATTTTTATTTTTGGTATTTTTCCAGAGCTTTGAATACATTTTTACCTTATTAAAATTTTAAAAAATGTACGAAGCACTGTTTACTTAATTTTTAATTTTATTATCATTTGAGCTATTGAAGAAGTTCTTAACTTCCAGCTCATTGTCAGCGAGAAACGAATGTTATTTGGCAAATTCCTGTCAAAGATTTTTTATGTGAGAAATCATTGAACAAACATATGTGGTAAGAGATAATTGTGGCCTATAGACACCATAGATGTTACAGGTTCGTCGTTGTCCTATGTGATGATAGGGCTATTATTGAAGTCTACCCGACTAGCGGACCAGAATGTAACAAATTCATTATGGCGGTAGGATAAGACACAGCGATAGATGGCATTACCTGGTGAAGCTGCAACACAGCTCTCTAAAACCAGCGATTTTATGTTAATTATCTGTGCTCACCCCTTATGCGCTTGCAGAGAGACAGACAGTATATCCCACTCAGCGGACTCGGAACAACACTGGACTATAATTATAGATGAAATTTGTTCCTTCGTGACAAATGTACAAAGAGACAAATTGTTGTTGTTCTGTTCTTTTAAATTACTTATTTGGACTTTACTTCATAAGTTCCAGTATGAGTCAATCCCAATGTGTGTATGTATGTACATGTGTATCTCGTGTGTATGTATGTATGTGTCTACATATGTATCTTGTGTGTAATTGGACGGATAATCTCATAGTAAGAAATACGAGTCGTCTGAAGACACCAAAAATGTTATTGGTGCGTCGCTAACACGTAGCTGTTGGCATCCTTCACGTTTTTTCCTCCTTAATTTTACATAGAGCAGTTGAAGCGATGGTCCAATCCGGACAAGTCTATAATCTAATTTGACGTACAGCAGCAGTGATATAATCTTGACCTCTTACCTACTATGAGTTTACAGCGCTATACTCGCTAGCGTCTTCGTAAATAAAATTATTTGTATGAAAATTGTATGTAAGGCTCACGAGGCAGTTTTCACAAACGTACTCTTACTTTTTGAATATAAATCAACATTCTACAGAAGCTGCGGGCCCGCAAACGCGGCGGACCCGGGTGAAAACCGCTCTGTGAGTTCTTTGCCTAATACAGAACTAAATTTTGAGACCAAAGGCGCTTCGCTACACAATCTTTAGCAACTCGTGGTAAAAGCTAAGTAATCAAATTACTCGATTATTAGCAGGCGATGTGACGTCATATCCCTACGTTGAAAACAGTACAGAAATTATACATCTAGCTCGAATATTTATTAAATATTCATAACAAAATATGTAGTATCAAAAACTGCGCAATCTCTGAATTATACAAAACATTTGACTGACCTTTAGACATATGTCTGCTTAATTAATTCCATCCATAATGCACGAGGAAAATAAGTTAGATATTCCATTGGCTTATGTATTTTCGTCTTATTACTTATTCACATGTTTAACGATCCCTGAAGAATACGTAAGTCCTTGCTTTGATATGCTATAAAAACATACGCGCATGTTTTCGGTTAAAATGCTATGTAGTTTTAAATGCCTATAATACATACATACATATTTTCAAGCCAAGTCCTTTAAGGGGTAGGCAGAGTGCCAAATCTCATGATCCTGGCAGACCTGTCTGGTTTCCTCTACATTTAAAACCCTTTTCATACAAACACGAAAATATCATATAAGCCTATAATTCGTAATCTTTTTCCTTATTTCACCGGATTTTTTGAATTTTTGCTACTATTATCACATTGATAATGCTTTTTTAACCTTTAAAGGACGTGAATGTTATAAAATATATTATACATTAATTTATTCTATGTAGATTCGAGTATGTTGCTTGAATCAGATCGCACAATATTGGTATGGCGGCAGTAGATAATTGTATTTATTTATTAAAATTTACTAAAATACTTATTTACTAAAAATTATCCCGGTTTTTTTTCGTCTTAAAAACCTTCACCTGAGTATAACTACCACAATAAAAAAAGAATTAGCCAAATCGGTCCAGTCGTTCGGAAGTTATGCGCTTACCAACACATTTAGCTATTAATTTTTATATTATATAGATTAGGTATAGAGTAGGCAAGCCTACTAAAGCATATTCTGTGTGTTAAAAACTAAAAGTGAAATAAAATTCATTTGGTTATTAAAAGAATGAAAGTGATGAAAAAAAATCGTTTAAAGTTAATTTAATTAAAAATAGCCATGAGCATTTTCAAACAGGCAAGTAATTATAGGCATATTTGTTTATAAATTATATTCGATAAAAAATATGTCTCATCTGGTTATAAGATCGGTGAAGGTCGATCTTCCACGGTCTCCTCTACTATTTTATGTGTTGTAATTGAAAGTTAAACAGCTATCGTAGTTAAACGGCTAAACTACTTTTGACGCTTTCTTTAAAAAACGGTCCTCTGGTACAGCAACGCCATCTTAATTTAAGGAGATTCAGGGGACACTTTTGTAACACAAAGTGTGCGCTCCTTACCTCTACCCTCCATAGAGCCAATGTATGCTTTTTGACAGTAAGCATCTGTGAAAAACTGTCCAATTAATAAATTTAAGAAATATGCTGAAATTAAATTATATGGAAAAGGTTATTATACCATTGCTGAATATTTAACAGACTAGAGCGCTTAGAATTAATTGCTCCTCATGCCAATCCCCATAATTTAAAAGTTTATCCCCATTTCGCGAGGTCTACGCAGCTCGTCTGGATGGCTAGGTCGATTTTGCTAATTCTATTTTGTTGTTACTTTATCTTTCACCATATACACTGTCGTTGTGATGACCGCCTCGTTGGTCAAGTTGGGCTAGCGTACACGCCTTACTACACCGATCAACCGCGAGGCTCGGGTTCGATTCCCGATGGGGGCAGGCATTTATGTGATGAACTTTGGATGTCTGCATTTCGTTGTCTGGGTATGTATTAAATTTATTTTGGGTATCTATTTAAGTATTTCTATGTATTAGAATCGTTAAATAAAACCCATAACACAAACATATACTTTGCTTACTTTGTGATTAGATTTAATTTGTGTAACTTGTCCAGAGATATTTATCTATAAATTTATTTAACTCCACATGGACTAGTTCTACAAAGCCCTAACCTCCCAAATTTTACACCATAATTAAAATATATGGTTCGGTCGTTTCGTTGTTACAAGAACTACTGTATATAAAAGTGGAATATTCAAAAAAAGAAAATTGGGTTTTTCCAATTTTCTAATAAAAAAACGTTGCTCGGGATTGGATATGTGCCCGGTTGGCGATAGGCTTGCCACCTATTACATTGTGGGACTTAGTGTCTTCGGCTAGCTGTCCCGGCGAACTTCGTTTCACCCGTTCAGTGCGGGAAATCATAAAGTATTATTTTTCCCGTTTTCCCTGCAACTTTCCCGGTTTATCTCTTCATAAGAACCTTCTCCTAATAATAACTAATACAATAATAAAAGAATTTGCCAAATCGGTCCAGTCGTTCGGAAGTTATGCGCTTACCAACACATTTAGCAATTCATTTTTATATTATAGATTAAAATTTACTAAAATACTTATTTACTAAAAATGTTCATACTATTTGTCGTTGACACGTAGTAAGTTTTCTACACTACTACTAACTACATAATATAATAAATATGAAATTTGTGTGGTTATGTCGTTTTCACCTTAAAACTTATCAATCTATTTGAATATAAATATAATTAGAACTTGCAGAAGAACATGGACTATTTTAACCTAAAACTTAAAATGAGTAACTTAGGAAATTATAAGGTTACATGTTACGAATTCCATTTTAAAATTCGAAATGAAATTTTAGCCATATCAAATCCACACTATGGATAAGGACTATTTTTCATACAAAGTTTGTCCTGGAACCAACAAACACTTCACATATTTACAATGCTTAAAATACTCTAATTAATCAATTCGTAAAGAAATAATTTAATAATTACTGTATACGTTTTATGCTAGTTACATTCAGGGCGAATTTGGCCCATTTTTATAGGATTAATATCCTAGCGTCAGGCTGACAACACACAATTACTTTTTAGTAAGGTGTACACAGGCAACGTGTGGTTGATACCATTAAGATTTTGCGAGCTGTTTTTAATAATATAAATCAACATACAAACTAGTGATTGTTTCATTTTGTTTATATAGGGTCAATAATAATTTTATTTTCCAAGTTAAATAAACGACTACATTATAACGTAATTAAATATTAAATATATCAGAAACGTGCTCTCACATTTATTATTTTACGAAAGAAAGTTACTCTACTGTTGTATATTACGAAACGTGTTAATTGTTGCATATTATTCGTGCATTTAGTTCTTAAACAAGCTTGAATATTACGTAAACATGTAATAATCCATAGTCTTCATGTACTACGAATACACGTTAAAATGATATTTAGCCTTTCTTTTACAGTTTTCAGCCTTCATATCTCGGCCTCCTAAGTCAATAGCAATGTACTATTTCCATATTTTGTCTATAATCCTCTGCTTCTTTGGCCTTTGCATTCCTCTTGTTTGACTTTATTACCTAGATGTATCGTCTTGATTAGTACCATGGATTATAACACTAGTAGCGAGTGGTGTCATATTTTGGTGTATAATGGCAGGAAACGTAGTAGTGTGTGTAATAGTGTAAGAGACTTTTGGGTATCTATCTATAGGAGACGTGTATTTCTTACCGGCAGGAAATTGACGCGCCTTACATATCCATGAAATAAGACAAAATGCCAATCAAAAAGTATAAATTATTCTTCAACTCGTCGTATACAACTGTAAATCTGAAAATTACATTACAATCTTGTAAATGTGAAATATTTGACTATCCAAAATATGTTACTTGTCCAAAACAAAGGTCATGAGTTACAAAGCGCAAAACGCTGCGATTTATTAGGTTTAACTCTCTTGTGTTTTCATCTTGAAATTTAGATGCAAAATAGAGATTTTTGTGAATAGACATATTTAATAAAATAAAATAGGAAAAGGTCTCATGGGAAAAGATTTATTATTGAGATATTTTTGATAAGCAAATTGGATTGTTTTCATATTTTTTATCGAAATTATTTATGTGATTGTGTTATTTATGTTGGTTGAAATCTAGTATTTACAATAGTTTAAGTGATTTTTTTTAAATAAATGACCTAATTTCTAGGAAACAAAAAAAGTTGATATTAAGATAAGAGAGGGTCAAGCCGCAAGGCACACCTAGTTCTACAATATTCAAATTGAAAAGCACAAATTGTAAAATAAAAATGTTGCTATGCGTCTAAAGAAAAGGGGTGTCTTCTCTTTTTTTAAATAATTTTCATCAAATATATCGTTTTTGTCACAAATTTATGGTACGCTGACAAGCGTTCGTCTGGCTTTAACCGACCAGACGTTATCTGATGTATATCGCTCAATCACAAACGTCACTAAAATAAATTGAAATTATTTTTCATAATTACGAAAGTCTTGTATTGGCAAACGTTGATTATATGATACGAAACAATTAAATAATAAATAAATAAATATACCTGGACAAGTCACACAAATTGAACCTAACCCCAAACGTAAGCAAATTATAAGTATCTTCACGCCCATATCACCGAAGAGGTAGGCAGAGGTACAACCAAGGCACCCACGACTAGCCGAAGACACTAAGTCCCACAATGTGATAGGTGGCAAGCCTATCGCCAACCGGGCACATTTCCAATCCCGACCAACATTTTTTTTTAATTAGAAAATTGGAAAAATCCAATTTTGTTTATGTTGGCCGACCCGGGATACGAACCCAGGACCTCATGCAGTCAAGTCCAACACCCGGACCGCTAGACCACAGAGGCGACAGCAAATTATATGCTTGTGTTATGGGTGTCAGTCAACGATTCTAATACATAGAAATACTAGAAATACTTAAACAGATACCAGAATATATTTAATAAACACCCAGACCCGGAAATGCAAACATGTAAAATGTTCATCACACAAATGCCTGCCCCCGTCGAGAATCGAAACCGAGCCTCGCGGTTGGTCGATGTAGTTAGGCGTGTACGCTAGCCACTCGACCAACGAGGCGGTCAATTAATTAACTAGATTCATCTGGACGTCAGGCACGCATAACCAAGGAGGCTATATTTAAATCCGCCTGCAAATCCTTGACCATTTCCTTCTGAGAGTCACGAACACACATTATGTTTACCTGAGCACCTGATTTTCAAGATTAAGAGTTTTCTAACATTTAAACACGTCATTTAAAGAATTTACTTACTAAATGTGAATTGGACTCGCCTTTGAGGGTCCCGTAGTAGAAAGCATAAATTACAGACGATTTTTTTATGATGCAGATTAGTGTAATGACTCGAAACTCGCCTAATGGAAAGCTAAGGTGAAGTCTCAGAAGAAGCCTATTCACTCTTGCTATGAATACTTCCAAATGTATATACTGAGGATAGCAAGTATTATATACGAGTATAGATGACTATACCACAAAATACTGCTTTTTCACCATAACAAATAAAACATTTTGTTTTCCATAATCTATACTTATAAAATGACAGGCCCTGACTGACTGATTTATCATCGTCAAGCCAAAAATGGTCGAGTTACAGCCGTGAAACTTAATGAGTAAGGTCGTTTTATTGAGTAGACACCCACTAAGGATGGAATTCTGAAAATTCTAGCCCTAATAGGATGAAATAAGGGTAGAAAGTTTGTATGGAAGAACGTATTCTTTTAAATTTGGAAACATGAATCTATCTCCTCTCTGCCTGCCTCTGTGGTCTAGCGGTTCAGTTGTTGGACTTGACTGCAGGAGGTCCCGGGTTCGAATCCCGGGTCGGGCAACAAAAGAAAACTAGGTTTTTCCAATTTTCTAATAAAAAAAATGTTGCTCGGGATAAGAAATGTGCCCGGTTGGCGATAGGCTTGCCACCTATCACATTGTGGAACTTGGTGTCTTTGGCTAGACGTGGGAGCCATGGCTGTGCCTCTGCTTACTCCTTCGGGGATATGGGCGTGAAGATGCTTGCTAGTCCTAGTCAGAAATAAAGTGGCTGTGGCATACGGCATGTCGAATCTCAAACCGTTTTATTAATAAACATGGACTAATTTAGGAGTAAAATTAAGTTGATGTTATAGTCTGCATCACATTGTTATGAAGACTAAAATAGCAGGTTGAACCTTGGAGTAGTTTACTCCGTGTTAATAATAATGTCAATAACCCGGTAAGGGTTTTATTTTCGCCATTCGTTTAAGAAAACCTAAAAATTCTCTTAATTAAAGAAATTATATGAAAGACATAATGTTGGTCCTTGGGTCTTCGTAAGATTAAGTGGTCAACTGATCTTCTGCCAAAGCAGTTGTTAAAAAGGCGAGCGTCGAACCGTTTGTTATTAACAACGCGAGTAAGAGTGGGCTTTGGAATTTAGATACGTTTTGGTCCTAGTCCTCTATGTAGAATATATCATCTACTTCTCTTAACAGCTCGTAAGAGGCGAAAAATGCCAAAACGGGATATTACTAACAAGACCACTGGTGGTAAAGTGCTGGACAGCAACTTGCCACGTTCTGGTCCCGAAGGTGGGGAGCCGGTAGACTTGCACAATTGGCTCAACATTCCGATCACGGCGACTGCGACCCACCTCTTTTTTTATCAGGAGAGCCTTGTGTTTGTTCACAGTATCATGCCATAAACTAAAATAAATAAAAGTTATTAACTATTTCACCATTATGTATTTCATTACATATCTGCAGCAATAGTATCAATCAAAGTTATCCTTGCCTTGAAACATGTCTTACACGCGTTCAACTATAGGTGAAAGCTACAGTTCCACCTAAACTGTTCGTCACGATCTTCCAGTTTCTACAGTGTATGAACCGGTTAACGAAAATAGTCCAAACGTAGTAAATCTGCAAAATCCGATTTCGTATTCAATATCATGTCATTTGAGTTAATATAACACTTAAATTAAAAATGTTCAAAGAACCCCGACAAATCCAGCACGGTATGTAGCTAAAAATCATCTAGTTAATATCAGTTTACAAACAAAAATAAAACTGCTTCTCAATCAGCCCATTTTCAAATGTAATAACGCAAGACACATGTACATAGAAAGGTAGAGAGTATCGAGTGCCAAATGTCAAGATCTAGACGACCTGCCTAACTTCCTCCATATTCATGGCTCTTTTCTTAAATACACAGGTTTCGGAGACTCTTGACACCACCTTTGTATGAAAACAAAAAAGAGATATAACATTTTTATTTGTTTACTTTGTGTCCAGAAAAAAGTTCGAAGCAACGTACATATAAAAAATCAACGGGTTGTATGTATGGCGCGAGTGCCGGCAGTGTAGACTTCAATATTAACGTTGTGTATTTTTTAATATTTTGGAAAGGTTAGAGAATATTTTTGCACGAATCGCCTTAATTATAATATTTAAAGCTAAATACAAATTAATACAATATTCATATATAACTAACTATATAAATATGCATGCAATATATGCACTGTGTTCAATATTCATATTTAAAACACTTTATGCATCAGCCTTTATGCATCGCTTCTGTGGTCTAGCGGTTCAGTTGTTGGACTCGACTGCATGAGGTCCCGGGTTCGAATCCCGGGTCGGGCAACAAAAAGAAAATTGGATTTTTCTAATTTTCTAATAAAAAAAATGTTGCTCGGGATAGGATATGTGCCCGGTTGGCGATAGGCTTGCCACCTATCACATTGTGGGACTTAGTATCTTCGGCTAGTCGTGGGTGCCCTGGTTGTGCCTCTGCCTACCTCTTCGGGGATACGGGCGTGAAGATACTTTTTTTTTACTTTTTTTTATGCATCAGCAATAACCTTCCATTGATGCGCATAACACGCTGTAACACACACACGTCACTTGTCCTGATGCTACTTGAATATTCACATTATACATATCACTTTTCGAGAATTAAAGCACAAACATAAAACCACTAAAGAAGTTTTCACTTGTATAATAAATATATTATAGTCGAATTAACAAAGCAGCCTTCTTATGGAATGGAATCAAGTTAATTAATTAGACTCCCAAAAAAAGGTCTCATGAAAAATAACAGTATGCTTGCTAACTTTAGTGTGTAGAGCAGCCTTTCCCAAAGTGGGCGATAACGCCCCCTTGTGGGCGCTGGAAGCCTAGAGGGGGGCGGTATAAATCTTGAAAAAAATGCTTTTTTTTAAACTAGGCGCAACAAATATGTTATTGAGGTTATTGACAAGAAAAAAACGAGGGGGGGGGGCGCTACAAAACAACTGATTTTCAAAGTGGGCGTTACATGAAATAAGTTTGGGAACCTCTGGTGTAGAGTTAAACTCTGTAACACACAACAAAATTGTCTTTGTGTAATGGTAAGTTCTTCACACATTCATTAAAAAATAATGATGATTTGAAATTTGCCTCACCAATTGTTACCTCAAAAATTACAAATATTGAAATTTAGCACTATGTTAAAAATATGAAAGCTTTAAGGCGTTTTATAGTTTTAACACGTTCACTGCGACATCATTTTTGAAGAACTTTCAGCTGGGGCTTTAGAGATCTTAAAGATCTCGACACTAATTTATCTCTGTGTGCTTTGGAGACCTAACCAGTGTCCTAAAAATACATATCTGAAAATAATATATATCTTATCGCCTCTGTGGTCTAGCGGTTCAGTTGTTGGACTCGACTGCATGAGGTCCCGGGTTCGAATCCCGGGTCGGGCAACAAAAGAAAATTGGGTTTTTCCAATTTTCTAAAAAAAATGTTGCTCGGGATAGGATATGTGCCCGGTTGGCGATAGGCTTGCCACCTTTCACATTGTGGGACTTAGTATCTTCGGCTGGTCGTGGGTACCCTGGTTGTGCCTCTGCCTACCTCTTCGGGGATAAGGGCGTGAAGATACTTTTTTTTTTAATATATATCTTCCAAAAAAACAAAGACGTATACTTAAAATTTTCGTGGGTCAAAGATAGTTTATTGTTCTATCTATATTTTGCTAGGTTCGCACGCAGTTATGACATAAGAATAAGCCACAACTACAAATCAAAAATTAGATATCGATTGTATCTCGTGCCATAACCAGAGATAGATCAATGTGTTAAGTGACTAGTGATGGGAATAAAATAAAATTTCCTTAGTCGATAGAAAAAGAATATATTCAAAGCACATCGTTTTTTCGCATTGTGCGCAAATTTTTGCTTTGTTAGAAGCTTCAGAGCTGTTCAACGTGCGTCGTAATTTTTATAACCCACGGAACGTCTTTTTTTTATTTCCACGTTGAAAATGATCATGAAACATTTTCCTTCAGGGAAGGAAGTTGTGCTGATCATTTGAAAGTGTCATTGTTTATCAACAACAATCAACACAATTGAAAATATAAACACATAGATATATTTACGCGAGCGTTATTTTCGAAGCGAGCAACACTAAACGAGACACTCAGCGCCCGCGCCGTAAACCTACCCTCTCTTGCGCTTTAAAATGTCTCCTAACGCAAGTTATGAAGTAAAAAATAATTCTGTGCGTTAGGGACCTAATCCATCTCTATTTTTTTTATTATGTCTGTGATACATATACCTTCAAGCAGAATACAAATATGTATATTTTTCTTGCTCATACATCACACACACATACATAATCAAACACACATAAACGTTTCATATTCATAACAACACGCACGAATACATGCAAATTGCACATGTTACAAATTTCAATTAATAATAATAATAATAAAATATCATAAGATTAATAATAAGTAATTATTTTAAAAATATTTGTAATTGTTTTTACCTAGTGTGTCACCTACCTTAACATCTACATTGAGCTATGACATAGCAGCGCTTCCTAACACAAACGCTTTGTTGCATTTAAAAGGAAACGCTACCCTATTTTAAAAATGTCAATGCATTTAGTATTGAATAAAGATTTTTTTTTTGATACATAAAGAACAAGGCGTGAAACAACGGGATTTTAGTCCACGCACGATTCGAAAGTACTGCAAGAGATCTGATAGATCTTGTAATGCAACGATCGTGTTAATGCGTTCATTATTTATAAAATTCGCTAATGTCTCCTTAAAATATTTGTATGAAAGTTTTAAACAGTGACTTTACTAAGAAGACTAACTGTCTGATCATAAACGCTTCAGATTTCGACATTTATAGCAATTCAGGATAAAGGCTCTGGGCTTTTACCGTGGATTACAACCGGTAATTGACTAGAAATCTAAAGAGATTTAATTCTGAAAATTCAGTTCTCTTAGTTGCCGGTAGAGGCGCTGTTCAGAGTAACATACAAATAATTTACGGAGCGCGTAAACTCGTGGTAAGGCCTCTTCAAAACGAAAAGCCTTTGCGTCACATAAACTACGCCGGTGTAACCATCCATGATAGTTTAATTAGTACCAGTAAATACTGTCTGTCCATGGTCTCTACTAATTGACAAATATGAATAGTTGCGATAATTATTTCTGGTTTATTTACAATTTTTAACCTTATTCCAGTTACAAAAGATATAGTTTAGATTGAATGGAAATGACATTTCATTTCCGCCATTATGGTCTGAATTATATTGTTTAGGACATCTTGAACTTTATGTAAACAGAATAGCTAATATAGTCGTTTGTACACAGTAACAAAGGACATGACATCCACTACATCAAAATCGAGTGTTCCATTTTCAAATTAATTCTGAACCGTTTTCTAATTAGCGCGACGTGACTCGTCTGTGTTCGGATCTAATCAACGTGTTTGAATTTCGAATGTAATTTGAATTTACAGCTTTGTGATTCCCATTTTGTGTGAAAGTGATAGTTTAATTCGATCTTTAAACAGTTTTCTTTTTTATTTTTTTTGTTTACTACTACTACTACGACTACTTACTTGCAGTTTTATGTTTTGTTGACTTACAACAAAAGTTGTTGGTGTAAACACTTCAATTTATTTATTTGCTAATAACAATAATTGAGCTATTTTTAACACATAAAAAATGGCAGTTAGCTTTTTGGTGGTAGAGATGGTAGAGGCATATCCGGCTTTAAACACTGAAGATGTTAGCGGGGTTTTGATAGCTTAAGACTAAATTTTACCGATTGATACTAAAATAAATTTTTAAACATAAATCCTTTAGCCATCCAGATGTCCATCACAGAAATGATTGCCCTCGTTGATCTGAACCCAAATCTCTCTTTTGGTCAATGGTATTAAGCACGATCGCTAACCCCTCAATCAACGAGGCGGTCAAACTTTAAACATCATTACCTATTTCAATATAAAAAAACTCGCCATTTTAAAAGTATTCTTTTTTCTTTCTTTAAGTTTTGGCCTTCACGTTAGTATTTAGCCATTAGTCAAGTAGAAATTTGCATCAAATTTTATATCAATTTCAATTAATTTTAATTAGTCGTAAGTCGTCAATAAGTCATGTCAGGCTCTTGGGTAAAGCGGTGGCCTTTTTACACAAGCTCATGTAACGAGATTTGGCGGCAACGAGAAAATATACGATACGCTAATTTCTTTATGATTAATTCATTTGTGCATTTTTACTGAACAAAATTGTACAAAATGCCACCAAAATTGACTAATTTCACTCAATATTAACACGAAATTCAATAATTATGAAAAAACTTCGACCATCTTTTCTCTCGATGGCGCCAAAACTCTTTAAAAGTATTGAATGCGAATTCGATATTTAAAGTGAATGAAACGAAATGATCGTATCTGGTCGATCATTATTCAAACTTCATTAACTCACAGATCGAGTGTCTCCAGAGTCTGACGACTGAAATTTTCTGAGTGATTGCTTTTGTCTATTCAGTTTTTAAATCTTTAAAGAAAAGCAGTAGAACTTCTTAAACATCCTTTCAAAATGATAACCAAGAGATGGACTTTAAATCTTCATTTTAAAATACTCAATTTATAACAGATTGGATTGGCGTGGATTTTAAGCGGTAAGCTAACGGCTAGCCTACATCTCATACATAAACATGACAGTGGCAAGCACTTACAGACATTCAGTTAGTCAATATCAGTTTTCTTAAGCTAGTCTGACTAGCTCCAGTAAGATAAGGTCGTCACATATCTAAGTGAAAAATACATTCCATTTTCCTGAATTATTTTTAAACATGTTTCTTTTTTCCAGATTGTGTGCACATCCAACTTTACAAAGACCTGAAGGAACGTCAGAAAAACGGTCAAACGAAGGCTTCGTTGTCGCTCCAGCAGTATTTGGGGTTCGAATCCGGCTTCACACTCGACAAAGAGTCGAATACATTGGCCATATTGTGCGAGGATGTTGTCCCTGTCCTGGCGTTTGACACCAGGGAAATTCTAATACAATGGAGAGTAAAAGTAAGTATACTTTTATATCTATTGCACCTTTATAAAAAAAGGATATTTGTTCAATGGAATCATTATTATAAATAGGAAAGGTGTACATTCAAGTTAAAACAGCTTAACTGATTTTCGTAAGCTTTAGCAAAGCAAAAGATAAAAACTTTGGCAAAGGACATAGCATATTTTTGTCACTGTATCTCAATGAAAGAGATAAAAACTAAAGTCCGCGTAGGACTAAGTCACGGGCCAGTTTTTTTATAAAATTAGTAATTAGTAGCTTTCGTGGAAGAAAAAGAAACAGTTCTAAAATAAAACAATTCCTGTTGATAAAAAGTATTCTAATTTTATTAAAAAGTAAAAATGCTGCTTACTATAACAAAAACACTTTATAATGAGTACAACTTTTTTTATCTTTATTTGCCTCCTTCTCTCTTTTGTTTACATCCTCTGATAACATGATATGACTTTAAAGAAAGAAACACTTGTACTGTTTTACTTATCACTTTGTTTCTTTCTTTAAAAATATGAATATTTGGAAGTTTTATCAAGCGCCGACGATGGAAAATATCAAAAAACATGACATGAGTTCAATTCACAGAGGTATGAACGTGAACCTTCTTACTGCACATTTGCATAATTTGACCGCCTAGTTGCACGCTAGCTACACGCTTCTGACCAACCACGAGACTCGGGTTCATTTCCCGACCGTTGTAGACATTTATGTGATGAACATTTTTTTGTCTGCGTAACCGGCTGTTTATTCAATTTATTTTGCATCTATTTAAGTATTTCTATATATTAGAATCGTTGACTAACACTCATAACATATAATTTGTTTACTTTCGGATTAGAATCAATTAGTGTAATATGTCCAGGGATATTTATTTATTATTTATTTCTTATAAAGTATATTCAAGACGGTATCGCCGAAGATATATGCAGATGTACAATATAATGTGGTATGTGGTGACAATTTTTTTCCAACCGGATACCTATTCATTCCTGGGCAATGTTGCTTTATTAGAAAATTTAAAAACACCGGGAATATAACCCGAGTTCTGAGACCTCATGTAGTCAACGCCAACAACGGACCACTAGACCACGGAGGCAATTATTATTATTTTACAATTGCATAGAAATTTTATCCCAATTGACAACCATTAAATAGAACGTTTTGCTTAAATCGAAATTTTAGGAGGTCTGAGTAACATAGACCGTTACTTCGCAGGTCCAACACAACCTCGGCAGCAGTAAAGAATTTGCAGCGGTGATCATATCAGCTCCCAGCGCTACCGGTATCAAGGCTGGTCCAGTCCGGTTACATGCGTGTGGGCCCAGGCTGGCCCTGTGTGCCTCGAGACCACCTGAAGTACTGACGCTGTGGGATATCAAATTGTTACGGTAAGTGCAAATTCTGTTACGAATCCTCGTAATCCTAAAATGGTCATGTCAGCTCCCAGTGGTAGGAACCTATGTGGACCTAGTCTCATATTAGCTAGCAAAGTGTTGCCCCAGGCTAACTCTGTATGCTTCTAGAACGCCATATGTAAGCCCGTGTTGTCGTGCCATTATGACTCCATGGCTTAAAGTAACCTGTTATCATCACTGTATATATAATACTGTACAGCAGTTCGCCCAGTTCGGTACCCCGGGTTACCTATTTCTGCGCAATAACGTCAGTGCTCATCATTGTCGTGCACAGTGCTCAAGACCTCGAGTAGCTGATAGACTTGCTCACGAGGCCTAAGATCAAGTACATTAGATAGCGACGTACTATGTAAATACATTTATGGTGTCTCTAGGCGGCTGATGTCTTTTACAATGAAAATATTCTTTTATGCGCTGGTTATTAAAATAAATGGGCCCGGTCTGGCTACAGGTTTTTCGCTGTGTTGGTCCGGGTCTGCTATGTAGAATAGACCATCCACCTTCCCATCAGGCAGCTCTTACGTGACGTGCAAAGATTAAATGGGTCTTTATGCACAAAACTTTATGACTTAGTATCTTCGACTAGTCGTGGGTGCCTTGGTTGTGCCTCTGCCTACCTCTTCGCGGATATGTGCGTATACTTTTTTTTGAACAAAACCTCTGGTGGTAGAGTTTCTATTCCTTACCTATTCCTGCCGCCATAGTGACAGTGTCATGTTCCGGTCCGAAGTGTAGGGTAGCCGGTAGACTTGCACAATTGAACTAACATCTCGTCCACAAGACACCGACGCTAACACAACGGTCATGGTATCTTTCGGCCACTGTTGTCTCTTTCCATCAAGGGGCCGTCCTGTCAGTGTGCTTGTTCGCTGTCTTATTGCATATATATATCTATATATCAATACGTGATGACAAAACTTTGGACCCCTTTTTACGAAAATTGCGCGGACGCAGGAGCATAAAATTTGGTACACTTATAGTTTATGTGTGGGAATTATGCTCATTAAGTACATTAAATCAATGAATAAAACATTACCCACACTACCGTGCATTTGACACACACAAACAGATATATTGACGATAACGATAAAAGATCACAAATGGCTAAAAAGTTTGGAAACAAAGTAGTTGGTCTTGAGAAAAGAAGATGGGGTCTTATCAACAAGATATTAAAATTTATTATGGTCGAATTTCGACCAATGGTCGACCACGGACCACTAGTATATATAAAAACTTGAGTGGATGCAGGTTAGCTCTAGTTGAATCTTGGTTAGTCCGATTGGTGGTTGGTCCGATTTGCTAGATATATTAGTAACCGCCTTAAAACGGGCTCAGCCTTGACTTCATGGGCATTATAACCTGTTGACATACTAATCATAGAATTTACGCTCCGCTCCGTAAACAAAATATATCCAAATGTATTGTAATTACGATAAAATACAGTCCAATTTGTCACTATACTGTTCCGGATTTTAGAGTTTTCTACACTTAACTAGTTTACTAAATAAACTTACTCAATCAAAATCCTTATGATTCCAGCTTCATCTTGGCTATCCACCTTTGTTGTGTATATTACTCATTTTACCTACATACATACATGCAATCTTCACGTTAAATCCCATGCAAGATATGCTGAAATTATTTATATTTATTTATAGTCGTATATAAGTGCTTTTCATAATTGATATTTAATTAGGAAATTCGTCAACTTGATAACTTTCCTGTCAATGAAAACAAACTCACCAGCCATTAGTAAGTTGTCAGAAAAATTTAAGACATAATTTAGTTCAACGAAGAGAATAATTCCCATCATCCTGAAAATGTAAAGTAATCACAACATTTTAAGCAAATTTCGCTTTTAATTAAAACCCACAAAATTCGCCTTCCAAATCTAAAAACCACGTTAATATTTCATACTGATTAAGCGATTCCCATCCCATCATCCATTTGCAATCCTCCATTATTCTGGCATTGCTGCAATCTTGAGCGGAAATTTTCGTTAACAACTTAACATGTTTTTGTTGAGATGTTTTGGATTTATATGCCAATACGATCCCCTTTAACTCGTCAAAAGTTACTGGGTTGGTGTTGTAAACTTTAGCCCTAAGATATCCCCAAAGAAAAAAAACCATTGGGGATAGATCTGGACTACGAAGCGGCCAGTTAACATGTCCCCTCTTTCCAATATCACTTTTGATTCAAAATGTCTTGAGCAGCCTTTAACGAGTCATTACATAAATGACAAGTGACTACATCTTGCTGAAACCATGACCGTGGATTAATATTAACAAAACCTTGCATCGCTGGCGCGAAAAAGTCATGTATCATGGTTATATAAAGCTCGGGATTGACCGTCACCGTACGTCCTCTTGAGTCTTCAAAAAAGAATGGATCAGCTAGAGGCATTATTGCCTCTTGCTGATAAAGCAGCCCAAACTGTGACTTTGAAATGTAGGGGTTTTTGATGTTTTAATCTCGGATTAGTTTCACTCCATTAACGACAATTTTGTCTATTAATGCCCACTTAGGAAGAAGAGTGCCTCGTCTGCGAACAAAATGTTTGTAAAGCTGGAGAACCGCTCTACCATTTCGTTTGCAAACTGCAATCTAGTAGCATTGTCCTGAGACCTTAATTCCTGCACCATTTGGATTTTACAGGTCTAGGTCCCTCGATGTTCAAGGCGACCAGATCGAAGTACCTAAATCCTTTGTTGAACCCGTTTTTTCACTTTTTTTTTTTTAAAAATACTAGCGTTCTGCACTTCTCCTACACATACACTATAATTGTGCCAAATTTTATGCTCCTGCGTCCGCGCAATTTTCGTAAATAGGTTCCAAAGTTTTAGGATCACGTATTAATAAAGTCTGGTTTGTTACAATACTTATAACTCGAGATCTGCTAGACCAATTTTCATGGTTTTTGATTCGTTGGATTTGTCTCCGCCCCGAATAGCAGAATACACCTTAAAAACAAAAAAAAAATATGAAATATGATTCATATTTCATATATTTTTTTTGTTTTTATTGTTCTATATAATATATAAAAGAAAGTTGTGATAGTTAAACCGATTAGGCTGAAAATTGATGAAGAGGTAGCTTAGAACCGGGAGAAATCATGGAGTACATTTTATTCCTTACAACAGCGAGGAAACTAGAAAAAACGACACTAATTATTCCCATACAAACTGAACGGGCGGAACGAAGTTCTAATATATTAGCTAGTATAATTATAACTGTCCTATTTCTAACCGAGTTCAAAAAAAGGAGGAGGTTCTCAATTCGACCGGTATATTTTTTTGTGTGTACACCGATTTCGCTGAGGTTTCTGAACCGATTTACGTAGTTAATTCTTTTATGTTCGATGAGGAATTGGTTTCGAATTGGTCCCATAAAAAAAATTATTCAGGTAGGCCCATTAGTTTTTATTTTATGAGCATTTTTATCAACTTTCACCTATCCCAATGTCTATCCTATTAATATTATAAATGCGAAAGTTTGTAAGTATGGATGTATGGATGTTTGTTACTCTTTCACGCTCGAATGGCTGAACGGATTTGTCTGAAATTTGGAAGACAGATAGATTGTGACCTGGATTAACATATAGGCTATTTTTAATCCCGATCGCACACCGGGTTTCTGTGACCACGCGGGCGAAGCCGCAGGTAGCAGCTAGTTTTTACTAAATTAAATCAAACCTCCGGACTAAATTTGATCCACTAACGGACAATGTTAATAATGTATCTCAATCTAATGGATTTCAAGCAATCTAGATAGCTGCGTATCCGTCGGCCTATCCCATACCTAATTGCCATATTTATCCTGTCCACAGATATGTTATTGGCAAGCGATAACATAAAAATGGATCGAAATATCAATCTTGGACAGCAAGTTTTGGATTAGAATTGATTATTAATATTGGCCGTTAGGTGACTTAGTGACAAGATTATAGACACATCGGCATTCAGCAATGTGCTATAAAGATATTTAATAAGGTTATAATATTATATATAGCTTTATACTATGGTATAAAGATATTTACTTATAAGATAATTAAATCATATCAGCAATGCATTAAAAAGTATTAAATAAAAATAACTGCGTTCAAAAAAACCGACTTCAAAACAAAGACAAAAAAAAATATAAAAAATTAATATTACTTCTTAAAAACTTCAAATTTATTAGTAAGTAGCACATATTAAAATAATAGGTAGTATATAATTTATATCAAATCTTTATTATTTTTTAGTTTTGAAGTCGGTTTTTTAACGCAGTTATTTTTATTAAAAATAGGGCAGTGTATTTCACAAATATCATCTTTTTTTTCCTCACGACTGCACTGAAATTGTAGTAGAAGCAGAGGAGGTGTCGGTTCGGCTAAGGAGAAACCTCCTTCACGTATGCAGGAGGCTGCAACTAGTTTGCCAGACGGTGAGTCTCCACCGCACGCGACTAGGTGCAATCAGGACTCTCATGTATTGCTGAACTTTTAGAAATGTAAAATCTTTATGAAGAGCGCGTTCCGAAAATTTTACCTTACTAATTACCAATTATTTATTTTAATAAGATCAGCTGCCAAACGAGAACGTTTAACGTCTTGAATCACCTTAATTATTGTAATCATAATAATTAACACTTTTAAATTGACTTAAATGTAACTTAGCCTACGCGCTAAATACGTAATGTATTTATAATAGTCGTTTCTTGTGTTTTCTCATATCAGCCAGTTAAGAACCCTCTTTTTTGCAAAAGATTAAAAACAAATTTAGAAATGCTTAATTATAATTCTTCAAGTTAAAGCAAATCCACATCTCAAAGGGAATGTTGCCATGCTCCGAACCTGCATATTTCGCTGTAGGCTACGCTTCTTAAAATTATTTCAACGAAATTAAAGATTATCTTATAAACTTTTACAAACGCAAATGTTAAGACCGGCTTTAAATCTTCGAAGCTCAGTAAATCGCGAAAATTTGGGAAATTTAAACATTGGTTTAATGTTTTCAAAAGGATTTCATTACGCTTGTAAAACGAAAAACGAGGTGGAGTTGGATAGGCTCCCATCAAACTTTTATGGGATTTTAAATCAAACAGAGTGTTTTCATAATGGTAAGACATGCTTTTACCGATGGTCATGGTACTTTTTTGCCAAGATTTAGGAAAATGAAGTTTTCACGTACAAGTAAGTTTTAAATATAGTGCAAATAAGGGACAGCGAATTATTTGGGTGCATAGCGAACACAGGTATTGAAGAGAAATGTGTTTTAGCTGACGCCGACAACTGGAGCAAACTCTTTGCTGAAGGTCATCACTAAAATCAGGATGATCATGTTGTTTTAAAATTGCAGAGATTTTGAGTTTTTATTAAAAGAAAAAGAAAGTGTGTAAGAGGTTATCGGAAAACTAGCTGTTCCGGCGAACTTCGTTACATCCGTTCAGTTGTATGGGAGAAATTAAAATGTTGTTTTTTTATAATTTCGTCGTAATAAAAAGCATCCTTTGTCCCTTTTCTGATGTCTGCTACGTCCCCATAAATTTTTATCTAAATTGGTTTAGTAGTTCTTGAGTTATCAGTAGTTTAACTAACACGGCTTTCTTTTAAATATAGGTATATACCTATATAGATTAGTATATATGTTACTGTTAAAATATCTCAATTTTTTCTAAATTTTAGAAAAGGTTAAATAGCTTAAAATATTGTTATTAGTTAAAATGTTAATTTGACGATATACGGTTATTCTTTCACCAGAACAAAGCCACAAAATCAAAAACTTGACAATAACCTTATGTAAACGCCAAAATACGTCACTGACACTACTAAACCACTCAAATTATGTGTACACTGGCTTCAAATGAGAGCTGCAATTAGCATTTGCACAATATTACTTGTTTCTACTATACAATAACAAGTGTTAGATATATATGTATATGTACAAATAAAACACTCCCCTAAAACCGCAGTCGGCTTAAAAGGAGGCATATTTGCAAATCAAACAAAAGGAAACCGTCTGAACTCTAGTGCGGTGTAACCTCGGGCAAGGGCATAGAAATAATAGGACTAAAGTGGACAATATTTGTGTTGAGTGACGTCAATGTGACGTCACGGGTGCGGTCGGCAAACACCGGCGACATGATTTATGAACCCTCCACGTGACAAATCGGCCTGGAGCTCCCTCGACATCCATCAACTGGAACTTCTTTATGTTAACCCTTAACGTTTAAACGATTAGAATAGCAAGTTATTGACGTGTTTGTAAAACTAGTGCTTGTGGCGGTTTCGCTTACAGTTTTCTACATTTTATAAGATATTGAGCTAGTAGACTTCCCTCCCGTCGAAAAAACAACCAGTATTTATAGACACCATAAACGTAGGTTACATTTTTGATTTCTGTAGGTGCTGGTCGCTTATGGCTTAGATCTTGGGCTACGTTTTTAAGACTACCGGCTAATTTTAACGTCTCTAACGAAATACAGCAACAGCAAGCTGACACTGAACAATCTACTTATAATTAGGATTGATTATACTAATTTACAGGAATAAACATTCCATCGATTCTTTTACCTATTTAGAACCTGTTTAGAAGAACATACAAGGAATCTTGTCAACTTCTTGCCTCTAGCTATCTTTACACGCAAAAATGATACTACAACAAGAGACAGTTGCTACGTGAAATAAGAACAAATAAACACACTTTCGCATTTAGAATTTTCGTATTAATATATGTAGCAATTTTCATGAAACGTCAATGTTTAATTATAAGCAGATTTAATTAAGATCGCGAGATAGCACTGTTTATGTACGAAATAATTAGTAATTAGAACAATAACTATAGAATATCGTTCATTAGGGACGTTCAATGGACAAAGATATACAAATTATATATGTTTCATAAATGAAGCTATTGGACGGTTTTCAAGTGAAAATTTGTCATAAAAAGCGTTGCGTAAAAAAGCGTAAAATCTGAGTCACCCTAAAACAAAGTCAAGTGACATTTGAATTACATGATGCTAGAATTCAAAAGCCAACATGAATAGTTTAGAGTATCATATACAGGGTTACTTTCAAAAGACCGGCCAAATTTTAGTATATGGCTGAAATGATAGTGCATTTAAAATATTGACTGCTAAATTGTAATAATTACTTTTGTAAACATTAATTTAAAATAGTCGGCGTTAATAATTCACTTCTTGTCGCGCTACATCGTACCTACTACGAGTCGTGACGTCACCAACCTGCGTATACGATTGCGGTCGGCGTTTACGTCATCTCTCAAAATTTGGCTGGTACTTTAAATGTTACCCTGTATATGTATATATGTATCTATCATCGATATATTTATATGTATATATCATACTTTATTTTGTAACGTTACAGGCTGCTCAAGTAGTCACCAATATTTTAGTTTTCACAAACAAAAATTTGCAAATTTATTTTATAAAAACTAGAATATTTGCAAATTATTCATTTATTTATTTAACACTTTATTGCACACAAAAAACAAAAAAATACACATAATACATGAGAAGTAAAAACGCACAATAGGCGAGCTCATCTCTAACTAAAGAAATTTCTTCCAGCCAACCCAAAAAAAATAAAGCTGTGAAAATAAAATGGAAGGCATCGTGTACAAAAAACAACTATAGCTAAACTTAGAACAAGTTGAAAAAAATATAATAATCAAGTATGTAAAAACAAAACAGGTACAATTATCATTATATTATATGAGTATGTTATTGTGTCAACGATAAGTAATGTTCCTTCAATCTTTTCTTAAAAGTAGTTACAGAAGGGTTGTCATGAATTACAACAAATAAAGAGGCAAACGTCGCTTTGTTTGCCACTAACACCATGTCCATGTCATACTAGAACTAGACCACCGCGAATTATTTGCACATAGGTTAATGATTTTTTAATTAAGAGTTTAAGTAGACCCTAAAAATTAGACTTTACTACCTGCTTGGATTATTCAGATAAATTTTATGTTTTATTAGCGGGACATGTGTGTTAAAAGTATATTACAAAAGTATTTAAACAAACATAAAATGCAGACCTTACAGAAAGACTAGCCTTTATTCGTCAAACAAATCTAAATCTGTATTATAATGTAATTATTAATTAGTTACTACATATATCGAAAGTACAAGTAACATTGTATATGTGTATGTGATACATTAGGTAATATTACAGAAAGGTACATAAAGCAAGCAGATTGCTCTCGGTGTAATAAGCGGGATATTAGCGTTCCCAGCGAGCTATCCAGGCTAATTTCATTATTAGGTCGAGAACGCACGTGCCTACAACAATAGCCCCGAGATTATTGCGCGAGTATGCACTCAGCGTGGTGTAAGAGGAGATTAGAAATATTGTTTTAAAGTGTTCAATGTTATAAAAAAAATGTTGTTATGTGATATATCAGCAAACAAATACACGGGTCTCCTGATGTTAAGAGAGTACTGTGGCATATATATACCAGAGATGTTCAGGTGCGTCCGCTGTCCTACGACCGGGATGCAAGCCTATTGTGCAAGTTTACCGGCTACCCTAACCGGCTATCGAAACATGACAGAGTCATAACGGGGGCAGGAGTAGGTAAGGGGGTGGTTACTGGCCGACCAAGTTGATGGACAGCACTCTGCCACCAGTGATCTTATTGGTAATGACCTATGTTTTAACCTGTGTTCGCTTCTTACGAACTGCCAGACAGAAACTCATCGGACTCAGACCAAGACAGAGAAAGTTGTAAAAATCGTCTTAAAATATGTATTTAGGTACCTACGCCAACACTGGGCCACTAGAGCTGTAGAGCTAGGTGTAGTGGTCCATATTATCTGTAGTGTAGTGGTCCGGTGTTGGTGATGTATACATAAGGTCTCGAAATCAATTTCCGGGTTAGTCATCTTAAAAATTTGCTTTTTCAATTTTCTAATAAAAACCACGTTGCCTGATTGGATAAGTGGCTAGTTGGCTATCGGTTGGCCACCAATCATATTGTGAGAGACGATGTTATTTCGACTTATGATGGGCGCCCTGGTTGTACCTTTGTCTACCTCTTTGAGGATGTTGGCATGATTACTATTTAATAATATTGTGAAACTTTTACAAAATTGTGTTTTGACTGCTTTGCGAATAAAGAAATAAGTATTTGAATTGTAGATAAAAGAAAGGAAATTATAGGAAAATCAGATATACAAATCATTATACCTTAAGCGTCTTGCGTATCTTTGCCAGTTAACCTGGAACGCGACAATGACGAGCAGTAATAGTACGACGCCAAATACCAATACAGGCGATTCGAATCTGACTACAAACTCTTGTAACATATTGTAAATGGAAAGTAAATGTTTACAATGATTTCACATGCAGATTATTGTTCACGAACGAGCTTCGTTATCGTTGCTTTTCTCCTTTACTACTCTCATTTTGATTTGGCAAAATGAGAGTAGTAAAGGAGAAAAGCAACGATAGAACAACACTTGTAACTTGCCCCGCAGTGTTTGTTTACAGCCTGAAGCGATACCGCGACAAAGTCTAATGAGCCTTCCGAAGCTTCTGGGTACAAGGGGCGGAAGTTTGCCGAAATTAGGCTTCCTTAGTGTAACCTAATATTATGTTAAACACGAAATCACAAAGCATACTTATCAAATCAATTTGGCGTAGGGATGTGTGACCCCATCGCCTTCCGAAATAATATAGAATAGTTAATGTGCCAAATTGTCTACAGAACATATCACTGGGTCACAATTGTTCAAATATATTTTGATTTCTATAAATTTTAAAGAAAGAAAAAATTTCGCCCCAGACTGGATTTGAACCTGTAACCTTTTGTCTCAAGCCGACGAATGCTCTAACCAATTGAGCTACTGAGGATTCAAGTCCCGTGGCGAAATTTTTTAATTCCCTTCTAACCCGTTAACGCGGGTAGCTATGTCCAATAGATACACAATTCTGAGTACTAACCAAATGACAGGGCAAGTGCTAAAATAAAAATACGTTGCGAGAAACGAAAGTTATGGCCATTCTAAAATGTGAATTTCATCTGTAATTATGAACTCATTTGGTGGGTACTCAGAATTGTGTATCTATAGGACATAACTACCCGCGTTAACGGGTTAGAAGGGAATTAAAAAAATTTTTTTCTTTGTTTAAAATTTATAGAAATTTATCCCAAGCATAGGGCAAGTGCTAAAATAAATATATTTTGATTGTTTTATAAAAGCGAAATTTGTTTATACGTAGTCATTTCATAAATAGCTTTGACAAATTTCAGAAATCCTTTAACTAAATAAATAAAACAACTTGACAACTCTTTGTCAAGTCAAGTTGTTTCACATATACTGTACAAGTGTCGCATCTGTGTAAATCTTAAATCCACAACCGGATCGGAACAGAACTATTAATTTACGGCCAATATTAATAATAAATCCTAATCCAAAACTTGCTGTCCAAGATTGATATTTTGATCCATTTTTATGTTATCGCTTGCCAATAACATATCTGTGGACAGGATAAATATGGCAATTGGGTATGGGATAGGCCGCCGGATACGCAGCTATCTAGATTGCTTGAAATCCATTAGATTGAGATATATTATTAACATTGGCCGTTAGATCACTTGAGTATACCACCAGCCAGACTAAGTCACCAACTACTCACTCGGATTATGAGTATTCAGTATATGCCTCCTTTACGTCAATGCTTGCCTTTTTTATTTAGCTTAGAGAGAAAGATACTAACATACCCACGCAAGATACTTAACACTGTTTAGAAGTAATTTAGTAGTAGAAATTGGCAACCCATCTGCTGTCAAGTATATTTTCTTACTATAGGGAAGTAGTACATACTAAGATTCGTCGTTTTTGGGAATGAGAAAATATCTAAACCACTTTCACGGTCTGTTGCTTCCGCCATTAGCTACGAACTTACTCATTCATAGCAACGGCACTGAAATGCAAATATGAAGTACCTTACAGGATATTCATTACCCTGACATTGTACACTTTCAGTGCTCGGCACTTGTGAAACTCCATTAATAATTATTAATTGTTTCACTTATACTTATATAACATACAATAAGTGGTAGTGTATTGTAATGATAATAGCTACTACTGCTACGATAATAACAAGTTTAAATCATCGCATTTAGCTGACATTTCTACATGTGAAATACATACATACATACAAACATATCTTCACACCAAGCCCCTTACGGGGTTGGCAGAGAGTATCGAGTTCCAGACCTCACGATTCTGACAAACTTGTCTGGCTTCCTTCACATTAATTACCCTTTTCATACAAACACGCCGGTTTTAGAGACTCACACTACCCTCGGATAATATCCGAGTGATCTGATCGCAAAATGTCAACCTTGGTCTCCCCGAGTACATCCATCAACATTCACATTAAATATCTACTTTGTCAATCTTTCATCTGCCAATCTTTCCACATGACCGAACCAGCGGAGCATGCCCTTTCGCATTTTAACACCAACACTTTCTTGAAATCCCACTCTTTCCTGGATCTCAAGGATGCGTTCAGTGAGCGTTACACCACGTTAGTGTGAAATATCGACGAATAAATTACAATCGCTAACTATTCCTGGTGGTAGAATGCAGCAATTTGTCCGAGGTGGATCCCTACCGCATTAGCTGTTCCTTCCGCTATATTGACGACGTCATGTTTTGGTCTGGAAGGTAAGGTAGCCGGTAGACTTGCACAATAGGTCAACGTCTATGGTGTCTATAGGCCACGATTGATAGACCTTCAGGAGAGTGGAGACCTGTGTACTTATTCGCTGACATATCTCATAAAAAAGATTTTGCATCTAATTATCTAATTTAACTTTTTTCTTTTTTGGTAAGTTATAGCAGGTACAGGGTTGTGACCACACCAGTAATGGCTTAATTTGTCGGGGCTATGAGCTAATTAGACAGTGATATAAAAAATAACATTAAAAATACATATTTTCCCTTGTGTCCTAGTAATATGAGCTATTAAAAATCTAAATGTAATCTACCGAAAATAGAGAAGACTTCAATAAATGATCCTGAAAGATAATTTTATCGGACCTAATTAAAACATTCTCCAACTTTGAAGGCTGTTGAAATGTTTGACGTAACGAAACTCTTAAAACGTTCCCGGGAATTTCATGGAAAGATAAAAGTCGTATTTAATTTTATCTCCTTATTCCAGCAATTTAGCTTCCTTCAAGTATTTTAGTCCTGTTAAGTATCGAAAGGTTTATTTCACTTGGACTTTACTTTTCAACCGATGCATTAAAATTCTTATTTCGAGTTATTAACTACCTATAACTACATACCTACCTTTTTGTGTGACAATTGTGATGATACATATTTTTATTTTAGCACTTGCCCTGTGCTTGGGATAAATTTCTATAAATTTTAAAGAAAGAAAAAATTTACGTTGCGTTTACGTTGCGAGAAACGAAAGTTATGGCCATTCTAAAATGTGAATTTCATCTGTAATGATGAACTCATTTGGTGGGTACTCAGAATTGTGTATCTATAGGACATAACTACCCGCGTTAACGGGTTAGAAAGGAATCAAAAATTTCGCCTCGGGACTTGAATCCTCAGTAGCTCAATTGGTTAGAGCATTCGTCGGCTTGAGACGAAAGGTTACAGGTTCAAATCCTGTCTGGGGCGAAATTTTTTCTTTCTTTAAAAATTTATAGAGATACATATTTTGTTTTAAAGCAAAGGTCCCATTTGACTTTATCGTGTAAGTTTTAGTTGACTGCCTTGTTGATCTATGGGATAGCGCACGTACACATCTAAATCAACCTACCAACTGCGAGGCTCGGGTTCGATCCCGGACGGTTCATGCATTAATGTGATGAACATGTTTGCGTTGCTGGGGGGCAACCCAATCCAATTTAATGGTTGCTGGGCCTGGCTGGTAATTAAATTTATTGTTATACATATTTAATTATTATATATAAGTATCGTTGACTATTTGCAGGTATGTTTATTTATTTTTGTACTGGTACTATTACACATACACATGTTAAATAACACTGCTACTTTTCCACAATACATTTTATTTAATACTTTATGTGACACAGAGACATCAGAGCTTTACAACAAATAAATCTATTTCGTTGCTGTTAGTTACTTATACTGACGGTACAAAAGTAAAAAAAACCCAAACGATGGATACTCACTACGGTTTTCGCTACAATATCAATTAAAAGCTAAATAATATAAAAAACTTGGGCACTAAGTGAAACACACCAACGCAAATCGCATCCGTGCTGGTTATCCTAATTCCGAACATTTGAAATCCGCGTTTTTAACAAGCGCTTTAACAAAAGCAAAAACTTTCTAAAATTTAAAACCTTTCTCTTTTCAGCGGTATAAATAAGTAATTGCTTATTACCGCACTCCCGAGGGAACCTTTTGAAAATGTTTCGCCAGGATTTAGAAAATAGATTCAATCTCTTAGCTCATTCAACTTGCACGATAAACTTCGTTAAAATAAACATTTTCTTTAGCGTTTGCTTCGACACATAAATAATGTTTTTCGGGTTCCACGCAATATCGCGTAATAATCAATTTTCCAACCCTGCTAACAAAACCGCACAAAAAAAAATCTTTCAGTTAATACGAAATGTAGAACTGAAATCTATTTTAGCCGATTTCATTTATGTACTCACTCAAGCTATTTGACCTTCAATAAATTAATAGAAGAATGTTTGTTATTTCACATTCGTGCTACGGAACTTTCCTGAGGTCAGTGTGGCTCGTTCTTGTCTTTTTTTCGTTGTAGATATTTACATGTTGTGTATATTTACATGTTGTATATATTTACATGTACACCATCTTTTATGTTATCGAATTTTCGACATTTTCTCAATGACGTTTCGTAATACCAAACCGAAATTTTGTACACGCATGGATTTAAAATAAAATTTCTCGGAACTACATAGTATAATTACATTCATACTGAGCTTCTTTCATAAGTAAGTTTACTGACGAATCGAACTTCTTTCCTGGAACACGACGACAGCGATCACTAACATTGTGGCGAGAAGTTTAGTACGTATACATATATATATATATATATTAAGTACTACTATTTAAATTATGCGCTTCGGTTTACAATTTTTACACTTTTAAATTGGCTGACGTAATCGAAAGTTAAGCGAAATGATAAAGTATGTGTAATAACAACTCTATAATAAATATCTTTAAAATACATTCGGATTTCCCAAGCTTGAAAAATACAGCCGAAGCGCATTATTTAAATAGTACTACTGTAATATGGTGAAACCAACTATATCGAGTTGCAGTAAGAGCCGACTGCCGGCCCTAGTGACATCCTGTTATTAATCACCAGATTGTTTCACTATCGTGCGATAGAATCGTCGCATTTCTGCGCCAACATGTATACCAACATGATATTAGTATTAGTTAGGGAAGTGAAATATTCCCTCTCTTTACCTTCACAGTAGGAGAAGAGAAATATCAAATTAATTCAAAATCTGTAACCAAATGGGACGGGCTAAAGCAATACAATACATAGAGTATTTCTACTAAACTGCGCAGTCCATCTTCAGAGATTTAACTGACTGATGTTATCTATGTTTTTTTACAAATCTTTAATCTGCTACAATGTATTTTAATTCAACATTGAAACACTTAAATGTACTTATGTTGTTCATTTCATTTAGCTTTCTACAAATATCTTCCTCGATAACGTTAAAATTTTTGACGAATCCTGCAAATTCTTTCACTGTGAGACAGGCTAATCTATAGCGTCTCTTCTTCTTCTTTCTTTAGGTTTTGGCCTTCACGTTAGTATTTAGCCATTAGTCAAGTAGTAATTTGCATCAAATTTTATATCAATTTCAATTAATTTTAATTAGTCATCAGTCATAAGTCGTCAATAAGTCATGTCAGGCTCTTGGGTAAAACGGTGACCTTTTTTACACAAGCTCATGTAATGAGTTTTAGCGGCAACTAGGAAATATACGATACGCTTATTTCTTCATGATTATTTCATTTGTGCACTTTCACTGAACAAAATTGTACAAAATGCCACCAAAATTGACTAATTTCACTCAATATTAAC
>NJDC01000502.1:48649-64604 GCA_002245475.1 Calephelis virginiensis
CAATTATATCCCGAGAAAGGCTAAGCACCATCAAACTATGGTGTTTTCCTTATCACCGGGAAAATGTTGTATGAAAATTGGATAAGCAATGCTTAGTCCATACAAACTGTTAGCAGCTCTTAAAATCGAGCGATACGAATGTCTCCGGGTCATCTAGTTTTCATATACAAATAAACTATCAAAAGAAGTAAATCTTTTCACATAGAATTTATGTGGTATATATGTTCAACGAGTGTCGGCTGCGTTTGGTTTACAGGTGACAAAGCGAAATTTCAAAACTGTCAAATATTTTTTGGGCGTATTTTATTGGAAAAGTTACATTTTCACGAATTCGTCATTCATGAATTTGTGAGATAATGTTTATATTCAATTACGTGATAATATTATCACCATACTCGTCACATTTTTAAGAACTCGTACTTCCGATATGAATTTTCTGGCTTAATAAAATAAAAAAGAGAGGACTTCTTTAATTTATATTTTTTATATAAAAAAATAATGAAATTGTAGTTTCGAGCGGTGACCTGGGGGGTGATTCTGTATCTCAGTTGTCAACTCAAACTGTACAAGTGTACATCAAATGACGTCATTTGTGTTTGCTATCTCTATTGTATTTATGTTGGTCACTGGAGATACCAAATACAAAACACGTCATTTGACAGCGATTCGATGTACACTCATTCATTTTGAGTTGGTAACTGAGTTACATAATCACCCCCCTGGATATCCATACTTACCTAACTTATTTAACATGGGCTCCTGTCTTCCAGTACAATATTGTGTTTAGTTATAAGTTTATTTGCTAAAAGTATAATTTGTATATGACTTTATCCTTGGATGAAATAAATAAAGAAATGCTTAATATTTATTTGCTCATACTGTAATAACTATAAAATTGAAAATTATTAATTTTCCCGACGGATGGTTATCATCCGTAAATTATAGAACTATGACACTGAAGAACACTATCAGCTTTCCCAATCGGTCCATTCGTTAAGGAGCCATGATGTCACAAACAGACACGTCAAACTTATCACCTTTTTCCATCTTTGATTAAAAAACAGCCGTATCTAGCGTTTGTACGGTGTGAGCCAGGGGTTGATAAAGGAATATCAAACATCCACGAATTTCAGAGGCGTACCGCAAACGCCGCGCCGACGGAAATGAAATTCCGACGCGGTCAAATCATTTTCCATCTGCCGCGTACCAGGAAGACGGTATTCTTGAGAAATATGCATTGTTCTTTGAAGTATTCTACGTACTTCAAAAGTAAAAAGTCTTCATGTCAAAGCAGTTGCATTTAAGCATAGATTCTTTTGTTTTTCGCGTCATTTCGTAGATTTTTTTAAATAGGAAATATCATGATGAATGAGTTGAAAGACACAAAACAGACGGATTACATTATGATAAGAAATACATGTCCTTTATAAACCAAAGTCGATAATGATGCATTGCCAACCTGAGGCTTGGATGTTAAGCTTTTACCGTAAACTGATTGCCTTCTTGTTGAGACGTATATAGTAAGGCCATTACATCGAGGAGAGTGTGTGCAGGGAATAGTGTGAATGGAGTGTTGGGTAAACTATTTCAAAGCGTGGTTTTGAGTCAAAAAACTAGACTCGCTTTGCATAATTCTGTGCTTATCCCAAACGTTGTTGTATGGAAGCGAGAATTGGGTATGTCAGAAAGAGCATGAAAGTAGGATAAATGCGGTCGAAATGAGAGCACCATGTAAAATCTGTGGTGTAACGCTTGCTGACCGCTTTCGTAACAGTGAGATCCGAGAAAGAGTGGGATTGAAAGAAAGTGTTGGTATTAAAATGCGAAATGGCATGCTCCGCTGGTTCGGTCATGTGGAAAAAATGACAGATGAAAGATTGACAAAGCTGATATACTATGCGAATGGATGGATGTAGGTACCCGGGGAGACCAAGGTTGACATTCCACGATCAGATCACTCGGATTTCATCCGAGAGTGATGTTAAGAGTCTCCGAAACCGGCGTGTTTGTATGAAAAGGGTAATGAATGTGAAGGAAGCCAGACAGATTTGTCAGTATCGTGAGCTCTGGCACTCGATACTCTCTGCCTACCTTGTAAGGGACCTGGCGTGTAGATATGTATGTATGTAGCACATCAACCTGCGAGAACCATCATACAACCCTACCACCGAGTCATAGCCACAGTGTTAGTGATAAATAAAGGTGTCACAGATGGTACACTCTATATTCTTCAAAGGAACCCGCAACTAACTCTAGACAATCATGACATTAGAAATATATAAAAAATAAGTTTATATATTATAATTATTATACAATTATAAATACGAGTATAAACTCGCCTTTTCCTTATTCAATAAATTCTCAAGTAATGTCCGGGCCAAATGAAAACAAATGTAATTGTCCTTCCTAAATTGGGTGCCGACAAACTGACTCATGCCCCCATGGATATTAATTTAGTAATACCGATTACCCTTCATTGAAAATGGTCTAACTTCATATCTACCATACTTTCTATGATTGATAGAGTAGGCAAGTTTAATTAGATTCATTAAAGTTGTATGAGAATAGATTTTTTTAATAAACAGTAATTGCCGCGTCAAATTGGGCACATTGTATCTGATTCCTTTGTTTGATGAAATTAAAAGTATAAACAAAAACAATTAAGTAATAATAAAACTTTGTAAAAATGCTTGGTCACTTGGTATAATTATAGTTCGTTGGAGCAATAAAATATCGGCATTAATGGACTTGCGAAAAGCTTTAGATCAGAAATACATTTTTCATGTATGGTGTATTTTTTTTTTCAAATTATTTACAGCATATATTTCAATTTAAAATGTGGTAGAAAATGTTTTTGTAGCACCTCATTCCACTCACGTAAAATTAGATATTTTATACTCTACAAAACAGTGGACTAGTTTTAGTAGTTGGATAACATCTTCTGCATCCATTTTCTCCCGTGTTGGTCTGAGCTCCTTTGCAGAATACACCATTTGCCTTCCTGTAAGCCAAAAGGCAAGCATAGGCTTACCGTGACATCTGACTAGGTGGTAGAGTTTCGCAGTTACTCTCACGGATTGGTACCCTCACTTTACCTATACTTGCTGTTGACGTGTTCCGATGCGGAGGATCAGGTAGCTGTTAAACTTACTTTTGCTCGAGGGTAAGGTTGGCAATGCACCATTACTACCTTTGGTGTCTCTAAGCGGCGTGAATTTCTCACCATCAAAGATATCCGTCTGCTTGTTTGCCTTCCAATATCATAAAAAAACAACAGAATTCACAAAACTAATCGTTGAAAATTACATTGCGATTTAAATGTACTTACTCATATATAAGTTCACTTTTAGGTGTACACTAGCCGTGGCTTTTTTTGTTTATTCGGCGGAATATTTTGGCAACCAGGCGACCGTGTCCAAGTGAAGACTTGCTCTCAGATACACACCTTTTAAACTGTTATAGCGATAGATTGGGTTTATCACTGGTATTTTAATTTCAGGCGTTTCGGCGTAGTAGACAAACGATTCTGTGTGGAAGGTGGATCCCGGTGTGGCAAGGGTGAGGGCCTGTTTATCTTCGCGGCGGAAGGGGGTCGGGAGCTGACGGAACTCCTCAACATATATTCCCATGAGGCGCATTCTCGACTGAGCATCGCATCTAGATGTGGTTCAGGTGAATATTCCTTCTGTGTTATACCAATGGTAGGCTGGTTGTTGATTTTTAAAACATTTCGACACTCTCCGGGAACAGTTGGTTCCCTGCTATACTTGAAGCCCGTTAAAAATGTTACCTGAGGTGACTTCTTTCAAAATTATATAAAAATTAAAGATCAAACCTTTTTAAAAAACTCAGGAGTTTTCGATTGTTCATTCTAAGAATCCCTCATCATACAATTGCGTTTAACACCGGTGCTAGGCATATTATACGAATATGAGTAATTGTACTTACTAAACGATACAGTGATCTGAAATGTGGAAAAAATTGTAGTTTTAGAAAAGCGGTTCTCGGACACGAGTTCTTGTATGGAAGACTGCTTCAACCAATCTATGCGGTCGTCATCTCCGTCGTGGGCGGGGCCAGCCAGTCAGACCATGCACTGCTTGTCGGACATGGATGCTCTGGACACTGACGACAAGTTCCGGAGACCAACGTCCTTGCCAAGGTGCTCAAGCTGTATTGGCAAGATCAGCCATTTAACGAGGTTGGTATAATTTTACCTTATTGATATTCTCTTGGTGTAGACTCCGTAATGGATTCCGACAAGTCTGCAGCACGTCTATTCATATGGATTAATGCCGCTCTAGCGGCAAATAATAAGTTACAAAAAATGAGGGCCTTTAAATAAAATGTTACAGTTGTTAACTGACGGAGGAAGTTCTCAATTTCACTGTATGTTTTCTGTATGTTTGTTACGCGTTAATACTCTGCCCATAGCCTAATGATTTTAATGGTGCTTCTTTAGAAAAATAATTTGTGATTCCGAGGTGGTTCGATATTAATTTTATCACTATCGGACTAATGCTTATTGAGTTATACTTCTTGCTTATGTTGACAACCTCATCAATGAACTTTATATAGTGACTACGGGGATATAATACCGTCTTAGTAAAAGCAAATGTGGGTGGATTGTAGAATGTCATCCAAGATCCCCATGAGTATCTAATACCCATATATACCCATGAAGATCTAGGATGACATTCCACAACGGATAAATAAATAAATAAAATATCCATAGAACAAGTCACACGTATTGAATCTAACCCTAAAGTAAGCAAATTATATGCATGTGTAAAAGGCTTTTAATCAACGATTATAATACACAGAAAACATAAATAGATACCAGAATAAATTTCATAAACACCTAGACCCGGAAATGAATACATCTAAATGTTCGTCACACAAATGCCTGACCCCGTCGGGAATCGAACCCGAGCCTCGCGGTTGGTCGATGTTGTTAAGTGTGTACGCTAGCCACTCGACCAACGAGGCGATCACAATGGCGGACGGGTGGCCAAAACGAAGCGGAAGGTGTCAACAGCCGATGCGGGCGTGTTTGTCTGAAGTCTAATGAATGTGAAGGAACCTAGGCAGGTCTGCGAAAGAGATCACTCACGTCTCCAGAGTTTTTTGGTGGTTACTATCTTTTGACATCAGTAAACTGTCCTATTTTATACAAAATCTGCGTTTCAGGTCTGCCACAATGAACACACCTGGCTCCATCATGTCCCCAGTCTGGACGATGGAGAACATAATGGAGAAACGATCAGATTCCGATAGAGCATCCATATACTCTCGCTCCAGTGGGAGTGCCTCCGAGTATTCAGTACCCAGGGGATGCTTGCTCGATAAAAGTTTCGACTCCAAACGTGCCAGTCCCATCGGCTGTTGCACGCCCACTGTGCCAATTAAAACGAGCAGTTCGTGCCAGTGCTGGCAACAACCTAAACCTTGCTGCTGTCGGAAGAAGGTTTTTAATGGTCCATATGAAAATTACGACGTGCCAAAGACACCAATGCCACTAATCCAGGTATTTAATTTTATATATAAGATGTATTAATTTAAACACTTTCTCCATATTGAGGGTATTTTTTAAGAAAAATTACGATAGAAAGGTCAACAACACATCTATGACAATAGTTTTGCAGACGTTCGTGGTCGACAGTGATCACATATCGTCAGGTGACTTCCTAGAAGTTTTCGTTTTCATAATTAGATTTTTTGCGAATAAACCCCATAGACCCCCCCCCCATGTTATCGCTTTGCTGAGATGTTCGACTCGATAAATGATACAAACAGTTTTATTCCCCGTGTTGGTCCGAGCTCCTTTGCAGAAGAGACCATCTGCCTTCCTGCCAGGCAGCTCGTTAAAGGTGAGCATAGGCTAACCGTCACTAACACCGTGACATCTGACTAGGTGGTAGAGTTTCGCAGCGACTCACCCGGATTGGTACCGCTGCCTTACCTACTCCTACCGCCATAACGTCATGACGTATTCCGATTTCGAGGGTAAGGTAGCCGGTAAACATACTTTTGCTCAAGGCCTAACATCCTGGCCTCAGGTTGGCAACGCACCATTACCACCTTTGGTGTCTCTAGGCGGCGTGAATTTCTTACCATTAGGAAATCCGTCGGCTTGTTTGCCTTCTAATATCATAAAAAAAAATCTTGAAAATTTAGACCACTCCATATTCCAGGACTCGCTTTTAGTAATGAAGTCATAATCGTTAATTGCAATATCTAATGGAGTCGTTAACTTCAAACGTTGTACTAAAATTCAATCATATTTTATAATCCATCATGTCACATATTTATGTAAGAAAAATGTATGATTTATACAAAAAAATTAACACTCAATTAATAAAAAGCGAGTCATAAACATAATACGACTGTCATAATTAGTAAATACTACATAAACATTTTATAAAACAGCGATATATTTAATTGGATTATGACATTTTATCTTATTCATTATATAAAAATGAATTCCTATTTCGCGTGGTCATTGCATTACCAATTTTGTTAATTCATTTTTGTTGGTGTTAGTTATTGTCAGGACAAGGTTCTTATGAATATAAAAACCGGGATAATAGGAAAAACAATTTCATTTACTAACTTTAATTTTTTCCATACACACTGTTAATGTCAAGCAATAAAAAGTTTGCCGGGTCAACAAGTACACCAATGGTTGAAAGCCATATTTATAAAAGAAGAAGAAGTATACCAATGTAACCTTGTAGGTTTAACACGTTTTATGTCTACTACGTAAAAACTGTTGGTTTGTTATAAAATGACTACACGGACTTTTATAAACTTCGCCACTATAATGGTTGAAAACAATGACAGAGCAAAACTAGGCAGCCATAAATCATGAGATAATCCGCAGTAATGCGGTTCGCGGAACTAAGTTTGTTGATGCTGCCTCAATTTTGTACATTTCAGAACTTAATATTGTAATATATCTCGTGTTATTTCGGATAAAAGAATCTTCATTGTGGAACATCATTATCGCGCTATATTTTACTAAAATAAAAATACCAAATTGATTCTATTTTTATACGAGATATGTAGGTAAACCTACTAAAGCTGCTTCAACATAGTATAAAACAAAGTCGCTTCCTCTGTCCGTATGTCCCTATGTTGTATGCTTAAATCTTTAAAACTACGCAACGGATTTTGATGCGGATTGCTTTAGAAGATAGTATGATTGAAGAGGAAGATTTATATGTATATTTTATACCCGTGCGAAGCCGGGGCAGGCCGCTCGTACATTATAAAATTATACAACTATTCATTATAATAATAAAAAAACTTTATTGTACAACAAAAACATATGAAGTACCTACCTACTACAATTATTATATTATGTGGTTAAATTTATACGACTGTCGGTTTTATCGCTAATAAGTATTATATTTCTTTGAAAGTTTTTGGTTTTGTCACATATTTTTATTTATGTAATTTTAAGTTGCTTTTTGTACTATATGTTGTGTGTTAATCCATGAATTTTTAATTTTCGTATTCTGTTTTAGGAGCATCCTGTTGATACAAGCTCAGTTGCGGCCAGTCTGTATGATACACCAAAGAAATTAAAATGTCTCATCGGGAGACCGTGTGGCTGTGACCACACTGACACCAATGAGGACAATCGCACACACGAGAACAACAACGTATGTGACCCTAGCGTTAACAATAACTCCGAAACCAATTACGTTAATATCACACCCACCCAACAACCGCACATAGACCTCAGCAATTACGCAAACATAGATCGAGCTACTTTAGAACAATTCGAAAGTTCATTAAAAATTCTTCAAGAAGCTGGATTCAGTCAAGAAGAACTTGACGCTTTAGAAGTCATAAAAGAACACGACGATGACATATCGACTGCAACAACGAATACAGTTTATAAATCCACGGACTGTTGTAATGACCATTTAAACTACATGCAAATGGAACCACTTGAAAATAGTTATTCAAGTAATAGTAAAAACTTCTCAGATAATATCAGTAGGATCAGTCACGTTTCTGATCCGACGCATTCCGACACAGATAACACAATAAGCACTCGAAGATCTAGTTCTGCTGATTTCACCAAAAAATACGATGATGAATTCAGTGTTACGGGAAGATTATGTATCACACCAACGGTTATAAGGAGGGCAAGTAAAACTGAACGTATAAATGAAGGAATACCCGTCACCAGTCTAGAAATTTTTGAGGAAAAAGAGAAAGTTTTTAAAGCACCTGAACCAAAGACAGAGAATATGCTCGTTGCGAAATTGAGGGATGTTGTCAAAATTCGAAGATCGTCAAGTGTGCCGAGCAAGTCTGATAAGAATAGGGATTCCTCGAGTTCTAACGACTCGGGAGTATCAACCGGCTCTTTGAAGCATCACAAAGGAGATTTTAATGAATTTGAAATGCCAATCACAAATTCTAAGTCGTTTAAAAAGCATTTGAAGAACAAGTCATTTAGAAATACTTTGACTCCGTTACATGCACCTTTTTTAAAGTCAAACTCGTCGGATCCGTTGAAAAACTTGACTTTCCAATTTGAAGAGGTATCTACATTAGCAAAGGCGAACTCCTGTGATGTCGATACATTGACAAGAAGAAAAAAGAGAATTGGTAAGTTTACGTTATTTGATTTTTTCGTCAAAGGCAAATAAATATTAAGATGTTGTTTTGTAATCTTTTTTATGTGATAAGCTCTCCCTCGCGACGACCACAGACGTTTTAGGTGCATCGCTGTCTTCTTGTCGAGTTGCAATTGTGCAAGTCTTCCATCGGACCGGAACTTAAAAAAAGCCTACCCTAAAATTATTTTATAATCTATTTATTTTGCAATCAAACAAATAAATAGTAAAAATTTTATTAAAAATATTGATAGAATCTAGCGAATATATCTATTATTAATTTTATGAAAGATATTATATTGTGAGAGTAATGGAGTGTCGGTGTAACGTTGCAGGCGAGTGCGCGGTGGCGGCGGGCACGTGGTCGGACACGTCGGACTACATGGAGTCGCTGTCGGTGTCGTCGCTGAGCTCGGCCGAGTGCGACCGACACGCGGCGCGGCCCCGCTCCGGGAAGGAGTACGCGCTCGACCGCGCCGCGCTCGCCTGCCTCGCCACCGACGCCGACGCCTCGCACGGCCCACACGCATCCCACACGGCCCGCACCTCTAATGTTTGACTATACTACTGAGGGACCTACAAGAATATAATTCATCTCTTAATTTTGGCATCGCCGCATTAAATTCAGTTGTTCGTGGGCGGCGGTGAACAGCTGTTTCTTTCCTCTTTCATAAAAAAAGCTAGGAGTAGCACCCAATACTAAGAGACACACAGTTCCAAGACTGTACCTATTGAGACTCCTTACGTGTTGATAGCTTTGATCCAAATTCTTTAAACAGTACAGCCATAATGATGTTTTCCTAATATTTGCGAAAGCTGTATTTCTAAAGGTACAATTTAACGGCAAGAGACAGCACAAGTTCACGCGTACTGCTAGCTAGCGAGAACTGTGATCTGTTGAAACACCAGATTGCCAGCGCAATCACGCGTTGAAACTAACTCCCGTGTTTCCCCGCGCCATGTAACGACACCTTAACAACTGTGGGACTTAAAATATACAAAAATAAATAGTATTTATAACTTTTATTTGTTGTTTACAATTTATAATAATTATGAATAAATACGGTTTGGTATTTTAATACCAAAAAACCTCTTACATCTTATCAAACATTCAGAAAGCTGAGGATAACATTACAAAACAGTGTGTTTTGTTGTTACTATATAGTTGTACAGTGGTACGTATTCTACTTTGGGTCCTAGATTTACTCAACTTTATTCCGACTCAAAAATAATATAATTGTAAATTTATTCTGCGCCTAAAAAAATTTATACATATAAAATGTGACATTAGTAAGTACACTGCAAATGCAGACTCTTTTAATTAAATAGAAACAAAACAGACCGGACATTTTTATTCGGGTCAAATTAGTGATTCCATAACTTGCAGGGTTTTATATCGACATATTCCAAAAAACAAACGTCTGTAAAATGCATGTAAACTATTTTGACAGCATTAAATATGTCTTTCCCTTTTAGTTTATTTCTAAAGTTTAGTTAGGATGCAATTCGAAATAAGCACCTTAAAAATAATTGATTATACAAAGTATTGTAAATGTTTTACAGAAAAACTGTATACATTATCATTAAGATAAAATAGTCCATGTAAACTAATCACTTGACTTTGTAAAGTTTGTATTGCATTTTTTTACAAATCAACAAAAATATCATATTAATACTTACGAAACATTACTTTTGCATAGTATTTATGAAAAAAATCATGGTATATAGATTTTAAAGTACAGAAACTGTTTTATGTATAGTTATAGAAATGTAAATATATTTCACATCAAATAGTAAACAATCATTTGTTCCTATGTACATAATTGTAACGTATCATTAGTTTAGTTCTCTTGTGTAGTATCCAGTAGCGCCGCGTGCCAAAAATATGCGTGCTATTTTTCTTATTTAAAAAAGGTAAATGTATATTCATTTAATATAAGAATATTTTAAAATAAGAATATTACATATATACAATTATAAATTGTGTGTATTTTACTTTTATCAATTACTTATAACATACTTAAGTAGACTAGTATTAAGTACTTACTTAATTATTTGTGCCTTTATGTACAATTACTATTATTTCTAGGTATATTCATTTTTTCTATACTTATAGGATGTTCTCAAAACTACAAATGAGAAATCATTCACAAACTGTATAAAACCATGTTTCTACAGCTATATTAATTATTCTTACTCTCACCGTAGGTACTGTTTAAGAGCCCAAAACATTTCAACACTCAAATATAAAAATGCTAGAAATGGTCTAATATACAGAATGATTAAAATTGCAGGTAAAGTATTAAAGATTACAAGTTTCACAAGTAGATAGATTTTAGTTATTATTAAAAAGAATATGGGTGCTGACTACCACCCACTATCAATGTTATCATGAAACTTTCAAATTAAATTGGAATAAACAGTGGTGATTGTTGTCATTTTTCAGTTATAAAAAAATAAAACATGTTCACTTTAAATCTTGGAGATATCGAACTTTTAACCTAGATACATGTATATTAGTATATTTTACATATTTTTTGATATAACATTGCAAGATAAAAATGTAAAACATACGTCACTTTTATATGCGGAACTATGAAGACTTGTGTATAAGTCGCGTTGGAGCTGCAGAATTTTTCACTTGAAAGGATTACTATTCTTTTCTAAAAGCACGAGTAATTGCTTTTTCATTCAACGACGAATTTTTACGACTTGTATGTTTTCATTGGTTTCATGAAGACACCTAGCAGTTAGTGTCTAGCTTGTCTAGAATCTGCGGGCTCTTGGGTAATTGGTAACTTCAGTTTTGTCAATATACAAAATATGGTTGAACCTGTACCTAACCATAGTTTGAAATGTTTATTTGATATTGTTATGCTGTATTTGGCACATCATATTATTATTTAATTTTAATACATACCTATAATATTGGATTGGAGATTTTAATTACCAACCATTTGAACTTACCAACACTTAAAAATGTTTAATTAGCAGGTACATACAGGTAATACTTTTAATGGAGAAAATATTTTATAAAAGATAATAGTCTCCATCGGTATATTTTGTTCCATCCCTATTTAATATTAAAATTGAAATTTGGCAACTTTTCTTAGGGCCGCTTGCACATTCCCGGGTTACTTTTTTTTAATTGAGTTAAACTGTCAAATATAAGGTGATTTAACCCTAGTTAGACGCTAACTCAGTGTTAAATGCATAACCCAGGAACGTGCAAGTGGCCCTTAGGGTCGCATTTGGTTAAACATGAAAAACCTGATTTTTATTTAATAAATTTAGTTGCAATCAGGGCTTTAAATTCCGGTGCGTTCGGGAACCTTTAGTAATGGCCATGGAGCACCTGTACTTTTAGTATCGGTTCTATTGGTTCAGTACTGGTTCATTAATACCGGTACCAGAAAATATATTGCTTAACATTTTTTCTTTAATCGAAGTTTTAAATCCATCTCGACAGATTGAAATAATACCGATACCTAAAAACAAGAAATGGCAACATCAATCCTGTATTTATCGGGTACCTTCAATAGGTACAGGTATTTATCGGTATTGGTACAGGTCTTTGCTAGGTATCGGAATCGGGACAGTACAGGTACCCTTTTTGGAAGCGGCATCAAGGTATCGAAATGGCAAGAATCGCTAAGTACATCTATAGAATCTGTTCTTTAGGTATCGAGCCCGAGCCTTTTTTGTAATTAATTATATGTAATGAGATTTCTTTTAAGGAAAACTTGATCAAAAATATTGTACGAGTAATTGTTCTTTCATTCGCACTGTAGGTAAGTGCGACAAAAAGAAATTGGAAAAAAAAATATTTATTTAAAAAAAAAATAGTGTATACACAGTTTATAAGTTGTAAAGGTTAATAAAGTTTTCTTTAGTCAATATACTCACTACATAATGCGCCAAATAAATCTAAAATATATGACTAATAAACATTTGTTGATTATAAAATATGCTGAATGATGAAAACTGTTTATGTTTCCACATAGTATTTTTTCTGTTTTATTCGTATTTACCTGCCTAGTGACTATAACTGTATATATTACTTGTAAGATTGCCCAGAGGAAACAACAGCAATAGGTAGTTTACAAGAAAATATTTTATAACCGAACAGTTTTTATAAAATCTTTTATACAAAAGCTTTAGATCACATGATAAGATAACAAGAATTACTTTAGGCTTTTGTTAGAGAAAAAGGTGGGTGGATAATGGGTATCGTGAATCATTCTAAGGGTGACTGCCCACAAACAAGCCGCGTCCGTGACGAGACCTAGATATTTCATGTTACTACGTTAACGTTATTTACGTATACAGCAATTATTTTCGTAAAAAGGTAAATGCAGCTACTACCCATTTAACGAATTTTTATTTAATAATAATTAGGACATGCACAGGAAAGAGATGAGTGGATATTATTTGCATTGTCCGGATTTCAAGCACCGCGACCACTTTACCCAGACGTTTAAACAGGTTCGACCTGATGGGATATCGTAATTCTTAAATTGTGGCTAGAACAAATTTACTCTGTCATTAAAATCAATAAGGCAGTTTGGTTTTTGTTTTAACTACTTGCTCAGTCGCTATTCTATAATCCCATGTTATAAACCCATCTTTTTCTAGTTTTTTTCCGAGCTTTTGTAAGCTTGAACATTCAAAATCCTGCTGTTGCAAATTTTACCAGAGCTTACGAAATATTGTTTGATTAATAAGTATATTATTGTATAAGCATACTAAGCCAATTTGTATGGAACGACGCCGTCATTGTGAATAGATTTTAGCCTGTGTTTGATTGGGTTTTTGAAGGATCTTTTGTCTAGTCAAAAATGTTAGCGAGTTTGCGTCTATTTTTGAAAAGTTAATAATTATTTTACTAATTTTTCACGTGTCTTTTATGTTTGTCATGCTCTCTCTCTCCTTTACACTGAAACTGATCGAGCGAGCAAAACTAAAGTGACGCACAATAGAGAAATCTCAAAAAATTAAATTTCGTTGCAAAACTATAAAAATATTGCAGAAAAAGCTATAAGTAAAACTTGTGCTTTTCCACTTTTGCAATAAAGTATAAATTGTTTAACAAATTACAATTAATTCAGTTTGAAAAGCGCCTCACTAAATATGTTCAAGTTTTTAATTTTTTTAAGATTTTTAAAAGTAGACGTTTAATTCGCAGCTCTAGGTGGTGGAGAACTGAGTTTCTACCGCGACTTCTTAAAGCATTATTATTCCATACTGCTGTCTACGTCAAATGGTAACTTTATTATGTGTGCAGTAAGGTCCCCTTTTGCGTTGATACAGTGTATTATTGGTATAATATTGCTACAAAGCGTCACGGTAATGCTCCTGGTGTGTATGGTAGTTTTAGATGAAGATGGAATATTTTCTTATAACTTTATGTTACTCTAATATATTTTAAATTTGTAGTTTATTGCGACTGGAAAAAATATAGAACATTTCAAAGATTTTTCAATTTTTTTATTTACTTATTTAGTTTTAGATCCTAAATAAATAATGAACGAGGACATTTTGATGTCTACGTATAAATGAATAATTGTAACAGGCACAGGGACTTATTTGTGTGGTGAAATTGAAGTGAAAAATCTCTATGCGATTACAGGCTCGTTTTGTTATCTCTTCCTTATCTGTGCCTGCCCCTACAAAATAAAATCTCTAATGTCAGCGTCCGGTTGGAAGGGTGGCGTAGCCGGTAAATACTTAATTTTACTCACAATAACTACAAAAATAAACACCCAGACCAAGAAATGCAGATTTATGTTCAACACACAATTTATACCTGTTGGCAATTGTAGCCCGAGCCTCCTCACTTGTCGGCAGCGTCAGAAGTCTCAGTTTACGCTTGTTCCTGGGCCTACGATTCAGTCTAATTTGAAATTATAATTTTTGACTGATGTCTTAGCTAAATGAAGTATCTTCACGCCCATATCCCCGAAAAGGTAGGCAGAGGTACAACCAAGGCACCCACGACTAGCCGAAGATCCCAACGAAAGTCCCACAATGTGATAGGTGGCAAGCCTATCGCCAACCGGGCACAATTCCAATCCCGACCAACATTTTTTTTTATTATTAGAAAATTGGAAAAATCCAATTTTCTTTTTGTTGGCCGACCCGGGATTCGAACCCGGGACCTCATGCAGTCAAGTCCAACACCCGGACCGCTAGACCACAGAGGCGATTAGCTATATTGCACGATTTAGCGATTAGCTAAATGAAAGTAAACTACCCTCGTTGATGTGATGCTACTGAATGCCATTGAGACTTTCTTAAAGCAAACTCTGCATTCGGTGTGAAAAAATAGAAATCACATAAAATAGGTTTGTGGCGTAAAGCATATGTGTAACATCTTACTCGAATATACCCAACTAACAAAAGTTTACTCTGTTAGTTGGGTAGGCATATTCGACTAAGATTAGAAAAGGCAACTCAATTATAAAGCTCTAGCGCTCCCAGTTCCCAGTGTACGGACGGGATAATCCAGGCTCTAGTCCTTGTGCAGCGCCAATGATGCTCTACGGATATTCGTAAATCGTGAGTAGGGCTGCCACCTCCTAAAAGTATTAACCTCCTAGAATATTTTATTAAGCAGAAACGAAATTGGAACTTAAGACCTTGGTCTTATAACTAAAGTGTTGTAAGCGGTCAGCGAACACGCACACTGTTCTCCTAACGGTAAGAGACCAACGTGGCCTATAAACAACATAAAACACCATAGATGTTACAGATGCACGACATCCGGTGACAAGAATGTCAACCCAATTGTGCAAGTATGCCGGCTACCTTAGTCTCCAGACCGGAACATGGCAGAGTTGTTATGGCTGCAGAAATAGGTAAGGTGATGGTTCCCTGCCCGAGCAAGTTACCACGTGACAAACATACAAAGAAGAACAAAACAATACTTACATACCTACCTCCCTTTTTGAGACCCTTTTTTATATCTTATTAGGTAAGTAACCTCATTTTTTATTGTAAAAGTAAATTTATATACTTACTCGCGTTTTTTGTTTTAATAGACCACTTATAATTTATGATATTTCTATTTTGTGATCGAAATTAAGATTGGAAAATTAACTACATGTTCGAACTCCTTGCAGCAAAAGAGAGCTGTGAACAAGGGCGTCGCCAAGGGGGGGGGGGCAGGAGCGGCAGCTGCCCTCCCCTACAGATTCTAAAAAAAAGTCGTGTTAACGGGTTAGAAAGGAATTAAAAATTTCGCCACGGGACTTGAATCCTCAGTAGCTCAATTAGTTAGAGCATTCGTCGGCTTGAGACGAAAGGTTACAGGTTCAAAT
>NJDC01000505.1:0-15819 GCA_002245475.1 Calephelis virginiensis
AGATAATTTGTAAATCACATACTACAAATTAATAAAGAATCAATGAAATCGGACTATGCCTTAATTGATTTACATTTACATTTTGACTTCAACCCTTCTCCCACGGGAACTACATCAGTGAGCGGAATAAAATATATCCTACAACCGTACACGGAACAATTAGACGGACAGACAGACCGACAAACAGACAACCAAAAAATCTAAAAACTCTAAAAAGTTGAGCCTGTTTAGTCACCTGCACCTATTTTATTTTAATTCTAGCTGCTACGGCGAACTTCGTTTCACCCGTTCAGTTTGTATGGGAAAAATTAAAGTGTTGTTTTTCCCAGTTTCCTCACAATTGAACAGGATTAAAAGTATCCTATGTCCTTTTCCTGGTTTAAAGCTACCTCCCCATTCATTTTCAGCAAAATAAGTTCAGCCGTTCTTGAGTTATAAATAGTGTAACTAACACCACTTTCTTTTATATAATATATAGATCTGAAATGTACAGAATTCACTCTTCTTCAGTTTTATTAAAAGTATAGATACTGTATAGGTCTGTGACTTCAACAACCACATACAATTATTTATTAAGTCTATAATTCGAATTTTAATAGAAAGGGATTTAATTTTAAGCCCATTAAGTGTGTATATACTAGATGCAATTTATTTAGAAACACTTGTACTTTCTTCAATATATTTCATTACTTTTTTTTATTTTTATGGTTTAGCCAACCGGTTACGCTATACAAGCATCATCAGGTCTATATAATAAGTGTTTCTAAATAAATTGCATCAAGTATGGAATTCCACCAAGCACCGACGATAAGAAGTATAGAATCTATGTGTATGTACTATATGTATTACTTTACATTTGACGTTTACTATTTTTTTTGTTTTTTTATATTCAAATGTAATTAAACTTAGCAAGTAACATTCCAAAGTCCGGACATACATAGGGAAACCGAAACACCGAGGACTGAAGCAATAAAAATACCACCCTCGGGTCAATCAGGTTAAGTGTTTTGTCCGGCGCGTATTTGCGTATGTAGACGTGCACGTCCGGGATTTATATTGGACGCTGGTCGACGACATACTTAAAATAGTAGAATGGTATATTTTGAAACTATTTATTTTACAACATGACTTTTTACGTATCTGGTTTTTTTAGTAGGCAATGTGACCCTTTCGGTAAATTAAAATCCCTTCAAAAACATTTCGACGCGAAATGTTGCCAAAACGAGTCCATATGGCTTCCAGTGTCAAAAAGTTGTTAGATGTCCTGAAGAGCCAAGATTGTAAATTTATTCTTAAACTCTACAAGCCATAGACAGTAACTATTTTCTTTTACACATTATTATTTTAATCATTATTATTATAATCATACATTTTTTAAAAATAATGTATGATTTTCTCAGCTTCTGTTGTCGAATTAAATTAAGAACTAACTTTTTTACGCTAGCAACTATTATGAAATACAAATATCAAGTTTTTTTTATCAGTGTTTAAAAAATATTAAGTTTCCTAGAAAAACGCATGTTTTGGGGTTATTTCACACCTTCGAACTTTCAACTTTGGTTTCGACAAAATCTTCCAAAATGGTATTGTCAGTAATGGTCAATTTAACTTGTGCTTGCCTATTCCGAGATGCATATCGAAGCAGATCTGTTGCTATTATAACAACAACGTGTCTGGACAAATTACACAAATCGATCTAGCTACAAAGTAAGCCCATTATATATTTGTGTTATGGATGTTATTCAACGATTATAATATATATAGAAATACTTAAATAGATATCAGAATAAAAAAAATAAAAAAGGATCACATAAATGCCTGCTACTGCCAGGAATCGAAATCGAGCCTCTCGGTAAGCCAGAGTAAGGAGTTTACGCCAACCCTTCGGCTAACGATAGAGGAGAAACGAGGTTTAGTTATATGAAAAGATAACGACGTTTCTTTAATTTTATATGACATACAGTACTACTATTTAAATGATGCACTTTGGCTTCACACTTTTTACTCTTTATATTTTTATTTTTAAATTGGCTGACCTAATCTAAATTTAACTGAACTGATTAATTATGTAATAACTACACTATACTCTTTAAAATACATTCGGATTTCAGAAGTTTGACGAACATAGCCGAAGCATATAATTTAAATAGTACTACTGTACAACTGCTTGACTGAAAAAGTTGCAATCGATTACTGAAAAGATTTATTATTCTGACAGAAATTACTTACCATAGCACTTTTTCCATAGACTTAGAAAATACTTGAAGCCTTTAACAAGGTTTTAAAAACTCATCCACATTTGCACGAAAAACAAACAATAGTTAAGACTATATACATAGAAAAGAAAATTAATTTTCCCACAAAGTTATTTGCCTTTCAACATTAAGTGCACGCGATACTGTTGAAGACTACTTTATTATTACTGTTTTAAAACACAAGAAGCTTTTTAAGGACATTAAAATTTTCAAAACTGTCAAGGTGCTTTGATGCAACGTCTGGAGGAACTTGAGAGGATCTAAATGTATTATTTATAAACGTTAGATGTCTACCCTGGGAATGGCGTAGACGTAGACAAGGCTGTTACTCCAAGAGCCCATCACTAATTTTCAGTAAGTATTAGTTTTTAATATTATATTATTAATTATACGAGACTTTCCTTTTTGTCTTTGATTTAGACGCTAGAAGTGAAGGGTTAACTAAAACAAAGAAAATACCTCGGGGTTCCGTGAAAATATTTATTATTGTCAGTCATAACTGTTAAGCAGAAAAGGAAGAAATTCAACTAGATATATTGCGAAACATAAAACGTCATAATTCGAAAAGTATTTTTTATAACCCCCGACAAAACCCACATATAATGTAGCTAGAAATTATGCCGATCACGTCAGCTTTTAAACTAAAAAATCCTCTTTGAAATCGGTTCATCCATTTAAAAGTTGGGATGCCATATACAGACACACACACACACACACACACACGCACGCACGCACGCACGCACGCACGCACGCAAGCACGCACGTTCACATTCACGTTGTGAATTTGACTGAAATCGGTTAAGTAGTTTAGGAGTCCATCGCGGACAAACAACGTGACATGTAATTTATATATGTATATTAAGATAGCATGGTATTAGTACCTCACATACGCCTAAAGTAATAGTTTTGAAAACGCTTATTCAGACAAGTAGCTACCGATAATTCGTTGTTCGGGGGCTATAATACTTTTTATCGACTGACAAAGGGATTATTACACTTTTAGTTGCTTCTGCAAACTGGTCGTTTCTATTACAATTGATTCAATTTGCAGACATAATATTACTGCCATATAATAAGTCGACACACCTAAACGCCTGGGCTGACTTTGACGAATATATACGGATATAGGCTACTTTAATACACCTGGTGCTATAAATAGTTTCTGAGGAAGAGCTAAGCTGAGACAACAGCTAGTATTTACATATAGCATAGCACAGCTTTTTTAAAGCAAAAAAGTGCCCTTGGGCATCATGTTGGCAATTTAGGATTATATATGTCCAATTACATGTATTTTTAATTAGTTAATTTTTACATAATAGCGAACAAGCAGACGGTTCTCCTGACGGTGAGAGAGAGCATACACTAATAGGTGCCTATTCATATTTCTAAACGACATGAAAAAAATAAAGTTATCAATTAGACTGTATGTTTTTTATTGCTTTTATATGTTTGTTACGCGAGCACTCGGCCATCAATCCGGGCGAGTGGCTGCGAAACTCTACCACCTAGTAAGACGTCACGGTGTTAGTGACGGCAAGCCTATGCTCGCCTTTTACGAGCTGCCTGGCAGAAAGGCAGATAATCTATTCTCCAAAGGAGCTCGGACAAACACGGGGATAAAATCGAATACATAAAAGTAACTTAAAAAGTTTCACTTATTAATTAACTCTTGGAAAATATATTGCTATTTCTAAAATAAATAAAGCTTGAGTCCTTACAGTAAAAGCTAACGAAAACTGCAACTGTATGCAGCGCATTATGCAAGAGCAACTCGAGATTATGTGGCACTATCCGCTTTCACAAACATTTCCGTAGAAAGATTTCATTTCCATGAGAAAATGTATTCTCGAAAGCCATGTAAAGACTCCTCCTGTAGAGACTCAATGATCCATTTTTAGATACCAAACTATCAAATAGATATAGAAGAATTATATATACATATATTCTTTATGCATATTTGATACTGACGTAACATATACATATGACTTCCACCCTACGCAACAAGCACACACACATACACGCACAGCTTACAAATTCATGCAATTTACTCGTTTGTCGTAGTGTTAGCGTACACGCCTAATGCCTTACATTTAAATATTATTGTTGATATTTTTTTTATGATTTACCTAACTATATAACACTTTTATTTTCAGAAGGTAAGGGGTTAAAAAAGAACGCAACAAAATTTATGTAAACTAAAACATATTCCTGAATTGATTAATTCACCTTTATCGTTTGTTCATTTCTTCTACACACTAACTAATTTTATATCATAGCAAGCAGACAAATGACTGCTTTGGAAAAACAGGTGATTGATATCTATAACCGAAAGACACGAGCAAATAGCTCTGTAACTTTCTTTAAAATAGAGGGAGAAATGAGCAAACTCCATGTGTGTTTAGTGCACAGGATGAGTTCCATAATTTTATTAAAAAATACGTTGCCCGGAATGGGATACGTGTACGGTTGACGATTAAATTGCCCACATATCACATTGGGGATACGGATAAGGGATAAGTAAATTTTCTTGGCTCTTCGTGGATGTCATGGTAGCATCTCTGGATTTTGCCTAACTCTTTGGAAATACGAGCGTAAACATACTTGCTTACATACTTTCCATAATTTTATTACTGACAATTATGTTAATTCTATAGCCAAACATGATTAAGAATATTCATATTTTTAAAGAAAGAAACACTTGTACTGTTTTACTTATCACTTATAATTTATTACGTTGTAATTAGTAGCCTACCGGTTTCGCTTATAACTCTTTAAGTTTAAGTTTAAGTTTTAGCCCTGATGATGCTGTATAAGCGAAACCGGTAGGCTACTAATTACAACGTAATAAATTATAAGTGATAAGTAAAACAGTACAAGTGTTTCTTTCTTTAAAAATATGAATATTTGGAAGTTTTACCAAGCGCCGACGATGGAAAATATCAAATATGATTAAGAATATTTTAATAGCATCGATATTTGGGTTTGTGACCCACACACAAAAAAAACATTAAAAAAATATTAACGTAATTTCAGAGTTTATAAAATAAACACAGAGTAACGACAAAGTTTATAAAATAAACATTTTTCTTAGACATTTTCCTTCTTACCTTACGTCTCAATTATTTCTAATTCAAACTCTTAACTTTGACACTTTGAAAATAATTCATCTCGACTTATGTGATAAAAAAGGCAATAACCTTAGCTAAAGATAACGGTCGCACATTTGTTATATGACAACGTCGGGAGGCTGGCGCTAATTTGGAAATACATGAAAATTTGCATTCTACCTTCCAAACTCCCAGAGGAATGACATCCAGAGGAGATATCTTTTGTCGAAGTCGAAACTCGTTTGCAGTGATATCTGTTTAGTTTGCACAGTACACTGCACCGGTGCAGGTAATTTATTTCTATTTTAAAATAAAGACAAAGACTTTTTGAAGCTTCTGTAGCATATTTTAGTAAAATTTCGAGATGACAATGTGTGGCAAAATACAGTGAACAAGCACGTGACTCTTCTGATAGTAAGAGATAACCATAACCTATGATACCATAGATGTTGCAGGTGCGTCACTATCATGTGACCCGGGTGTTAGGCCTATTGTGCAAGTTTACCGGCTACCCTACCCTACTGACCAGAACATGGCATTGTCATTAAGGCAGCAGCAATAGATAAGGCAGTAGATCCCTATTTTAGCTATTTGCTGTACAGGACTCTACCACTACTAAAATCTACTCCACTAGTGAAAAAAGTTCTTTGTTTAAATTTCTGTTTACAGAAAATTTATTTTTGTAATTTGTAAATTTTATTGGACAAGTTACAAAACTACTATATTAATTTAAAGAAATATATCATCCATTACATAGATGCGATACAGGCAGGCAGGCTTAGCCAGGCCATATTACAAAACAAAGTCCCGCGATTACGCCTGCCCATTTCTGTTTGAACGCGTTAGTAAATACATATATCTAGTCTATCTTTCTATTTTTCCCTGTGTTGGTCCAGGCTCCTTTGCAGATTAGACCATCTGCCTTCCTATGCCAGGCAGCTCGCAAGAGGAAAGTATAGGCTTACCGTCACTAACACCGTGACATCTGCATACACCGTGACATAAGCAAATTTTAGTTAAACATGTCTCATGAGTGTAAGTCGACGATACTAATGCCTAGGGATAAACAGATAGCATTCGCATTCGCGAATCGCATTTTACATAAAAATAGAATAAAAACAATAACTTTTGGGGGCTCCTCAGGCTTAGAACAACTAAAACTATTTTTTTTTAATTAAAACTATACATGCAGGGTATTTTTGAATATGTATTTTAAAACGATATTGAGGTTTCTCGCAATTATTTTTTTTCTAAACTGAAACTGACACTGAGAGACGCTTCCAAATTTGTAAAAGTTTAAAAATTACTTCTAAAATAAAAGAGTGTATGAATGAATGAACTCTTTGTTGTGCACAATTAAACTTAAAATGGTACAATTATGTATTAAGAAGAACATATTTGTATAGTTTTTAGAACACATAAGGTACAAAAGGCACATTATAAAAATAGAAAAATTGTGATGTACTATGAAAACTTCCACCAAAAATTATAATATAATATCACTAATATCAAAGATCAATTTACTAATTACTAATATGCTAATAAGTATGTAGAATTTATGATGTTAGGGTCGGTAGAGTTAGATCTTGTAGATTCAGAAGCTTGGCTTTACACGAGATCTGATATCTTTTTCACAGGTCAAACCTTATGCCTTAGGAACATTTTATATAAAATATTTTCAGTGGGATTGAAATTCTTTTTGCATTTTTCAGTGTTTTGTTCAGACTTTTTGATTTTATTTTTTTCTTCTTTATTTGGGGTGTAATTTTTACACCCCAAAAAAATAAGTGTTCGTGTGCCGGTTTTTATAGCCACACTCTATCTTTGCCTTCTTACTTTGATTGTTTATTGATTACCATCCTATTAATATTATAAATGCGAAAGTTTGTAAGTATGTATGTATGGATGTTTGTTACTCTTTCACGCTCGAATGGCTGAACGGATTTGTCTGAAATTTGGAAGACAAATAGATTGTGACCTGGATTAACATATAGGCTATTTTTAATCCCGATTGCACACCGGGTTTCTGTGAAAACGCGGGCGAAGCCGCAGGTAGCAGCTAGTAAGCGATAAATCAGGACTATATCTCGTTCTTAAGCGATTATATTCAGCTATAGTTGACTGTTGTGCTTTAATAATTGCAAATTTTCGGGGGGTACGGTAGTGTTTATTTGTATAGTGAACTTTACACACTAAATGTCAGCTTTCTAGCACTTCAGAACTAACTATCACCAACCCAACATTTTATTGAATCAGGCGTTACTTTGCGGAAATCCATTATAAAAGATGTATAAAAGATGATGACAAGCCTAACTGGAACGTCAATTAGGCTTGTCACATTCTGTGTCGTTTGGAGGATTATTTGCCACAACGGTTACACTGCTTACGCGGAATTAGCAAAATAAAGGCTTATTTTACAACCCAACATTTTGAAGTCTCATACAAACTTCTACATTTTAAGGGATGAGGGGCGAAAGTTACAAGTATATGAATTTTTTTTAGTTGTATATTAAACTTTGATTACATAACAGATTTCAGGTTTCTAGCTCTTCAGGCAGTAGACAAACATTTTGATGGTCATCAGTGTGTCAGTGTATGAGTGAGTGTGTGTTTTATCGGTGTATTTTAGATATCAATAAAATCTAAAGTATTAGAGCTATTCGAATTTGTATGTTTAATTAGTATATTATTGACATTATATTCTGAGAATATGAACTCACTGGATCATCGAAAACCAACTCTATGAGGGTTCAAAAAACCGACGAAACACTTCGAGAAAACGTACATAATGCACTTGCGCTTCACTTGTCTTGGCGGGGGCATTACCGTGCTTCCAGATATTTACAAAATCCTAGCTTTAGCTTTAGTAAGTAGGTTAGTCGGATGGTTCGAAAGCTCTTAGGCTACGGATATGAGATAATATTACAAAGGAAAATAGTTTGTAAATATTTAAAAGAATACATCTCATATTAAACCGTTGACTTTTCCATTTAAAATAAGATAAAATGATAGCAAGTATCTTCACGTCAATATTCGCCTAAACGTAGGCTGAGTTACACCAAGGGTACCTGCGATTAGTAGATTATAAGTAGATTAGATACTACTTTATCCCAAAATGACAAGATGCCAGACTTCCGCCGACCTGTACATGTTTTCTTTTTATTAAAGAACCTATAAAACACATTTTTGAATTAGCCGCCCCAATAATCGACACCTGAGACAGAACTTATGCCAGCAAAAACCAACACCAGACCACTAGACTACAGAAGCTGTTTTGAGCATTTGTTTACGGGATTAGAAGGCAAACTCAAACACACAACAAAAAAGAATTAGCAAAATGGTCCATTCGTTCATGCGCGATGCAATGACGAAGGAAGGACGTATCTATATCTTCTAGGTTTGAGTTTGGATTCAGCTTTGAGAAAAAAGGTTTAGAAACAAAAACATTTCTTCAAAACACTTGTATAAAGATAAGACTTCTGTAGAATAAGCAAGTAAAATTAATTTATATTCAGAATCGTGCAAATCTATCTACAAAACACGTTATATTTACGCCCTCGAGGGAGTCTGGCAATCAGTGCGAACACTCGCTGCGCGATCCAAACCTATTAAGGATAAATTAAAGAAAATCACAACCCGCATAAACGAATTTAAGAGCAATGTCACCTGTCTTGCAGTATAAATTAATAATTAATCATGGTTGATTGTTTTGTAATCATAATTGCGATTAAATGTATTCAGTTGATTAATGTAACTGCAAACCGCAAATAAAGTAACAGTGCAATGAGTTTACTGTGATATGTTGGCACTAAAATAAAAAAAATCGGAACTTTAGCGAAGTAAAACTGCAGAAATCGGACTTCGACTTCATTAAGTAAGTTTTTTTTTTATAGAAGAGGAGGCAAACGAGCATCTACATACGCTAAAAATAAGTATTTTTCTCGATTTTCCTGGAATTCCATCATCAGATTTTTTTGAAATTGGTTTAGAAATGACGGAGAAATCAATTAACATCCATAAAAATATGCAGGAATCGAACGTATAACCTTTTTCTTTTAACCGAGTTAAAATAACGAGGATATTTTCAATTCAGCTGCCAATTTTTTATGTACGTACACCGATTTCTCCGAGGCTTCTGAACATATTTATTTAAACAACAATTGTTTAATAATCCATATACATAATTCTTTTTTTTTGTTTGATGCGGAATAGTTTCGAATTGGCTCCATAAAAAATTGATTCAGACATCGTTTTTATTTTATGAGCATTATTTATCTACTTTCACCTATTCGGCTGTTTATTTTTGTTAAATAAATTACATCAGAAATAAACAAACAATGATTAAATAAAAAGAACCGCGATAATAAAAACCGACTTCAAAACTAAAAAAGTAAAAAAATAATAAAGAAATCATATTAATTATGTACTACCTATTATTTATATGTCCTATTTATTAATAGGTTTGAAGTCGGTGCCAAGCCTTAAAATAATAATTATATTATAAGTATTAAATTGGGTTTGAAGTCAGTTTTTATTGACTTAATTATTTTTATTTGAAGTCGGTTACCAATCAAACATCGCCCGATCTTTTACACTCACTAAACTATTTTTAAATTATTGCTATCTTCTTTCAAGGACAGCAATAGAAAAAAACAAATCACGCGTGGAGCTGTCAGATTAGTATATAAATTAGCCAAATAATTAAAGCGCAATAAAACTATAAACTTCTCGATTCTCGACTTTGATTGCAATGTTGTGTCATTAATATGACATAATCACCGCTGTGGTCTAGCGGTCCCGCTTCGGGCTTGACTTCTTGAGATCCCAGGTTTATCCCCGGGTCAGGCAACGAAAAAAAAATAGAAAATGTGTATTTTCAATTCGGTGTCCGTTAAAGTGGTTTTTGTTGGATTGAATATGTGCCAAGATGGCGATTGGGTTTTCTCTTATTGATTGGATTCTTTCTTTAACTGAATGACACTAAATAGAAGTATATGAATTTGACTGCATGTTTTTTGTGTGTTTGTTGCTACACTTTTGAATAGGTAAGTCGTAATTCCGAGATGATCAAATACATATATTGTCATGATTACTACATCACCGTCAATAAAATCGTCAACACACATGAACATTAATGAATTATCTTGAAACTCTAGTGATCTTTCAAAAAATATAATTGTTAAGTTGCGACATGGTATTGGTAGTCGGTTTTTGCAGTTTTTTTGCGATTAGATCATTTTACTTTCTTTGTACGAATTAAAACTGTGCTACCGAATAAATTACTTTAAACAATTTAACTTTAAAGCCAATAAATGAGTAGTGAGTACTTGACTCAAGTACACAAAATAATGACACCAAACGAATGGTAGCGCTTCACAAAACAAAGGTGCATTAACATAACGATGAATTAATGATTCACGAAATTGAGTACAGCAGAGGCGCGATTCAAAATAGATTTTGCTTACGCATGACTGATGGCATCTATACTAACGACACAATGATGTGGAGCGACCCTTTGACGCAATTTTTTAAGAGGATTGTATATCTTTAGCGTATATGCGCAATAGATTTTTTATTTAGCATATTGCTATTTCAACTATTTAGATATATTGCTTGTTTCATTTTTCATTAATCTTGTTTATAAATAAAGTGTCAAAATTTCTATTGTATTTTTTAAGGACAAAATTATTTTATTCGTTTTTTTTTGAGTATGTGTGTAAGCGATAAACGCTGCAGTCCGTTGTTGATGTCCTTGGACAAATTGTAAAAATTGAACCATACTCTAATGTAAGTTAATTTAATTCACATGTTTCATTAAAATGAAAACAACCTGCGAGAATATTGTTTCACTCCGTGTTAACATGACAGCCAGCAAGTGAAATATTCATTTCATTTTGTTCAAAAAACTTGGTTTTTCATCTACTCGACGTAAACTTATTTAAACTTAGGTCTCTTCATATCTGCCATATTGTTATTAGCTTCCGACGTAAAAAGAGTGGTGTTAAAGTTTGAGGTGTCAGTGTGATAGAGTAAGTTCATGACTTTTAAATGGATGGATCGATTTCTATGCACTTTTGTTATTTAAAAGCTCACATGGTCGAGATGGTTTAATTGTATTAAATGTTGCAGCTTTTTGTCAGAGGTTGTCGTTTTAATGTCGTAATTATCAACTTTAGGATTATTAGTAAATTCACGTGTAACTTGTGGGATATCGAAAAAGGAAGATATTAAGCTGACAGAATTTTACATTATTATTTTTTCCATGTCAATTATACCATAATAACTGCATGTTTATGAGCAGATGATTAAAATTAGCGCATTCGTTTTTTTATGCCAAAAAACCTATTAGTAATGTATTTTTTTTACATTTTGTATGAACAAACTTGCTGTACTATCCATTTATTGTAAGGGTGAAATAGACTCCATTAATCTCCAAGCAGAACCGGGTGCAACAGCGACACAATTAGATGAAAAAACTGAATATTAAGCTGAAGCCATTAGGCCACGTACTCATGCAAGATAAATGACCTCACGCCGGAGACGTATGGGTCTGCAGGTTCATATATTTTTGTGTAAAGATATTTTACTCGTGCTTTTACATTAAGATAGAAATTATATGCTTTTAATGTAAGAGTGTATTGACATCTCTCTCAATACTTAATAACATCTAAGTGTGAAATTGTCTACGAGCTGGGTATCTTAGTTGAGAAAAAATTATTATGATTGCTTATAAAGATGGTCTTTTAATGGCAATGACAGCGAACACCGCTTTCTCTGAGTTTAGTTTATAGGTGAGTCGCTATCATGTAGTAAAAATGTTAGGCCTAATAACGCAAGTCCTCTTAGCCCTCCGGACTGGAATATGATCTGCCATTATGGTACGTACGAATAGGTAAGACGATGGATCCCTACCAGGGCAAGTTGTTAGACACCACTCTACCACCAGTGGTTTTGTTTGTAATGACTTTGTAATCTTTGCTCGCTTCTTACAAGCTACTAGACAGGATAGCAAATGAACTTTTCTCCACAAACAATCCGACTTAACACAGAAGATCTGATTTTCACAACCAACAGATAAGCATCTGTTGGTTTATAGCGTCACTCAAAAATTTCTGAATTAATTTTAACCGGGTTTCCAATGTTTAATAGTCTAACTTGAAATCTAAACCATATTTGATTAAAAAAGTTGAATCAGAGACATCTTCACTTTCAGGAAACAATTAAAATGTATATATATGTATTTTTCTCTGGCGGTAGTTTTGTACTGTGTCCATAAAGACAGTGCTTGGTACTGTTATGTTCCGTTTCACAGGGTAGGGTAGGGAAACCGGCAGACTTGCACGTTAACTATAGCACCCCACGCACAACACCATTACGCATCTATATCATCTATGGTGATTGGTATCTTAGTACCACAATCATCTATTACCATCAGCATTCCCGTCGTTTGCTTGCTGACTTCTATAAAAGAAACAAAAGCAATGTATGACGAAGCTCTGGACATAGAATAATGTTTTTGAGATTTTCGAAACACAGACATTACTGTTTGCAGTTTTTATTTGAAAAAAAAATCGAGAATTGCCATCGAGTATATAATTTTCCAACGGTGCTGGGACCCACAATGTGATTGATAGCAAAACTTTTCTAGTCACGTGCTAAGTTGTTTTTATTCTAAATCGAACCCGGGACCTTTTTTAGTCAACGCCAACAATCACAAAACTATAAAAGCTATGAAATCTTTACATTTATAAAAAAGTAGTTAGATTAGGACACATATTACGACACAATTTTTTGTAACTATTTACATTGTTACAGATTTTGTGATTATACGGACTCGAAACTTTTGACGCAACACTTAACACAATGTTGATATCTTACACTTACAGATAGAAGGTATAAGGTTAAATATGTTTATATTGATTTTAAATATACATTAAAAAAATGAGTGCCAGCAGAAGTGAAAAATTTAATTATTAACGTTGTGCATTTTTGAATTTTTGGAATAGTTAGGGAATAATTTTGCACGAATTGCTTTAATTATCAGTATGCAAGTGCTATCATTTATGTGGTAGAATGCAATATTCATTTATTGCGCTATCGTACACAAACATGACAACACGAACATTCGCGTAAGCGCCTTGCACCGTCTTATTCGCGCAGGCGCCCTGCGCCCTCTTACGAATTTTCAATCTGACGATCTGACGCGAATTCAGAAGTATTTACCCATTTCAAAAAACTGTGCAACACCGCCGAACTGATAATCTTTTTGGAGTCGGATAAAAAAGTATCAAACAAAAAACTTTTTCATGTAAAATATTGTAAAAAATAGTGGCTTGCAGCTTAAAAAGTTATTAGGTCTTATATAAAGGTAAGCTCTGGAGGTCCCGGGTTCAAATCCCGGGTCGGGTAACAAAAAGAAAATTGGGTTTTTTCCAATTTTCTACTAAAAATAATGTTGCTCGGGATTGAAAATGTGCCCGGTTGGCGATAGGCTTGCCACTTATCACATTGTGGGACTTAGTGTCTTCGGCTAGTCGTGGGTGCCCCGGTTGTGCCTCTGCCTACCTCTTCGGGGATATGGGCGTGAAGATACTTTTCTTCTGAAATTATACACTGTTTTAACAGATGTAGAATAAGCCTTTATTTTGCTAATTCCGCGTAAGTAGTGTTGTGGATAGAAATCTTCCAAACGACACAGAATGTGACAAGCCTAACTATCATTCCCACCACCCACTACCGCGACTAGACCACGAATAGAGTCCGAACAAGAGAAATAAAACAACTTGTCACGTCCCTCGCCAACCTTGTCGAAGAACTAACCAAAGATAATCAATTTACACTGTTTTACTCTTTAACGGCCAATATTAATAATCAATCCTAATCCAAAACTTGCTGTCCAAGATTGATATTTTGATCCATTTTTATGTTATCGCTTGCCAATAACATATCTGTGGACAGGATGAATATGGCAATTAGGTATGGGATAGGCCGCCGGGTACGCAGCTATCTAGATTGCTTGAAATCCATTAGATTGAGATACATTATTAACATTGGCCGTTAGCCAAATTTCAGAAATTCCACCTAAAATGCGTAGCTTAGTTTTTAACTTTTGTTTAAATTAAGACGTAATGTTTTTTTAAGCTTCAAAGTATTATTTTTGACAAAAAATTTACACGAAATGTAGATAAAAAAGTTTAAATGTAATGTTGAATGTGTTTATTTGTTTACATTTAAACTCATTGCGTACACTTAGCATATGATGCGTTATATCATTGTGTAAACTAATATTAAGAAATGAGGGGCTTCAAGTGGATTTCTCCCAAAATATGTTGAATTTATCTTGAAAAGTAGTTGTAATTAACAATGTGGAGGTGGGATCGGCGCCGCAATCAATCAACTCGAAGGCGTCCGACCCTCGGCTCAGGTTCAACCGCTGAGGGACCAACTTTATTCATATTGGATGAATCTTAACACCAACTCTCATGAAAATGGTACCAACTTTACCATTATTGCTTTTGTGATAGAAATACATCCTAAAATCTACTTAGCACATTTAAAACTGATTTATTTACTTTCCCAGTGCTGGACAATCAATAAACTTTACAAAGTTAGGTATGTATTTTTAGTTATTTTTAGTCGAATCCTGTTGAACTCTGGAAACGAGTAGTAGTGAATATCCCTCCCTCCCTGGACAACTTACACTAATTGAATCTAACCCCAAAGTAAGCAAATTATATGCTTGTGTTATGGGTGTTAGTCAACGATACTAATACATAGAAATACTTAAATAGATACCAGAATAAATCTAATAAACTCCCACACCCGGAAATGCAGACATGTTCATCACACAAATGCCTGCCCCCGTCGGGAATCGAACCCGAGCCTCGCGGTAAGTCAATGTAGTTAGGCGAGTACGCTAACCACTCGACCAACGAGGCCATACTTTTACAGAAGGATGAGGAAAGCCAAAATTTTGTTTATCATTAAGTTGGATTTGTGAAGTTTGACTAGAAGAGTTAAAACGTGTAGAGTTCAGAGCATAGCTTTAAATGAGACCTGATACTTTTTTAAGCTGCAAGTCATTGTTTTTGACAATATTTGACACGATTTTTTTTAGTTGGACAAGATTTTTAACGTACTTTACGAAGTTATAAATTCGACTGTTTTTTTATGTGTACCTACTTATTACTTCATCAATAATGAACCGATTTAGATAGTTCTTCTTGGAGAGATATGTCATGATGTTGAGGTATTCCCATATATTTTTTGTGATCATTTTATAAATCTTTGAATTTTGACCATAACGAAATACGTCTACTTGTTTGCCTTACAATGTCATAAAAAAGTCTTCCAAAAGGTCGCATACAAATTTTCATATTCTTATATGTTAAAAAAAAAATTTGTATTATTGTGTGTAACTCAAAAATCACTTGCTGGATCTTAATAAAATTTATATG
>NJDC01000506.1:0-48349 GCA_002245475.1 Calephelis virginiensis
TTCTGGGATTCTAGTATACACTTAGATAACGTATCTTTTTATAACGTATATATATACCTTTTTATAACGTATGTAACTCATCTTATTTCCCTTTTTGTTAAATTGGGAATAACGATAATTTAAATACAACTTACGTTTTACTTTACAACATTTTAAAATACCTTTAGACAGCCATTTGTTTTTAATTGGTTTATTTGACACCTTAATTTGAATTTTTGGAAAACATAATTCATAAAATAATATAAAAGTATCATGAAATTCATTGAAAGCCTCTTCACAATTATCACAAGTAAGAACTTCACTAAAACTTAAAGATAGGCGCCTTTTACGATCTGCCTGTCAGGAAGGCAGATGGCCTATTCTGCAAAGGAGCTCGGACCAACACGGGGAAATTACTGTTGAAATTATAATGTATGTGTTAGAAGACCTTATTTATCATTTATCATTTGTCTCATGTTTTTTCTGACCTACCCAACTCTCGCTTCCATACAACAACGTTAGGATAAATACAGAATTATGCAAAGCGAATCTAGCACTTTGACTCAAAAGCTCGCTTAAAAATAGCTTACCCAACGCTCCATTCACACTACTCCCTGCACACACTCTCCTTTCTACATCCGCGGTGTTCCTTCCATCCCTGCTAAAAGCACAACAAGATATACAATTTCATTCACTTGTTCCAGCACTACATCATCAAGTAAAATTCTTACATCCGTTTTGGATACGTCACCTACTAAGATTAAGATATCATAATAATAATAAATTAGATTAATATTTTTAAATATTTGTTTCCAATTCGCCTCTGTTGTCTAGCGGTCCGGTGTTGGACTTGGCTTCATGAGGTTTCGGGTTCGATCCCCAACTACAAAAAACAAAATTAGTTTTTTTCCAATGTTTTAATAAAATAACGTTGTCTGGAATTGGATATATGCCCGGTTAGCGATAGGTTTGCCACTTATTACGTTGTGGGACTTAGTGTCTTCGGCTAGTCGTGGGCACTCTGCCTTCTGTTTTCGAGATATGGGCGTGAATATACATACTTGTGTGTGAAGACATGTGGGTACTGGGACATGTATTACAGACAACTTAAAATTTAATGATAAGATAGATTTTTTTCTTTCTTAAGATATATGGTAGTTAGGTACCACTATACAAAAGTATTTATTAAGGTTTCCACCACACGGGAGTAATTAAGGTACCTAATACGCGTGGATGGTAATTATCATTTAATTTAATTTACCCAACCCGAAAGTTGCGCCCAACGCTTAATTTGCTATCTAACCGTGAAGCATTACACAGACAAATGAAACAATATAATTTGGCAGTAATTGCCAAAACTACAAAATTTTGGGTATCCGAGCTTTTACTCGGTACTATCACTTATTTTTAATACTTTTTTATACTTTATGACAGTTTGACATGTTGATAATATTTTTATCACATTGGAAAACAAGCAGACGGCATTCATGACATTCTATATAGACACCAAAAAATGTTAGTGGGGGTGATCTGAGGTTGGAGTAGAAAGCCTTTTCAGTTAGTAAATGTACCTGATGTTCTACCCTTAGACTAGTATTTGTTTTGACACAGATTTTACGGTATTCATCTCCTTCCGAACTTAATAAGAACCGCAAGATAATCCATTGACGGCTGCCATTTTGAATATTAATAAGCGTAGCGTTAAAATGTCTCCAAATTATACGTTACTTTAAAACTACAAACTCGTTCATTTAATGGCGTCATGGATTGGGCTCGATTAGACGGACACGCAGATAGCAATAAAAATCATCTGACATAAAAAAAATTTGTTGAAAAACCTGTAAAACTTTGAAATATTGAAAAACTATCCGGGGCTATCATTAAATGAAATATTATTATCATGCATTATGTCGTCGACGATGATGTCGTCGACGATGTTGTCATACCTACTCGTATTACAGTAAACATAATGTATTTTTTGGATTTTTAAGTATAACTCGAAAACTGGTCGAATAGATGTTAATAAAATTTACATGGGATCATCTCGGAATACATAATTAGTTATTTTTTGACAAAAGAGTTATCTAATTGCGACGTGGTACCTATTAAAATAGTGCAGTTTTTTTTGCAGTTCTAGTGCCTGTAAATTATTATTTAATTAAAATAGGTTGTGACTAACCATAAATAGGGTTTCCCAGAACAATATTTAGACAGCGAGATATTTTTCTTTTATATATTTTTTTATGATATTGGAAGGCAAATAAGCAGACAGATTAAACCGCCTAAAAACATCAAATGGTACGTTGGACAAAAAATGGTACGCTGCCTGAGGTCGGGATGTCAGACCTTGTGCAAAAGTAATTGTACGGCTACCTTATCCTCCGAATCGGAATACGTCAACTGCTAATGTTAGGGCGGCTGGAATTGATGAGATGGTGGTATCAATCCGGGCGAGTTGCTGTAAAATTCTACCACCTAGTCAGATGTCACGGTGCTAGTGACAGTAAGCCTATGCTCATCTGTTACGAAGTGTCTGGCTGGAATGGTCTATTCTGCAAAGGAACCAGACAGACAACTAGACACACCAACAGAATAGTACAATTAGGTAAACTTCATGTAGTAATTAGCGAAAGTATTATTCAAGGTCTCCGGCCCACCGTGGCAGCCGCTGGTACCGACCATTGTTATCACGGTACAATCACCATTAAATGAGATAACTACGTTAAAAATACCATTAAAATGAGGAAGCACACTGTTTAAGATACTTTTGAATACTAATTTAGCCATTCGCCACGTTTGGTTGGTTTTTGAGAAGATTAAATCAATTTATTTTGTTTTATTGATATATAAATCTCTATTAGCTTTGGTTATCACTCTTCATCTCTCATCTCTCTAGAACGTCCATTCGTTCTTTTTTCGCTTTTTTATATTAATTATTAATCCTCCTGAACTATTTTATAATAATAATAATTCAGGAGGAGGTTTAAAAACAATATAATTGTAAGGGAATAATCTAACAATAATAGTTGAGACAATTAATTGTCAGCTATATATACTTTGTATACATTTGTAAGTAAATCAAAGTATGGCGAAGTTATAAAAATCTCAAGGTAAGCAATACAGGTATTTAAAAAAAATAAGTAATGTAATATCCATTGATTATTCCTAATTATTTACTTGTGTAAAACAGGGACAGATTACAAGCATGCTTTTTAATCATATTTTTTTTGCGTAACCAACCGTAATTAACCATAAAATAGTGCCTCTCCTAAAAAACCGTGGCAAAGAACATGATAGATGTTATAGGAACGTAGGGGTATTAGTCTTAATGTCCAAGTCTACCGGCCTCCTAACCTTCCAGCATTTGAGAAATACTAGAAATGTTGTTTTATTTTTTTTGACTATGGATTTCAACAAGAAAATATCGACTATTAGGTAAATCAATCATTGTCTGAGGGAAGAATTGTCTCGAGCAACCTTAAACTAAGAGGCCTACCAGCCTATCTAAGTTAAGAGATATGGCTACTACTATAGATCATTTACCAGGCAACTAATACTTTTCAATAATTATTGAAAAAATTCGTAGCAACAAAACTTTAATAGGCCTATATCTTTCTGTAGGTAGCTTGGGGAATAAGCTAGCAACTAGTTTACTGGAAAATTCCATTAGCCAGAGATGGAGTCTGCACATCCCAAATACTTATTTATTTTATTATATGATATTGGAAGGCAATCTCCGAATCGGAATACGTCAATGGCAAGTAACGGCAAGACGTTATAGCGGCAGGAATAGGTAAGGCGGTAGTAACAATCCGGGCGAGTCGCTGCTAAACTCTACCAACTAGTAAGATGTTAATGACGGTCAGCCTACGCTCCCTTTTTATGAACTGCCTTGCAGGAAGGCAGATGGTCTATTCTGCAAAGGAGCCCGGACGAACATGGGAAAAAATTAAAAATGTGTAAAATCTTTATCGCTTGCTTCACATTTTGTTAAAAAACCAAAACTGCATTCGTTTTTGAATATTGGCTCGAAAACAGGTCTGAGCGGGTCGTGTCGGTGAATTTGGAATAATTAACAACTCGATATATCACTTATTAACTCCCAAAAAATGTTAATCAATTCGCCAGATAAACATTCATTTCTACGCAATTATTATACAAGTTGGGATTTATTTTTAAAGTGACCATTTCACAAATAAATACATGAGTGATTGCGTCAGCGGTACCTTTCGCTTACACAAAACGTGTTGTCATTTTTACAGTATAGGCATAAAACCTGCTAGGTTTTCTTTGGTCGACCAGTTTTTAGGGTTCCTGGCCGAATAACGTAAAACGGAATTCTTACAGATGCGACATGTTCGTCTGTTAATTCGTATGTCATAGCCACTTTATGTCCAAACTATTAGGATTGCAAACATTAATCGTTGAAACTGGGCTGGAAGTTATCTATGAACCGTTTCACGATTTTTCTAAATTATTAAAACAAAAAAATTGAGATGGCTCACCACAAATGAAATTGAAACTGCAAAAAAGTTTTCTTGTTACACCTACATTCGGAGAATCTGTAGACAGGTTTATAAAAACTGGTGGTCGCCCCTCGGTTGGTATACCATAATAAATTTTAATTATAAGTCATTCAATATAAATGATTAAAATATAACGTTCAAACATTTTAAAGGTTATATCTATGTTAATTCTCTTGATAAATGAATTTTCAAACATCTCTGATCTTTTTTTTTCATCAATATTTTTGTTTGTGTTTGTCAAATTTATGCATAATATTTTTTTTAATGGTTTAATGCACTTCATAAGTATTACTATTGAAAAATATTAGAGTTTTGTACTTCTCCTATACATAAGCTATGAGTGTGCCAAAGTTCATACTTCTTCGTCCGCGCAATTTTTCTAAAAAGTGGTCCAAAGTTTTTGCTTTAGGTTATTATGATTAAATTGAGGTTTCAAAACTCATTTTTTCTCAAAAGTCATTCATTTGATATAATATAGACATTTCTAAAGTAGTAAAATGTATCCCATCAAAAACATTTTTCGTAAAATTTTACTAAGGCTAGACCACATGGAGAGCCAAGCTCCTTTTACTCTCCTTTTACACCTGAGTCAAAATACCGTTTGTTAGTGACAGTCAAAGAGTTTAATAATTTAGGTGACACTGAATACTTTTTTCTTCTAACGACTATGTAACGGTAGCGAAACTATAAACGCTCGAATTTTTTTATTCGTTTTAGAAACACCCATGTCCTAATTTATACCTTGGGGGCAAAGAAGGCGGTATTTTTACATTATTTGTGTAATAATAATAGCTCAAATACCAAGTGTTAGCTTTTTAGGACTTGAAGAGACAACCTACCTTTATATTTTGATGGCTTTCTCTGAATAGGTTAGTGACGAAATCGATGTTTTTTTTTTAATATGAATAACATTTAAATAATTAAAACTATGTAATTGAATTTGTGTTTAATAAGTCTAGTATATATTTAAATCGCCTCTGTGATCTAGCAGACTAGCGTTGGGCTTGACTTCTTGAAGTCTCGGGTTCGATTCCGGGTCGGGTAACAAAAATTAGAAAATGTATACTTTCGAATGTCTAATAAAAATAAAAGTTGCTCGATATTTGATATGTTGGTGTCCTGGTTGTGCCTCTGCCTAGCTTTTCGGGGATACGGGAGTGAAGATACTTTTTTAGTATAGGTATTACATTCTAAGAGTTTTGTTTATCTGTTGTAAATTACATCTAAGTTGTGAGGGTTCAATAATACAATTAGTTTCATACAAATTTAAACAATTAATTCTTACCTTAAAAAAAGTTTAAAGTTTCAGAATTGTTTCGTTGTTTGTATACTAACATTAGATTACACACCAAATTTTAGTTTTCTAGGACTTCAAGGACTATATGAGTTTTGATGACCGTCAATGAGTGACAAAATCAAGGGTTTTAGTTGTAAATAAACAACCAAACCAAAGGCTGAACAGTTGAAACTTACCATACGAAATATTTAGATGCCTGTTTAGCTAAGAAAAAAAAGTATCTTCACGTCCATAAACCCGAAGAGGTAGGCAGAGCCACAACCAATGTGATAGGTGGCAAGCCTATCGCCAACCGGGCACATATCCAATTCCGAGCAATATTTTTTTATTAGAAAATTGGAAAAACCCAATTTTCTTTTTTGCTGCCCGACCCGGGATTCGAACCCGGGACCTCATGCAGTCAAGTATAACACCTGAACCGCTAGACCACAGAGGACTAACTAAGACGATTAGCTAAGAATTGATTAAAATTGACAACCCAGTAATAACATGTTACATGAATGACGACAAATGATGTGTTAGCATGTTGCTGGCTGAGAATCCAATTTTAGACAGTGTTTACTAAAACTCATATTCAACAAACGTTATATTTTTTTTGAATTTACTTACAAGAACATATCTTGAAAATTTTGTTTGTCGGGTACAATTCAAACAGAAGTTACGATGTTTAAAAAAACAACGAAACGATTCGCAAAAGGCAGTTAGGTATTGCCAACATACTTGGCTTTGCTCGTCATATAGCGATGGCACAGTAGACATAACCCTCTAATTTCTAGAAATAGTAGTGAAACATCTAAATAAAGGCAAGTATTTATATATTTAAATAATATACAAATATACTTAAAAGCTCAATGAAAACCTTTACCGAAAATTGGTTTGAACGGGATGTAGTCAGTACATACAGCTTATTAGCTTTGTCATTCATACAAATTCCATGAAAAAGAAAGTTTTTAGTTTATAAAAAGTTATAGGGCTACTTGCTACTCTAAATATTGGAATCCTTTAAGGGCGAAGCCGACTCGAGCTTAGCCACTTCATTAAACTTTATAGTCCGCGAAGGTACTGTCAATAAACCTTCCTTTTTATGTTTTAAGATAGCGCACAAACTGGCAGCTTTTTTTATTAGAAGAGTCAATCGTCGTTACGTGCGAGATTTTACTGTTGCGTCGCTGCCGTATAGCGGGGATCTTGGGCCGCATGTCTACCAGGTACCCTACTATCCAACATGGAACACAACAAAGGCGAACACTGACGGTATAGCTCTTAAAGTAGGCTAGTCGGGAGTACTAATCTGGGAGAGCTGATGCATTGTACCATAATATTATATTGTGTGAGAAAGTTAATTCAAACTTTGAAGGTGGCAACCATCACCGTGGTCACGTCCCGGTGGTAGTTAAAAAATTTAGAAATTAATTTAACCCTATCTACCGTAAACTACCACTGTTTCCAAACCTAACCAGGCAGGAGAAGAAACGGCAAACCAAACTCCCTGGTAACCAGGACTATAACCTGTCTGCTTGGTAAAACTCTATTAGTTTTAATGTAAGAATCCATTTTTACTGTCTGACTTATTTTTTTAACTAACCGAGCCGGCGAACTTCATCCACTTGGCACTCGATGCTCTCTGCCCAACCTGCAAATCCAAAAACAATCCGCAAAAATGCGTTTCTTGTTGTCACGCTATGTCGTACCTAGTACGAGTCATGACGTCACCAGCCTGCAAATGCGGCTGCGGTCGGTAGGAACCGGTTTTATGCTTTATTTACGTTATAACCATGCATCTTGTATTTTGCGTAAGATAAAAATTATCTAACTTTTTTTAAAATTTTTAATCACTTCACAGATCGAAAGTGTTTCCGATACCTAACCGTTTCTCAAAATGTGGCAGGTACTTAAAATGTAAACCTGTATATATAAAAGAAAGTCGTGTTAGTTACAATATATACTACATCTAGCGGCCTGCCCCGGCTTCGCACGGGTATAAAATATACATATAAAATTTCCTCTTTAAACACTTTATCTATTAAAAAAACTCATGAACGGTTAAACCAATTTAGTTGAACCAATTTAGATGGGGAGGAAGCAGAACGGAGGAAGAAGAACCAGGAGATAGACAAAGGATACTTTTATGCCGTGTAACTGAGGCTGGAATAAAATTGAACTGCTAGTAATTAATAAAATCGAACGTTGATGGCTTATAACCCAATTTACATTTGATTTATATAATACAACTTACATTTCATATACCCTCTCCCACGGGAATCCTTTCAGAAAGCGGGATAAAAAGTATACTATAACTTCCTAGGAAAATAAAGTAACTGCTTGCTAAATTTCGTTTCGATCATTTCTTAAGATAAGGCGTGAAAAGTGGTCACGATACGTACACAAATACTAGCAAAAAATTTAAAAATACTATAAAATATGTTCTGCTGCTCCTTTTTAGTCGCCCGCACCCATTTTTTTAAATATCTTTAATGTACAGAACTGTTTTCTTTTACTGTTTTGTTATAATTATAGACATTAAAAAATTAGCCAACCGCTAATTTTGTGAAATTAGAAAATATAATAAGTGAAATAGTGCAAATGTATTCTTACATCATTAATATAATTAATTAGAGACAAACCTCTCTCATGGTTTTGTAAAATCGTGTAGGGGTCGGCCAACTTAAAAATCTGTTATTAAAATTTTGCAATAAAAACAATTTACGTCCCGGACGTACCCGGTTGGCAGTAGGTTTGTCACCTCTATAGTTGTGGGATTAAGTACTTTTAGCTAATCGTGGGTGCCCTGTTTGTAACTTTTCCTACCTCTTCGGGTATACGGCCGTGAATATAAAATAAAAAATAAATAAAAAAAAAACTTAGTTTTTACGAGTTTTTAATAATAGACAGCACATTGAATTCTCTGCCTACGCTGGAAAGGACTTGGAGTGAAGATACATATGTGTATGTATGTGTGTACTTGTTACGCTACATTAACCATAAACATTGAAGATAATTAGATATATTAAAATTAAATGAAGTCTGGTTTAAGAAACCGGTCCTACGGTGCCACAGCTTTTATCCTGCTCGCCAAATCGGAACATGACAATGATAAGAGACTTAACATGTTCCGATTCCGTGGAAAATAATTGAAATTCACCATAGAATGTTTTAATCTGTTGAAAAGTTAAAAGGGTTAAGTGCTCATACAAATTTGACATGACGAGCGACGGAGGTGTATTTGAAATGAAAAAAGCTTCTGCTAATATAAATGGGAGACGAGGTTGGGGTAAGTCAATCACTATTAGAAAATCAAAAATCCCCATGTTGGTCCGGGCTCCTTTGTAGAATATACCATCTGCCTTCCTGTCAGGCAGCTTGTAAAAGGCGAGCATAGGCTTATCGTCAGTAACACCACGACATCCTACTAGGTGGTAGAGTTTCGCAGCGACTCGCCCGGATTGGTACCACCGCCCTCTCAATTCCTGCCTCCATGACGTCCAATGCTTGCCGTTGCCGTCGGAGGGTAAGGTAGCGGGTAAACTTACTTTTGCTCGAGACCTAACACCCCGACATCAGGTTGGCAACGCACCATTACCACCTTTGGTGCCTTTAAACGCCATTTCTTACCATCAGGAAATCTGTTTGCTTGTTTGTCTTCCATTATCATAAAAAAATGTTCCAGAAATCTAAACTAGCTAATGATAGGCTTAAAATTACTGTGACAGTAAATATGTGAAAACAAATTCAATCTTGCAATCAGTGTTGTTCTGCAAATTATAAAAAAAAGAAAGCAGTATTTCCTCCAAGCATACATCTAGCATCAGCACCTACAGTGTAGGTTTTCAATGAACAAACCCAGTAAAATCACCAATATCAACCAGGACTGTCTGAGGTTTAAGGCTTGGTTGTTGTGTTTACAAATTAGAATGCCACAGTGGCAAGGACTTGTGGTTTAAACGCGGGTTCATTCTCCATAATTATACTGTTTTCCTTCCATTGATTGTTAATTCAATGTCGTCGTTTTTATGCCATTTTTAATTTTTATTTCATTTAAGGCTGCTTACTTTGCAGCTGAGATTATCGTGTACGTGTTCGCCCCTCTTCCCTCTCGGTGAGGGCAACCTCAGTTTTCTGGCACTCTCTACGTAGAGAGGTCGTTTCGCCGCGATAACACTAGTGCTAACAAAAAGGTTCATAATTTTGTATTAAAAAGTGTGTTGTGAGATTACAATATTTTACAGTTGTCTTTGGATTATTGGGACAGTAAGTAATTTATACTTTCGTATTGTGACATTATTAATAAATTAAAAGGTCAGAGCTCTCGATGGAAGGGAACCTAACAAACCAGAGGTTTTTGTATTTCATTTAAACAATCAGTACACAGATTGTCGTGAGAAATCCCACCTTAAAAAGCTTAACAATCACCAATTTTATTGTGATATTACCGACTTTATTAAGTAATAATGAAACTTTTCTTTATGATTATAGGTATGGAATTAATAGGTAGGAAAAATTATAGGCTCTACCGTAAAAAGCCTGAGCCTCTTGAAAGGCTCTAGCTGTTTGTTGATGACAATATACATTTTCTGAATGAATATTTCTGATTTTGTATATTACAAATATGGAGTTAAGGTTTACCTTAATTTTTGACTATTCAAAGAACTTTTAAAAGGATAACGTTTCATCAAAGATGAGTCATAGTAGCGTCTATATTTATTAATTATTTTTAATGTAATAAAATGTACTTTAGTAGCAGTTATTACTATTTGCTATTTCTGTTATTTTTAAGTGAATAATATTTATACGAATTTTTACTTTATTTTATATAGCAATGATAATAAATTATTTAAACTTTTACATAAATCGTAAATATTAATTGAACAGATATGGTACCAGTGTTTTAAACAAGTAGCTAGATTTTCTGGTGGTAAGAAGCACATGTCGTCTGTACACACCAAGGAAGTTAATGTGCGCTACCAACTTGAACATTGTGTTCTAAGCTTCATAACTACGTTTACTGGATTCTTTTCGCAGTAGAACAGGACAGAAGTGTTATATTTAAGTAGTAGTAGTAGTAGTAGTAGTAGTAGTATATTTAAGTAGTAGTAGTAGTAGTAGTAGTAAGTTATAATTAAGGATTAATTGAGGCAATGTTATCCATAGCTGTTTGTGGATCCTGTACTATCTGGATTACTGAAATAGTTAACAAATGCTTCAGAAATTTAAACTAGCTAATGATAGGCTTAAAATAACTGCGGCAGTAAATATGTTTAAACAAATGCAATCTTGTTTTGTTCTGCAAATTATAAAAAAAAGAAAGCAGTATTTCCTCCAAGCATACATCTGTCTGGATTGTTTATGTTAGACTGTCTGATACAATTTCATATTGACCACATATTGCTTGCCAGGATTGGTACGACATTCATTGCTCGCTATTGTCGTGTTCCGTGTGATAGCGAAGCACCCGTAGCACTTGTTCACTATACATAAAAAATAATCTTCATCGCATTGGTGAACGGATGGAATTTTTTTAAATTCTTTTTTTGTTGTGCTATTTACTGTCAGGATAACATCTAACGAAAGATTTAATTCAAGAACAGGACAACGTCCGTCGGCTCAGCTAGTAACTTATAAAAAACATCTAAAGGTCCGGGGATGGTCTACTGTGATTATTTTTATGATTCGCAACGGAAGATTAGTCTTGCGCCTTGTCTACCGGATCTTATGACCAACTAAGTATCTGGACGACGAGAACGTGCACTAACTCGATCGAGCGTTAAAATTTTATCTAGATAATTTTTACCATTACTGTTAACATACTATTTACTTCTCATTACCTCCTGACTCCACCGACCTCCAGGTCAGGCTCGGGTTCGAATCCCTTCCCTTCGAAGGCAGCAGCAAAGTAGCAGCAGAAATCGAGGCAGGCATCAATATAGTGAACATTTAGTTGTCTGTATTTAAAATTATTCTGGTATATAACTAAGTATTTCTTATGTATTAAAATCGTTTATTAACCTACATAACACAAGCATATAACGTGTTTACTTTGGGGTTAGATTTAATTTGGGTAACTTGTTCAGGGATAGTGAAATGACGAAAAAAGGTAAGTACATTCATGTCCGTATCTTCGAAAAAGTAGGCAGAGATACAACCAGAGCATCCACAACTAGCCAACGGTATTTATATCCCAAAATGAGCTAAGTGGAAAACCTATGGCCAACCAAGCATTTATATAATTTTGGGTACGTTATCATAAGAAAATTAAAAAAAAGATTTGAAAATGCTTTTTGCTAATCGCAAACATCAAACCACTAGACCACAGAGGAGATTCAGGTGGCGAAAGACCCAAAACATGTCTTATTATTTCCGTTTTACATACAAGCAACATATTACTTGTGAAGAGAGATTGGTGTTATACTAAAGACGGGATCATAAATGCTTTTCGTGCCGTGATGGGATACCCTATATGCCATATACCTTGAGGAGCACTGACGATACTTTGGCAGTAAAAGTACGGCGTTTGCTTCGTATTGTTGAAGGATACTTCAAAATTTTACTTTGTTGCTGTTGCTGAAAAACCTGCCAGACGTTGTACTGTCCTAACTAGGAAATTTCATCTTTTAACAACAACTAACACAATAAAAAAGAATTATCAAAATTGGTCCATCCATACACGCGTGATGCGACGACTAAACATTATAATGCACTTTTGTGTCCAACCTCCACAGAATAACTAAATATTACATGGCCTCCTCTACCAGACAACTTACTCCATTTCAAATATCCTTTCTAATATGCACCCTCGTTGTTTCCCCACTTGCATGGCCGGGGACGATTTAACAACGTAGACACAGTAATGATACCAATTTTTTTCTCTGTGAAAGATGAAAAAGATTTGATTTCGTAAAGCCTGGATATATTTCCTAAATTGTTTATTACCACAAGCAATCCTTTCAGTCTGATTCTTTGTATATATAATTACTGGCTCCTCCTTATTCAAGTTTAATAAAACATGACTTAAAATGAAATTTAAAATAATCATAGAAAATAACAATTTTAATTTCATTTCATTCGAGGTAAGCATTAAATTCTTTAAATAATTTTATTATCAGTGGAAACTTGTCTGTGGTGGTAGAGAGCTACTTGCCCGGGTAGAGTTCTACCCCTTACCTATCCCTGCCGCCTCATTCTTGTCGGGAAGATAGGGTAGCCGATTGACTAGCACATTGGGTTTACCGTCTAGCAACCTGGCTACAGGACACCAATAGAATTAATGGAATGTTTGAGCCGTGTGTTTGTTCGCTCTATTAGATAAAAAAAAAGGATTTTCTTGGTGGCAAGAAATAAGCGTCATTATTTATAGACACTAAAGATAGTATTGCCTTTTGTGTTGGTTTTTTTTTATATATTCTAAACAAGTACAAAACAGTGATCAGTACGAAAGTCAAACGACAAGAATATCTAAGGTGGTGGTACTTTTTAGACGCTACAGAAGAATTAAGAAATTCACGTTGTTTTTTCACACAAATTCATGGCAAAAGAAAAACTGAAGTATTGTGATAAAAACGGCCTGGCAGTTATACAATCAACCTATGTTTTTAAAAGGTACGAGAGTACAAGTCCAGCAATTTTCATAAAGCCAGTAATTCATAAATTGTTTCTTTCACCCAAGGGTGGTCTGGCATATTTAGTGAAACATATTTGATCGATTAGGATTTCTTGAAAAAAATATAAGCATCTAGGTTTGAATTTGCATCATTTGTTTTAAGAACCAAATGCAGCAGTCGCGAAATGGCATGAAATAAGTTTAATTGTTGTTACTAAAATTTAAATAAATAAAAACATGTTTTACCTACATCAGAACAGCGACATCTCTTCTCTTTTGTTGTTGAGTTTTGTGTTGTAATCGAACTTTCGCCCTTAATATAAGAATTTTATGTTATAATAGAGAAAGTGTCTATTATTGTAATTTATGCGCACAACAAACTGTATTAATTAATTTATTCATTCATTCAACTATAGATTATAAAGTTACCAGATAACTTATGTGATGTGACCACTAGCTCTACCTGCCCTCCTAAGCACGGAAACGCTAATATTACAACAAAAGGTTACCCATCCACACTTGACTGCACTAAAGCTTGCTTGATTACGTGGATTTAAATTTTTTTGATCTTGTTTAACCCCCGATGAAAAAAATGAGTGTACAAGTTTGACATGTCTGTGGCGTTATTACTTGTGAACGGTTGGAACTATTGCGAAGATGATTTTTGTTTGAAAGATGATGAGATGGAAATGGTTCTTCATTATAGTACATGTAGATTTTAACCGTAAATTATTGAATTATTTTAATTTAAATGTGAAATAAAGCAATACAATACTGTTAACCGTATAATAGCTCACACTTCTAAAAATACATCTGATTGTAGCTGCATAGAACTGGAACAGGCTAATAATGTAAGGTACCTTAGTGTGATCATTGACAACCACCTAAATTTTCAATCACACATAAATCTATTAACGTCCAGAATTCGCAAACTTATATTGATTTTCAAAAAAAAATTTCGACACATCTCGGATAAAAAATTACTTACGAATACATACAAAGCTATTTGCCAGTCATTACTGTGTGTCCTCGAGGGGTGGAGCATTCAAGACCAATATGATTAAACTTGAAAGAGCGCAAAGATGTGTTCTGAAGGTTTTTGAAGGAAAAAAAACCTTTAGAACAGGAAGGAGCTTTCTTCCATTTTTTACTCGACCAAAGAGCTTTATGATAAATATCAGGTCCTTACCATACGCCAGCTGTTTGTGTTGCATGTTATACTTAGAACAAATTCAAGTTTACCATATGAGGTCTCTGCAAGACCAAATAAACGATCTAACCAAAGAATTCTGCCTGTTTCGACTTTTAAAAAATTATTCTCTCAAAAATTATTTTGTTTCCACAGCACATTCTGATATAACAAAATCAATTGCAGGCTAAACATTTACAACCTTACCAAATATAAATGTTAACAAATAGTAGCTACTTGGTTGTCCTCACTATCCTATGATGAAACTGAACTACTGTTAAGAACTGTATTATAAATGTCTTAACATGTATAAAAAAATAAGTAAAACTTTGAATTGTATAGATCCTTTTCTACTTAACATATATTTTGTACAGAAAATTACAGCCTACTTAACATACTTTTATACAATTTTTACATACACACACAATATATGTGATTAAAATTTTTGTTATCTGTCTGTCTGTATGTTCAGGCATCACGTGAAAACTAACGGTTCGATTTCGATGAAACTTGGTATAATTATAGCTTATTATCCTAGGCATAAAATGGGATACTTTTTATCCTGGAAAAATACGTAGAAAAAAATAAATCTTAATTTTTCAGTTTCAGACCGACATCCGCGCGGACAGAGTCGCGGGCGGATGCTAGTTTTCAAATAATAATAGCGAACAAGCAAGCGTTTCTCCTGATGGTAAGAGATAAACGTGGCCTATAGACACCACAAATGTTTACTATAGGCCACTGCTGCTAGGTAAGAAGGCAGATGGTCTATTCTACATGTGACTCGGACCAACACGGAACGCCTATCTACTTACACAAAAGGTTCTTGACATCTCAACCACAAGTTGTTAACGCAGCAATAACACCACTTGTTCTATAGTCGAGGTATATTTCTAATCAGTAAAAAATCATCAGCTCCAATGTCTTTCAATTTAGTCGTTAATTCTTTCCAAAACTAATTAGCCAGATTTAAATCATTGCCATATCGAAATCAGTTATAACACGTGCACAAAACATTATTAACTCTCCATGTGCAGACAAAATGGCGTATATTTTTATAGCCGTTAGACTGTCGGAACCAAAATAACTTTTGCATATTCATGGCGCGATTAATCTTTGCAAACAAGATGTTTTCTCAATTTATATGACTATCTAACAAACATTAATTACCAGTTATATAGTAGGTATTAGGTTTAATGTACTTTAAGTGGGCTGTTGTAATTATTATTCGTTTTAAGAATAATCTTTTAGGGGTAAAAGGCACATATAATTATTATTGTTATTGTAATATTATATTGTTAGTATCTGTACGTTGTAGACAGGTTACGAACTGTATTTAACATTGTAGCCAAATTTTAATTGAGGTATTAAATTCTCTCTTCCTAAAGTCACCTAAATCGCGTCTGTGGTCTAGCGGTCCGACGTCGAACTTGACTTCTTGAGGTCCCGGGTTGGATTCCCGGGTCGAACAACAACAAAAATTTGAAAATGTAAGTATATTTTTAATTTTCAATTAAGAAATAACGTTGCCTGGCATGATATGTATGATATGTGTCTTCTTATGTTCAGGGATTAATTGTCTGTAAAAGTAATTAAAATATGAGTATACTCAGTATTTATATAGTAAGTAACTTCATGCCCTTATCCTCGAAAACGTAGCCATAAATACAAAACGGAATCAGTACAAACCGTTAATTGTTCAAACAGATTAATTTTAACGGATTTTTATGCTGAATTTAGTATCTCATAAGCCTTAAGGGGTAAGAAGGTTGACGCCGATATTTATCGTTGTTACTGTAACACCTATATTGTCAGTATCTATATACTGTAGGCAAGATATGAACTAATACATTAAGAATTGTAGCCAAATTTTAATATAGTGTATCTTAACCAACTTAAATTTCTTTTGCATCGAAAATAAAACGTCGCCAATTGAGTACGAATAGCAACTTAAAAATCATTAGTCAGGTTTTGGTAAATTTTAAATAGGATCACATGAAATTCAAATAAAAACAAATAAATAAACGTCCCTGGATAAATTACATAATGTAAGCGAAATGTACTTTAATGTAAGCGAAAAATATGTTTGTGCTTGTGCTTGTTGCTATATGGCTTTTGAGTCAGGTTTTATCAAATAAATGGTTTTAAGGTAATACAGCCGTGATAAGGATCTCATTTTTAAGTCAGTTATAAAAGAGTAAACTAGGCACGAATTGCTTTAAAAATTTTAGTCCATATAATATTTTAGTTTACATTTTATTTTTGTGCATATAGATCCGAAATCCCAATCAAAAATCATTAAGTAGACTGGCACCTGATATTTGAACAAAAACAGTCGAAATTCGCTCTATTTGCTTTGTCTTAATATCTCGTTACACTTGTAGCGAAGGTTCAGTCAAATCTAAATTTAATTGTCGAAGTCGGAATCTAATTTCGAATACCGTACACGAGAGAGCATAGCGCGAGTGAAATTTGGCATTAAAAGATGAGAACGGCAGTTACTTAAGCACTATGAGCACAGTGAATAAACACTTTTTATTGGTTACGGCCATACATGAAGTATTTTCTACATTTAAATTTACATACGATATTTGACGAGTAATAACATACACCGATAGTTCTTTCTAAAAAAATGAAATCTATTAAAGGAATCTATATAATATGTCGCCATAGCAAGTTATTGTAGCCTTTTTTTTTAAGTCAGTTAGAAATGGTGAAAAAGTTCTACATTGAAGTTAAAAAAAATATAGACCCATGTTTCTTATTTAATGTAGGCCAAACATTTTTTTTTAAATTTTGCTCTTTGGATCGGATCGAATTTTGCTAAAAAAAGAAATTTTGATGATTGTTATCAATTGTACAGAGATTTTGTCCTTTCAAGGCATTTTTCATAAAATCTAAGTAATTTATATTGAAAATGGTTAAATTAGAAGCAAAATAAAATTGCTTAAGACATTTGGAAGGATATAATTATTATATCCTATGATCTTATGGAAATAGAATAAAAGAAAATATTATATTTTAGGTAACTTTCGGAGAATCAATATTTAAATTAGCAGGTAAAATGTTTGTACCATGCAAACAGATGGGAACCTTAAATGCATAATTGATTACTTTGGTAAAAAAATGGCCATCAGTTAATGCTTCGAAGCAACCCTAGCGGCTGGGCCCCAGCCACAGTGGCAGCTAATTACTGAAATTGAGAACGCCGACCCACATGCTTCCCCCAAGGGTTGCAACCCCTGATCTGTCAACATATAGATAGAGTACGTGATTAGGTGAAATGGTGTGATGACATAATGTCATGTGGTATTATTGTTTTTTCGGAAATACTTTATGTGTTAGTATTCATGTACCACAAATAAAAAAATGTTGAAGATCGTTAAAAGAACTTTCTAGAAGTTCATTCTAAGCCTGCACGCTGCAAAAAAGTAAATTATACGTGTATGTACGTTGTATTTGTACTAGTAGGTATTATGATATGTTATAATATTATATTGTGTTTGTCTAAAATAAAATGTGAATGTCTATATCCCTAGCGACTTAGTACTATGTCATCGGCCAACACAAACCGAGGCTACTGATTATAGAAGCTTGATTTTTTACTGTCTTATTTTTTAATAATTTAAATTTAATGCAAAAATAAGTGCAAAGGTGTCACTTAACGCCTAATGGCTTTTTATACAATTCATCCCCAGGAAATACGCAAAAAAATATAACGCGAGTGCACTTTTAACAAAGACAAAAATCAACCTCCCCAAATTACAATAACAGGTGATTAAATTTTGTGTGAAAATAATGTTGAAGTTTACCAATGATGGTTTCATTCGGCTATCGCGATAACAATACTTACGTACTAATCTAAACATACAGTATAATTAATAGAAAGTTTGTCTGTCTATCTGTCTATCTTTAATTGGTAACAAGTTGAACTAATTCTGAAAAAAATTGATATGCATATAGCAAAAAACCGAGTTAGAATAAAAGTCACTTTAAAATAACCCAAAGGTCTATTACAGGCAAATAAAATTTTGTGTAAAAGTCATGTTAAAGCTAACCATCCTCAAAAAATACTAATAATTCCATCCTAATAATATAAATGCAAAAGTCTGTCTGCTATAACTTTACGGCTAAATCTATCAATGAAATTTAATAAGATTATAGCTAAAGACTCGAGTTCTAGACGTTATTTATAAAATGTCTTAATACAAGCTCCTTAATAAAATAACATTTTCTGTAAGTGCATTACAAAATTAATGTAAAATTTACAAAGTCGATTGTACTTTGACGAAGTCGCCGATAACAGCTAGTCACAAAATAAATTAAAAAGTCCAAAAGTAGTATGACAATAAGCGTCGCAGGTAGACCTATTTTACCCACTTACAAGAGACTTTTGGAACCTCAACCTAAGGGGGTAAGACAAAGAATTGTAGTTTATGTGAAACTATATTAATTAAGAACCTAAAATTTTGAAAAAAAATCTCTACAATACAAAAAAAAATAATCTCTACCTAAGGGAGGGAGTTGGAGTATGAAACTTTTTATTCTTTTAATCATAATTTTTTTATATTTAAAATAAATAATTTAATGCTCTGAAACACTAAAAGTTTTATTGTCATTACTTAAAATTGTTGACTAATCCTATTCTTATAAACATAGACTAAAGTATCTACTACAAAGTTCAATCTGGCATTATAGTCATTATTACAATATGGTACAGACTACAACATCAATTTAACCTTACTCTTACTTTCATCTATGTTTATTAATGTGACAGTATAAAACCACATGAGCTTTTAAATAAAGAAATTTGAATATTGCTTATAAAAAGTAAGAACCTCTTCTTTTATCAGGTTAGTTAGAAACGAAATGTTTTGAATACCCTATCCACTGCACTGAATAAACCATACTCTTAAGAAGAGGTATCGTTATTATTTGTTTAGGATTAATAAAGTTTGCGCCCCCAACGCCGCGGGCTCCTGATGTTATAAAAAAACACAAAATAAAATATTTACTCAGCTTTATGGAAAAAACTGACTAAAGTGATATAGATATGTCATCACTTTTTACACTCTCCTATAGATGGTGGACACTATTATCGAATGTGACAAAGGAAGCGTAGTGTTCTATTTTCATTTTTATTCAATTATTTTGTTCATTGAAGATATTAAATTTTATCCCACGTAAATACGAAATCATGTCTCGTAAAAAAGAATTGATAAAATCAGATAAAACGGGAAAAAGTTTAATGTTGTAGGTATATTGAAATCTGAGAGAGAATCGCCTCTGTGGTCTAGCGGTTCAGTTGTTGGACTTGACTGCTTGAGGTCCCGGGTTCGAATCCCTGGTCGGGCAACAAAAAGAAATTTGGATTTTCCAATTTTCTAATAAAAAAATGTTGCTCGGGATTGGAAATGTGCCTGGTTGGCGATAGGCTTGCCACCTATCACATCGTGGTACTTAGTGTCTTCGGCTAGTCGTGGGTGCCCTGGATGTACCTCTGCCTACCTCTTCGGGGATATAGGCGTGAAGATACTGAGAGAGAATAATCAATATTTGGTTTTTTGTACATGTGTGATGCGTATAACTTACTAGCGTCCCGCCTCGGCTTCGCACGATTATGAAATATAGATATAAAGTCTTCCTCTTCCATCACTTTATCTATTAAAAAACCTGCATCACAATCCGTTGCGTAGTTTTAAAGATTTAAGCATACAAAGGGACATAGGGACAGAGGAAGCGACTTTGTTTTATACTTTAGTGATTCCAAATGTATATGAAACCAATTTTGGGGATTTTTAAAAAAAAAATTTAGGTTCTTAATTAATATAGTTTCACATAAACTACAATCCTTTGTCTTACCCCCTTAGGTTGAGGTTCCAAAAGTCTCTTGTAAGTGGGTAAAATAGGTCTACCTGCGACGCTTATTGTCACACTACTTTTGGACTTTTCAATTAATTTTGTGACTAGCTGTTATCGGCGACTTCGTCAACGTGTAATCGTCACTTCGAATAGATTTTGTAAATTTTACATTAATTTTGTAATGCACCTACAGAAAATTTTATTTATTAAGGAGCTTGTTTTAAGACATTTTATAAATATAATATATAAACAGTCTTTGATGAAAATCTATACGTAATCTAACTCAAAAAATATGTGCATTGAATTTAGGACCTTTGGTTGAAAATGGCTACGAATAGATATACATCGGCAGTTAGAATCTATGTAAAGTTACGGTTCATTGGCAAAATGAACGATGAACTTTCTTTCTTTAGGTATTGGCCTTCACGTTAGTATTTTGCCATTAGTCAAGTAGAAATTTGCATCAAATTTGAATTCAATTTTAATCAATTATAATTAGTCATCAGTCATAAGTCGTCAGTAAGTCATGTCTGGGTCTTGAGTAAAACTTGACTTTGTTACTCAAGCTCGTCTAATGAGATTTGGCGGCAGCGAGGAAATACACGATACAGTAATTTCTTCATGATTACTTCATTTTTGCACTTTCACTGAACAAAATTAATCTAATTCCCACCTAAATTAACTAATTTCACTCAATATAAACACGAAATTCAATAACTATGAAAAAATTACGACCATATTCATCCACGATGGCGCCAAAACTCCACGATGAACTTGTAGATGAATTTATTTCGTTTGTAATATTTTGTCGGAAAGACAGTGACCCCAACTCCTCAGACTACACATCGGTTACGTAACCATGGAGAACGTTCACGGAAACCGGAATCAACTTATTTTATGATAATATAACTACAGTATTACGAATGGTTTTATTCATATTTAACCGTCTCCTTTTTTTTCCCTACGGCTACCAGTAGAAAATATGCTTAGACATCATGTGAAAATAGACTTCAAATTATTTCCGTCGAGTCGCTGTCAACGATCGACGATTGGTATGACACTACCTATTCTTTCCGGCGTTACGTTAGTAATCGTTATTATAGTTTTCTGGTCTGGAGGGTGGGGAATATGGGAATGGGAATTAACTTACTTGTGTGCATTTAAACATAAACCTCAGGTTGGCAACTTTATGGCCTTCGGTGTAGCCTAATTTGAAACCACTGTGCACTGTTCACTATGTACCCAAATATGAAATATAAAACTCGAGACTTCGAGACGAGAACTCGAGACTAGACAGGTACATGGTTTAGCCCGAGCGGCGATTGTTGCGATTTTTTTTACAAAAGAAGCTATCTACACATTAGCGTACATAAATTGGACGGGAGAAATACACCAACCTGGCACTTATTTAATATCGGGCAATGTTTTTATTAGTTAGTAAATTAAATAAAAAACCATTTTAAGTTTCCCGACCTGGTAACCGAATCCGGGACCATAATAGTAAGCGTTGCAAGCCTCGAAACCACAGAGGCGATTACGAATGATCTTATATTAGTTCTGTGTATATATGTCATGATGTATAAGCTCGTAATAAACGACAACTAGGACTGTCCGCTGTAATAGCGAAACCAACAATTAAAAGCCTGAGAAACTCCAAGTAATTTGAAGTTAATGAAAAACATTCCAATTAACATTGTCGCGTCCATTGTCTCCAATTAATTAGCATTCCCCGCTCGTACTGATTGTCGCTCGTCAGTTTGTCACTTGGTCAACGAACTAATTGGCGAACGTTTGTCGACACTGCGGTAACACTAAAGTCTGGACGAAATGTTGCTAGCACTAATCAATCTTTCCCCGACGGGGACAGCCATTTGTCTGACGAACGTTGACGTTAAGTTTTGGCGGGATTCAGCAAAAAAATGGTCGCAGTTATTTTTCATAGCAATTTTATTTTGTGTCAGTTTAAAATTAGTCGATTTAGTTAGCATTTTATATATAATGTTTATGTTCAATAGCACAGATAGGTAAAGTTTTCATGAATGAATTTTTGTATCTCGTATTTTCTCAATGCCAAACCTCCCTCAATAAGCTTAGATAAGAATGCCAACATTTTACCAGTGAGCCTGACATAACATTATGGCTCTTTCGGATTTTAGAACCGATTTTACAAAATAGTGTGATAGTTTGATGCAAATTATTCGAACTTGACAAATGGTACATGTATAAGTCCATGCCAAGAGAACAGGTCAACAGAAAAAGAAAATGAGTTATTTAAATTTTCTAAAAATCATATTGAAATTTTGGTGCCATCATGAAAGAAGGTGGTTGCAGTTTTTTCATAATTATTGAACTTCGTTTATACTCTATATAAAATAAGTTAGTTTAGGTTGCATTTAGTTCAATTTTGTTAAGTTAAAGTGCATAAGTGAAATATTTATTGAGAAGTTAGTGTGTCGTGTAACTATTTCCCCGTTGCCACCACATCTAACCAAATGAGCTTGAGTAAGGAGGCCGTTGTTTTTTTTTAACACTCAGACATAACATTTTATATCAACATGTTAGTGCATATGAAATAAATAATAAGAAAAAGAATTTATTTATACGGAAGACGTGGCAGTCTGGTCCAATAGCCTTAGCTTGTCCCTTGAGGATGAATAAAAAACAAAGCTGCTCGTTATTACACATCCAATAGCCCGGTTGGCGACAGGCTTCTTATCTATCACATTGTGGGATTTTAGTGACTTCTGCTTATCATGGGTGCCCTGGTTGTGCCTCTGCCTGCAACATCGGGGATACGGGCGTGAAGATACTTCTTACGCCCATTCTAAGTATTATAAAAAAATCATCGATTTCAAAGTCCCCGAAGCTAATAATCTCTGTATGCTCTAGGTACGTATATACTTGTATGAAATGCGTTGGTAGTCGTATCATGCGTGAAGGTATGGCACAGGTTCGCTAATTTTTGGTGCTACAATTATAGTGAAGAGAAGGTTCATATATAAAACAAAAACATTAAAGTTTAGCGGATCATTATAAAATTTAAGTATACAATAGTCATGGTTAAGACAGGACAAGGTCTGTCCCCCCCGAGGGTTCGAGCCTTGTCGTGGCGGGCGGCTGAGTAACTGGGGTCGAGCCGGGACCCCGGTGAAACCAATACGGACCAGGGAGGGCGCTCCTCAGTAGTCCAAGAGGGGACAAGAGGAGCGCACACAGGGTGGTGGGCCACTTGGCCCGCGTGGGATGGCGGCAGTACGGCCCGCGGAGGAGGGCGGCGGGCTTTCCATCTAGCCCGCCCAGTCGAGATGGGGTTGCGGCAGGTGCGGGGATGCCTGTCGCCACTGGAGCCCCCGAAGTGTTGCACGCTGTGTCTCCGTGCACCAATTCCGACGGTTTGCGGCCCACTGTTGGGTGGTCTGGCAGAAGGGGATCGTTGGATCCAGCGCCGCCGGGGCAGTGGAAGTTTGCGAAAGCGTCCCCACAGCCCCGGTACATGGCGAAGGGGAGGACACCATGTGGTTTTACGTACACCACACGTAAAAAAAAGGACAAGGTCTGTCCGGTCAAATAGTAAAATATATTAAAGAATTGATCAGTCGGACATAGGTTCAATACAGCTTCAAAACGTCGCGCGCAACAGGTAGGAAAATAATGTAACGAAGAATATCTTACCGGTTTAAGTAGGTCAAGCTTTATCCTATTGTATTAACGCAATCATTATGACAGTAGCAAAAAATATGCCAGGAAATAAAATGTTAGAAATAGTAGTAACTCTAGACAATTACATGTACACAATGCAATCAGACGGAATTGTTTGCGACAAAAAACGCATAATAAGAGCCGGTTGTTTCATAGACTTCATATACGTCAAGACTCATGGATTTAGACTTGACGTACTGTCTGATTAAAAATTACAATTACATTAATCAGTAGCTATGGCTGCTTATTGTTAACTTCTAGACAAATTACTTTTCTCATCATAGATTTTAACAAGCCTTTATATTTAAGAATTTTGCTGAAATTAATTTGTAAAAAGTCCAATTTTACCAATTAACTAAATTACTATAACTTTACCATATTCGCAATGAATTATTATTTTATTTTATCAATTTGTTTTTGAAAAACTGGCACATGTGTGACAGGTTCCGTGTTTTTTATATACGATTTTGTATTTAAAATAAGGCAAACGAGCAACTGTGTAGCCAGATGGAAAATGATCACCGCCGAACACGGATGTCCGCAACACCCGGACTCAGAAGTATTACAGATGCGTTACTGATCTTTAGGGAATGTGTACGCTCTTTTCTCTAAGGTTCTTAAGTCGTATTCGTTTGGAAATACAGCCATAACTGAAATTGTTGAAGCCACAAAGGTGTTTTGTGGGGCAAGAATACACCAAACAACTCGTTTACCTATTTATATATTTTGTGGCATTCATCAGTACGTGGCTAATGTATGCTATACTTGCTATGCTCCGGTCAGTCCTCGTGCAACAAAAAAATATGTGGACACACAAACAACTTATGCCCTAAGAAAAAGCTAAATTATTAAGGCACAAAACAACACTCTACGATGTTTACCACACAAAAACAATCAATTTGGAAGCATCTAATTAATAAATCTAAGTTGTAAATTGTATCGTATTGATTTGACGTGCGTTTAATATCTTGTGTAATCGTTACATTTGACATTAACAAGCGAGTTGAAACAACCCACCCTAAGCATTCTCCGGATCGAGACCTGATTCACAGTGCAAGTCGGCGCATGCGTCATGCTGTATACAATTATTCTATCTATGTATCTATGTTGACCAATGACTCATTGTGTAAGTCACTGGCTAACTTGATGTACCGTTTACATTGGACAGTCGGGATACTTGTTGCAAGTTGATGCAATAACAGAACTTTCAGTGTTGCTTCAGGAAACAGAACCTACAATGTGACGACTTATAGCGAAATAGTTACGATTGTAAAGTCGAATTTGTTACAACAGTTATAACTTGTTAACTGCTAGTAGATTCTTACGTTTGGTTTTTAGATTCGTCTGAGCACCGAATAGTAAAATTACTAGGTATTAAAAGATTTAAAAAATGAAGGTAAAAACTCACATAGCACGGGACGGATGGTATGGAGTCAGTCGGGATAGCTATTACGCAATATGTATAGATTTTAAAAAGAACCAAAGAAACAATCAATTTATCTACTACAGTAAAAATACAATTTTATAATTTGTCACATCGTTAATATAATACACATATACTCTATATTATGGGTTGAGTGAAAAAAAAACATAGAGATAAGCATTTTAATGTGAATTTTCAAGAATAATTTTGCTTTAGTTCTTGTTAGTTTGTGTGTTAAAGATGTTAAATAATGATGATAATAATAAACCGAAGACAGAAAATGTTAATACATTTATTTTGACAAGAAAATCAAAACTGATTTTTACATAATTGTCAGCCATTACTGTCAACGAAAAAGAAGAATAAAAACGAATTTAACTAACTGTCATCCATGTACATAATATAGAATCACATTTAAAACGAAAGGCACGAAGTCCTATTACTAAAGGCTGCACGACCTGTCTCCAACGAGCTACAGCGGCTAAGCGTAAAAGCATTAGCAACATAATTGCGACCGGTTAAATCCTCTTTTAACATAAAGCTTGAATAATATTTATTGCAGAATTTAAGTCGTTGACGTTTTGCTATCTCATTTTATTACATTATTTATTAATATTACTTAATCTCGTTTTTCACTACCACATTTATAAGAACGCCATCTGCATTTTTCAAGACCAGCTACTTTGTTTCTAAACTTTTTAGTGCGCCATCTGTAATATTTTATAGTTTTCATCAATATATTTGTTTGTGTGTGTCAAACGCCTAGTAGTGTGGGTAATGTTTTATTTATTTATTTTATGTCCTTTATAAGCATTATATAAACTATAAGTGTGCCTAAGTTTTGGCATGGCTTATTAATATATAGATTACCTTTTTTCTTTTTTATTCAACTGACGTAGCCATTGTCCCTGTTTTGGGATACTATACTTGTTTAAAATTAATCATTAGAATCCTTGAAATAGAGTTCTTCAGTGATTCAGACTAGACGTCTGAAATTAAGAGTAAGATGGCTTCCAAGTTTCAAGTAACTTGGATTGTTAGATCATGTGAAGAAGACTTTCTCTTCAAGGCTTGATTAACTCAATTATATTTTATTTTTACTTCCAAATTATGAATTATTATTATAAAAAACGATTCCGCAAATAAATATTTCTTTCTTTCTTTCTTGATTTTTAACAGACGTCAGGAAAAAGAGTTTATATTTTGGATTTACTTATTTTATTATGGATAATAATTGAGTTCTCTGTAATTAGTTTTTTTTATCAATTTAAAAAAATGACTGAATTCAAATTTTATTTTCCCCGAAAACCTATAAACACAAGAGCCTCAAGATAAGCCATAGTAAATGTAATAGTAAATAGTAAATGTAGAGCCGCAGGGAGTCGCTGGAAACAAGCGGCTGGTGACCGTGATTTGTGGCGCTCATTGGGGGAGGCCTATGTCCAGCAGTGGACTTCCTCTGGCTGATGATGATGATGATAAATATGAAGACGATAGATTTGATTCTATTAAACAATGTTGTCCCCTGTTCAAAAGCTCAAGCTTCAATCAAAATCAAAGGTCGAAAGTCAGCGGCAGCGCTAGGCTTTTGTCGGTACATAGTTAATATAAACTTTACTCTTTTGACAGAGTACAATCAATTACTGCTAATCAAATGATAATTAAATTGATTTATTGACATTTAAGCGCCTAAATAGCGAATCTATTGTGCTTTGGACTTGCCGACAATTATTACATAGTACTATAGTAACTGCCAGCTGATTTGCTTGTTTGTCGCGTCTGTGGTCTAAAGGTCCAGTGTTGGCGTTGAAAGATGAGTTTTCCCGTTCGATTTCTGGGTCAAGGAATTCAAATACTTTTTATTTTTTTTAATTTTCAAGTTTATAACAGCCTGGGATTGGATAAATAGGTTGTCAATTTGTTGGGCACCTATCACATTGTTTTGATAAATCCACATGTTTGTTGCTTACTACAAACTACAAACCTTTACAAACACTTCGATTATTTAGGTTATCCAAATAGCGACATCCACATGTTTTCGAGTGTGCTATGACGAAGAAGATATGATGGACATCTCGCTGTTATCAGTTTTTTTTAAAAAACGAATATAAAAGGAAGAAAATTAAATTTAACGAATAGGTTTAGATAAAATGATGAGCCAAAAAAATGGGGGAGGATTTAATTGTTTTTTGACGTGACAACGTCTTATAATTCTACTGCACGCACCAAAAAACATGACTCTTGCGGCGTTACCTCGCTCTGAGGCGTGCCATTTAACGCTTGAAGTGCAAACGAGAGCGCGGAACGAGCGACAAAGAGGCACAATCGGCCTCCGTTCTTATGATGTTGTCACGTTCAACTATCGTCAGTAAACCGACTTTTCAGACAACCGCTTTTTTTTTCATAATTTCGCTTTAAAGATTTTATGCACTAGCTACTTTTTTAACTCTGTGATCTTTGTCTTTGCGATGGAATGCTCGGTGTTGCTCACATATTCGCGTATAAGACCGGTGGCAAGTGCTTGTGGCATATTCTCTTTGATCTGTTTTAAAAAAAAGCGACGAAGAAAAATCCTATCAAACCTACACAAACCAAGCTAAACACCCTATCCACACCATTGCGTTTATAATGGTTTTGCCGAAGTTTGGCAAACGTATGCATCTAGCATTAGAATGTAGGTACTTTTGGGTTATCCCGAGTGCTCTGGTTCCATCTCTGCCTACCTTTTGGAGATAAAGGTATGAATTACTTATACAATCTCGCAGATTTGCTGATATGCGTAGATCATGGTTTTAATTCATAGGTAATACTTATGTATATGTCGCTTTTTGATAGTGAAAAATGCTTTAACAAAGCAGGTTTTACTACGTATTATCCTAAAACATGTGTTTTAGTTTTCTTTTTACAAACAAACGTAAATGACTTTTTTTTAAACCTAAATATAAAAAGCAGTCGCGTTCCAATCACCCTTCTTAAAAGGTTTTAGGCCTGGTGTGCAAGTCTACCGTCTACCTTAAGCTCCAGACTAAAATACGACACTCATTGTAGCGGCAGGAATAGCTAAGGCCGGGGATTCCTATCCGAGCAATTCGCTAGATAGCACTCTACCTCTGGTCTTATGATAGCGACGCACCAGTAGTATCTACGTTATCTGTGATTCCCTCTCTCGTTTGTTCAAGATCTTGTCACATAAAAAACGATGCCTATTTATAAGATAAATACTAAATTTATTTCGGAATTTTAAAACCTTGATAATGTGATATACAGTTAGAACAATGGATTGCGGCCGAAGCTAAATTAGCTCGTTATTGTCGGAAGGCTAAGTTACACATTTGTTTTCACAACATGACTTGATGTTGCCCAAGCAAATATATGTTACTGCTGAAACAGCTATTTCAAATCGAGTAAAAATAAATTAGCTTCAACAAAAAATATACTTCACCTCTATGATCTAGCGGTCTAGCGTCGGACTTGACTTATTGAGGTCTCGGGGTCGGGGTCCGGGTCGGGTAGCAAAAAAAAAAGAAAATACATATTTTCGAATAAAACTAGCGTTAGTTACCAGCAGATCTGTATAATGAAACAATGAATAAGCACACGACTCTCCTGGTGGTAGGTAATGGTAGGTAGAGAGCCGTGCCCTATACTCGTAATACCACTGGTGTTATTAATGCCTTAATGTCCCGTATGCTTAGTCTATTATGCAGTCTCAAATGCCTAACCTCAATACAGGAATGTGACAAAGTCATTATGGCGAGAGGAATAGAAATAGGCAAGTTGCTGCATAGCACCCTACCGCCAGTCGTCAGAGCTACCAGGCAAAGAACTTAGTGGTCTATCCTTCTAAGAGGGCCCGAACTCACATGGGAAACTGTTCCCGTATTCTTCCGGTCCCTATCGGATCGCAGCTTAACCTCGGTGGAACACGACAATGGCGAGCACTAACGCCAAGGCAGCAAACTAAACAGTAGTACCTACACTGAATGATTTATTTAGTAACTGCCAGTAGCCGATGCAGTTTCTATGTGACGTTGATGTATATCGCCTTTGTGATCTAGTGGAGTGGTATTGGAGTTGACAACATGTGGTCTTGGGTTTGATTACCGTGACAGGAGTGTGTTTTTCAGTTTTATGATAAAACACCTTTCGCTATGATTGGAAGAGTGCCTGATTGGCGACAGGTTTTTCATATATCGCATTGTGGAATGGAGTATCTTCGGCTCAAGGTGGGGGTAGGTACAACTACCTCTACCTACTATTTAGGGGATACGAGCGTGAAAACAGTTTTGTACTACATTAAATATATGTACACAATGCTAAAGTACACAAAAAGTTTTGAGGTCTAACCTATTCAACCTTCGAGTTAATAGATAAAGCACATGTTAATGATACAAGATTCAAGATGACCTCAGTACTGTTCATGGGTAGGCTAAGTTTAATCGTGATATCATTATTCGGTCACTTTCAATATACATATATAGTTGTTACTATCTTGAATATACATAATATATTTCAAAATGGCTGCCGTTTCAACATAATTTGACTATTGTAAAAACATAATAATATGTTAAGTACATATTGTATCTTATAGATTAAAAATAATCACGGAAATTGTTTTGCATGTTGAGGTAAAATGTAAATGTTTTATTTTTCCAAATCCAAATGTGAGATTAGATACAGAATACAAGAACTGCAACGTGGACGAATATGTTTAAGCATTGTGTGACGTCACGCTTCACAATACAAAACGTCATCGGTACCGATATCTTTGTATTTAGGTGAAGCATTTAAGACTAAAGAGTGGAGTAGAGTGAAAAAGAATATGTCTTAGAATATGTCTCTCAAGTGACTCCGACACCAGCCTTTTTTATATATTCTTAATTTTTTTTTAATGAGCTTCCGAAAAATGGTCCATCTCTTTAAAAAGTTATGATACCACACACAGACACACTCAGTCACATCTAAATTACAACACCTCTCTTTTTGAAGTGCTTAAGATAAACTGCAAAGTTTGCGGAATATAATACGGTAACTTGGATCTATCAGCTAACTCCTCGTTCTTTCATCAGGTTCTTGTCATCAGAAAATGTGAACACAATTAATTAAGACAATTAAAACGAGTCCAACTCGATGTGTTTACTAGTCCGGGATTACGTCTCCTATCTTCGAGCTCCATCATTAGACTGAGCTGGTCTTGTACCGGCATTCGTTAGCGTTTTAACTGTTAGATCTCACATTTAAATGTGATCTATTAGATATCTATAAAGTAAAGCTAAGAACCATCTCGATCACGTCAGATTTCGAATATTTTTTTTTTATCAAAATCCGTCCATCCGCTGAAGAGCTACGTTGCTAAAGACATGCGGACACACACTCAGACACAGGCACTTAAAACTTACAACACCCCTCGTTTTGCGTTGGTTGTTAATAAAAAGAGTATTTAATGTGGAGGAAGCTAGACAGGTCTGCATGGATCGTAACATTTCGATACTTTCTTCCTACATAATATCAATAAGGCTTGAAGATCTGTATGTATGTATGTATATTACATGTATTTTAGGTATAGAAAAATATCGAACAGGAGCTCATTCATGTAAACTTGTCCAGCGGATTTGAAGTTATGAAGTAGTTAAGGATTTATTATAAGTACGAATACACACACATAGTTAATTATTTACAAACGAACAATAACTACTCGTAGAATCATGACGATGAAGCTTTATTAAAAAAATATACATTTTCAACTTTTCCAAATTTCATTATTTTTTATATTAAATGTAAATGTTTGCACGTAGTTAAATATCTGAGTTCTTGTATAGTTCGTCTTTTAAAAATCAACAAAAGGGGTTAAACACCAATAGGCAATAAAATTTTATGTTAAAATCTGTTATACGCTGACGAATACTAGGGTAAACAGCTAGTAATATTATAAATGCGAAAATTACGATTTCACGACTAAACTGCTTGGTAGATTTTGATGAAATTTGCACATAGCTACAGACCCGAATTCAATAATGGGCAATGAAATTTTGTAAGAAAAGTATCCCACGCCGACGAATCCGCGGTTAAACAGCTAGTAGCTCATCAATTTCCGCAATATTGACACGGAAGTGGACTGGAACGATTGCCCTGTTTACCTGGTCATCCTGAATCACCTGATTACTTGCGTATAGATGTGACGACCCCATCGCCCGTGGTCGAATAATTAGTTATCTTTTTGAGCGTCAAATCAGGTTGTTTTGGTGTTTCTATAAAGTAAAACAAAAGAGGGTTGTGGAACTGCTGTGTGAGAAGTGGTAACTGGCGAGCCAAATTACTTGCTTAAGATACTTGCTTTTTATTCATCTCTAACTCTAATAGCAGATTTACTATAAAAACGTTTAAAAAATGTAAATAAAAGAATTACATGGTTAGGTACCGGTAGTACGAGGTAGAGGTAGCAGATAATAATATTTAAAAACGATATGCTATTATTCACTATAAACCGAAATATTAATGTAAATGTATGCTTATAACACTAACTATTTTTTCTTATTTTTTTATAAAACTAACTTTATAGCATGGCTATTTACTTGCGACCTTGACAGCGTTAATTTTCATATAAACTTTTACCCCCCCATTATAATCCGTTGGAGGTAAGAAAGAAAATATATTTAAATAGTTGTTATAAAATTATTTAAGCTTTCCTACATATTCTACCACATTGTGGTGTGCAAATATTTTGATATTTATAAAAGGAATTATTTAAATTTGTACACAATGATTTAATGTTTATACAAAAAACAGTTATATATTTATTACAATTTGAATTATAAATTACAAACAATTTTAAAATGTAAACAAATTTTTAAATAAATGTATGCACTCGGATCTTTAATTGTATCCATATCAAATTTCGTCGAAATCGGTCTAGCGTTCTAGCTGTCAAAGCCTAATTTGGCAGACAGATTTTCGCATATTTACCTATGCATATATTTCTATGTATATATTTGGCAATAAATGATTATGCTATTATTAGCTTGGTACCTACGTCTAATTTTGTCATTTTGTTCACCGTGCATTAACAGAATTTGCCTTTTTGTTAGACAAACCTGCTAATGACCTCCAATAAGTTAGCAGACTTGGGCTTCAGTTTGAAAGGCAAATGAGAGAGTGCTCCAATTTCAACGTCTCGCACTTGATATCCCAGCCGCGGTCAGATTACATCGTGGCATTTTTCGCTTAGTCTGATTACGTTTTCTATACACTTTCTGGCGTAGGGATGTGACGAATCCATTACTCGATAGTGAAATAGTACAATAATTTAGATTGCGGAAAGGACAAGACCATTACTAATTTGCACTGTCAAGGATCTATCGCTTTACCTGTTCCTGCCGCCATAACAACACAGACACACACACACAAACGAGCACGCACACACGAGCAAGTATCAAATCAACTAGGCAACCATGTTTTATTAGGAAATTGAAAAATAACTTTTTTATGTTGCCTAAGCTAAGCCATGAATCGAATCCGCGAACTAATGTAGTTAAAGAAAACGAAAACACAACTAGTTATGAATAATTGTATCTGTAATGCAAAGCTTGCTCGTCGAACGAGGTCCTTGTTTCATTTAGCATGTTTAGTTTACTCAAAGTTTGTACTATAATAGGCAAGACACCAATGATGCTAAAAAAAACAGATATCGGTAGCAATTCTGCTGCGTACAAACTAAACTTATTTTAACCTAACCGACCCGGCGAATGTTGTATCGCTTAATATTCACAGCTACTAACAGTTTATATGGATTAAAGCATTGTTTTTCCTCTTATACTTGCAATTTCCTGGTTTTTGAAGTGAAATTTCTTTAAGATCGTCGTGAATTCAAAACGGGTTTCAAATGAAAAAAACGACAGGTAAGAGACACAAATATATATTCATCTCATTCTTTTGTCGATTTACTGAAGTTTCACTTCTATCGTGTGTGAATCGCACACACACACATTTTTTTTTTATTTTAATGAGAACCTTTTCCTGACAACAATTACAAAAAAAGAATTAGCAAAATTTGTCCATTAGTTCAGGTGTGATCCGATGTCTACGCAAGATGGGGATTCATTTATATCTAATATATAAAATTTTCGTGTCACGGTGTGCGTAATTAAACTCCTTCGAAACGTTTCTACCGATTTTCGTAAAATTTTGTGAGCATATCGAGTAGATCTGAGAATCGGCGAACACCTCTTTTTCACACTCCGAAGTGACAAGCGCCAATCCCAAGTCCCAATTTTTTTTACTAAAATCACATTAAAAAAAGCAGAGCAACAACGCAGAACAACGTCTGCCAGGTCAGCTAGTCTCAGATATAAAATTCCCGTGTCATAATGTTAGTTACCGTACTCCTCCGAAACGGCTTGACCGATTCCTATAAAATTTTGTGAGCATATTGAGTAGGTCTGAGAATCGGCCAACATCTATTTTTCATACCCTTAAGTGACAAGGGTGAGTCACCCCATTTTTTTTATGTGACAATTTCTTTAGCGGCGTTGCGCACCTTTATTGGAATGGGTGAAAACTTCTAAACAAACGCGTCAGATCGTCAGAAAGTAAGAAGGAGCACTGCGCATGCACGAATAAGACGGCGCGAGATCTAAAATAAAACATATATTCATTGCTGTTTTTGTATTGCTTTGATATTTCAGAAGAGTATATGATGCGCAATGGATAATACGCCGCAATATACCTATCGTTACATTCTCACAGATAGCAGATAAATAAGTGTAATATCAACAGACATTGCTCTATTTGTTCCATCTTGAAAATAAGCTTTATGTGTAGACGAGCAATGTTCGTTGTACAGATAATATGACGACGCTCCTAGCCGTCACGTATTCTTACTTTAGCGAGTTTTGTCGAGCAAAACGAAGGTTAAAAAATAATATTTGTGTATAAATGATAGTACTTTAATACTGATAATTAAAGCAATTCGTGCAAAATTATTCCCTAACCATTCCAAAACATCAAAAATGCATACATTAATATTCAAGTTTTCACTTCTGCTGGCACTCCCGGAGTGCAACCCGTCTTTTTTTTTAAAAAGTAGCAGAACTACGTCTGCTGGGTCAGCTAGAATACATATAGTCAGGTTATAATGTATATAAAATCAAAAATTGTCAAGTAGGCAACAGAAACAAACAAAACAAGTTTCATAAAACATATTGGTTTTTACGCGACATTTCTACATGGTCTGTGATCCGAACCTAGGTCGACTTTCACGGAGTTGATTATAGGATGAAATATAATAATTTTAATACATTACAAAATTTGTTTAAGGTGGATTGCCTTAAAAATCCGAGACAGATTTTTTATTTTTTAAAAAATGTTATGTTAAGACGAAAAGACACTTTTTATATACAGAAGTTGGGTTGCCTGGTATTTATCTGGTTTGCCAGATAATGAAAAGTTGTATTTTAAAAAACACTTCTGTCCAAGAAGATAATTTTTAATATGATTTTTAATATCCTTAATTTATTATAAAATTTTAATATATTTCACTCTGTTGTCAGCTTGGTGTAGGATCATGTAGGTACAATCTTCTACGAATAGATTTGTAGATTCGCCAAATTTTCCAAACGGAGTTTCGTCGGCACGAATCCAGGTAAATTCCGCGCGGTGAGGTTACTGACTTTGAACTGCGTTCCAATTTTTCTACACAGAATAATTCAGAACGTAAATGGCGATTCTAAATCTACATCTTAGAATACATCGATTAAACTGTGCAGAAGATGTAATTTTCTGACTAATATGAGTTTTACTATTATATATTTTATAGAATCAGGCGTTACTTTGCGGAAATCCATTATAAAAGATGTAAAATAAGCCTTTATTTTGCTAATTCCGCGTAAGCAGTGTAACCGTTGTGGCAAATAATCCTCCAAATGACACAGAATGTGACAAGCCTAACTGACGTTCCCACCACCCACCTCCGGGACCAGAACACGAATATAGGGAATCCTCCCCTTTGTGACTACTTGTAGTATATGAGGAGACCCCACCAAATGGGGAGACAATTTGGTTTTCAATTAGTGTTTTACAAATACTTTTTTCCAATATTTTCAGCAAACAGAAAGATTAAAGAATAATTTTGCTCATGTTTGTTTTTATTTGTACAGCGCTTGCCGCGTGACGTTTTAAAGAACGTACGTACCTATAAAAATACAAAAAGAAAAAACTTATTACGTTTGTAGGTTTGTGAATCAGCTCACCTCCCTGTTACCAGGCGTGGTATTTTGAAGACTTCTCCCTGGCTGAAAGAGTCATATTTTGCCCTTTAGACTTATCTAGTGACAAAATACAATATCAATCTTAGCCTAATAATATTTTACTATTCCGTTTATAATGCATTTAATGTGAAGTGCTGTTAACATATTTGCCACTTCCACTGTGACCATGACCAGGTGATAAAGTACGTTAGAGTCTTGAGAAGAGTTGCCCGAATTTTCAACATAACCTTAATTATTCCTGCCTAACCGTCAGTGATTTTTGTTATCGTGTTATAGTTTACGATTCATGGGTACCTTAAATGTGTCACGAAATCGTAAATGAAAGGAAATTGTTTCAGATTTCAAAGTCAAAAGACAGCGAGCAAGCATAGATGATAAGAGACCATGCTTATTTATTTTTAGTATGGCCTTATCTAACCGCTGTCCTGGGACCAAGGTTTCAGGCATATTGTCCAAATCTACCGGGTACCTTACACCGGAACCTGATTAAGTTATTATGGCGACTGGCATAAGCAAGGCGATTGATCACTTTATTTATGCGAAAGGTCAACGAACAAGCACAAAGCTTTCCTGGTGGTAAGAGATAACCGTGACCTGAAGAGACCATAGATGTATAATGTGCGTTACTATCCCGTGGCCAAGATGTTAGGCCGGTTGACTATTGTGCAAGTCTACCGGCTACCCTACTCCCCAAACCGGAACATGTCAGAGTCATTATGGCAGCAGGAATAGGTAAGGCGGTGGATCCATACCCGGGCAATTTGCTGTTGGTAATCTTGTTGGTTAGATTAGATTGGCAAGTTTTGGCGCTTCAGATACATTGATCGGGATTGGCCTTTTTCTTAATATAAAAAGACAAAAAACGAGTTTAGAAATAGTCACCAAAATATTTACAAAATATGTTATGGTGCGTTGCCAATGTAGATATAATGATTGGGTTTGTGAGTAGTACATGTGATGCTTCTCTGTTAATAAGGGAAACTGCTAGTAAAGGACAATTTTTATAGACACAAGCCTAAAACATACATGACAACGGAATCAAACAGGCGACTTATCGTGACTGCTTAAACAATTATATTTAAATAATACATTGACAACACCATCTTTACTGCACGCACAATAAACTCTAAGTTTTAAACAATAACATTTTTTTGCAAAAAAATTGCCCCAAAGTACAAATTACATTCTTGTGTTAGTCATCGAGTTTAATACATAGAAACACTTATATGGATTCTGGCATAAGTTTAATAAAATTGATAAAATATTACTTTGCTGAAATCCATACTTAAATCCAAATAAAAATATTTAATTTGCAATTTAACGTCAAAAAAGGGGCGCACTATTTTGTTTTTTTTGTCACGCCGTAATACGTATTCTTGCCCCGTGGGGAGTCGTAAAAGAAGTTAGGTGGTGCGCCAGCCTGTCGACCAACGAGACAGAAAAATATTGAAATACTGCTAACAGACAAAATGTTGCCCATGCAATGTAAGCATTGACAACAAAAATTACTTTTACTTTCAAAAGTAAAATAGTTTGTTATCGTGTGACGTAATAATGAGTCATATTATTTAATTGGTGTTTTGGCTGACTTTAAAAAGGATGTTCAAAATTATCTCAACATTCTTGTGTAGTGATAGTTCTCTTAACCGTATCTTTTATCTCGTTAAGTGATAATTGTTTATTGGGATGATCTCTCTATTACATATTATAATTTTAAACAATACTCAAAATAATTATAGTGCTAGCTAGTCTACCTGTTTCTCTCTTTCTTCCATAGGTTTTACAGTCATTTCGCCTCTGTAGTCTAGCGGTCCGGCGTCGGACTTGACTTCTTGAAATCCCGGGTTCGATCCCCGGATCGAGCAACAAAAAAAAATTAAAAATGTTTTAAATTTTCTATTAAAACTAACGTTGCCCGGATTTAGATATGTGCCCGGTTGGCGATAGGTTTACCACCTATCACATTGTCGGACTTAGTGTATTTATTCCTTAAAAAAATATTTTCAGGCCCATACCTCCGAAAATATACTACAGGCCTCGACGATATTCCAAAAGTATTTTTAGTCTTAAAATGGGATCTCTGCCGAACTGTCCGCGTCGTCAAAAGAACTATCCAGGCTAAGTTAGGTAATAAAATTAAAAAAACCACATTACTGAGTTGCCTGACCAGTTGATCAAACCCGGCAACTCATGTCAACGCCAACGCAGTATACATTTTTATTTTTCAAATTTCGCAAACTATTTGTTGCTTGCGGCTTTGATTACGATTAAATACTAATTAATTTTAACGTTAAATTAGCCAGTGAGAGAACAGGACAAAAAATACATGGTTTCAGATGTTGAGTTATGATTAAATAGTAGACACAATACAAAAGTAATAAAAAAAAATAATTGCAAAAACACTTGCATGGGTAGCACAGGTGGAATATGAGAGTAATTGTCGAAATTCCGAAATCTTGACCAGAACACAAAAATACAGGTGTACTTGCCAGAAGTACTAATGAGCTTGTTTAGCTAAATAAAACTAGTTTAATTAATAAAAAGTGTACTTAGTGCAAGGCAAATTAATAAAATATTTTTATGTTCTTGACTCAAGAACTTCATCTTGCTGTCATTGAAAGGTAAACCTTCAATGTAGACGGTTTCCGTTTTATAAGTCACAAACGTGACGGTCACGACCTGCAATTGTGACAGCCATGGGACCAGCAACATCGCTCAAAGAAATATAATTACATAAACAGTAAAAAGCCTAAGAAATAATTGCGTTTACATAACTCTTTTATTTAAACTATGCAATAAAACTAGCGTAATAATAAAGTTGAGGTCATTTTCCTCGCATCCTACCGGTATTTTATCTGTTATAGGGATCAGTGTTTTGAAATAGGGTTTTGAGTTAACATACTGTTATTATCACTGCTTAAGTTTTAAAAAAAAAACTTTTAAAACAAATATTTATCTATTTAGTTAATTTCAAAGCGACTGAGAATAATGATGTAAAAATTTTAATTACTTTCTTATTGACTACATCAAAAGTTACAACCCGACGAGTTAACTGTGCGCCTCGCGCTGTGAAGTCCTTTGTCATTTTCATTTATCATTTTTTATGTTGATAAAAGATCGGTTTGTTAACAGTAATAAAGATGAGCCTATCGCTACTGAGCGAATGCAGGGCGCCGTGCGGGGCAGCGGGAGAGGGGTCGAATTCCAGCGAAGTGCACAGTTCATTCGTACGAATTGTACAACACATGTTCTACTATGAAAATGAGTAAGTAGGTATCTTCACGCCCATATCCCCGAAGAGGTAGGCAGAGGCACAACCGGGGCACCCACGACTAGTCGAAGTCCCACAATGTGATAGGTGGCAAGCCTATCGCCAACCGGGCATATATCCTATCCCGAACAACACTTTTTTTATTAGAAAATTGGAAAAACCCAATTTTCTTTTTGTTGCCCGACCCGGGATTCGAACCCGGGACCTCATGCAGTCAAGTCCAACAACTGAACCGCTAGACCACAGAGGCGATGAAAATGATCTGAATCTTTTGTAGATCAATGGATGAAAACGTCGTCAGCGAGAGGGTCATGATATGTCAATAAAGTGTATATTTTAAATAAGCTGACGATTTTTAAGATTTCTTGGCCGACCCCAAAAAGGCCTAGCTTATCAATTTGTTTATACATTTTTATTTTTTTGTATGTTTGTTATGCGATTACTCGGTCAATAACGAACAGATTTTTGACCGAGTTTAAAACCGAGGAGGTTCTCAATTCGGCCGTTTTATTTTTTTATGTATGTACACCGAATTTGCTGAGGTTTCTGAAACGGTTTACGTAATTCTTCTTTTGCTTGATGCGGAATAGTTTCAAATTGGGCCCATAAAATTTTATTCAGGTAGGACCATTAGTTTTTATTTTACGAGCATTTTTTTTTATCTATTTTCACCGATCCCGATGTCTATTTTTATTAAATTAAATCATATCAATAATAAACTAAAAAGTATTAAATAAAATTACTACGTTAATAAAAACCAACTTCGAAACTAAAGAGTAAAAAATTATAAAATATTTGATATTAATGATATTTATGTGTGCTACTTACTAGGCTTGCTAATAGACTTGAAGTCGGTGCTAAGCAAATTTAATACTTATAATATAATTATTAGTTTAAGGCTTGGCACCGACTTCAAAACTATTAGTAAGTAGTACGCACAAATAATAGGTATTATATTATATAATAATAGCAGTATAGATTTAATGTAATAATATTAAATCTTTATTATATTTTACCCTTTAGTTTCGAAGTCGGTTTTTATTAACGTCGTTATTTTTATGACGTTTTTTTAGAATGGTGGGACCACGAGTAAGTTTAGATGTGTAAAAATATCTTTTAAAGAAAGAATGATAATATAATTGCGACGTGATAATAAAATTTGAGTATGTTTTTTTCTGTTACTTTATGCTGTTGTTACTTGTTTATCACTGTCTAACTGACATAATCCAATGTGTTTCATGACGCTCGAGTATGCATTTAGTATTTCGGGCTCTCCTTCTGTAAGAGCAACATTTTTTTTATTACTATTGCGTTCATAACTGTTAACTTGTCTACTATACTAGCATTGTTAAAACAATGTTAATATTTAACAAGATTGCTTAAAAAACAAACAACTTTAAAAGCTGGTACACTTTATTGTGTCATGGACTGTGAGGTTACGAAATATATACATTTATATAAAACAAGAACAATTCGCTAAGAGTCACCTGTGTAGTATGTAGGGTATGTATAATTTGAGTATATTTAGGAAAGTTTAAAAACAATAGCGTTAGTGTTTAGTACAATCGTGTTCTGAAGGAGTTACTCTTGAACCTAGATTTCAAGCAAATTGGAAATTGGACTCAAATAAGTCATTTAAGTTACTCTCAAACATAGTTCTAGAGGATTATTAACATATTTTAATTTCAAAAGAATTCAACGAATTCGATAAAATATTTTATTGTTTATTTGTAACTAAATGTTATTTATTCATTAGTACTGTGTTCAAGAATTCTTAAAATGATACATACGATTCCATTTCCCAATATTGCCTGAATCGAGTTCCAAGACCAGTAGGGCTACTACTGGTCTGGAGGCTAGTAGACTTGAATAATAGACCTAACACGTCGGTCACAGGACGCATTTGTAACATCTATGGCGTCTATAGGTCACTTTTGTAGTTTACTTTCATGAGAGCCGTGTGCTTTTTTGCTGTTCTATTCTCTCCGTAGGTTAGCGATCCGGTGTTGACTACATGATATCTCGGGTACGATTCCTGGACTGGGTACCTCATAAACTTTTTTAATTTTTCAAATATAAACATTTGTACCAGCGAATTGAACAGGTCCAAGTTTTTCGATATGGTTGCCGCGTATCACTTTGTAGGACTAATCACTTGGGCTCGATATGGGATTTCTGGTAGTACATCTGCCTATCTCTTCGGAGATACAGCGTGAAGATACCTACTTATCCTTCCTATTAATATTATAAATGCAAAAGTTTGTAAGTGGAGTATGTATGGATGTTTGTTACTCTTTCACGCTCGAATGGCTGAACGGATTTGTCAGAAATTTGGAAGACAGATAGATTGTGACCTGGACCAGAAACCCGTTGTGCGATCGGGATTTAAAATAGCCTATATGTTAATAGGCTATTTTAAATCCCGATCGCACACCGGGTTTCTGTGAAAACGCGGGCGAAGCCGTAGGTAGCACCTAGTTATACAATAAAGTAACCTTAAATGAAAATAAAATCTTCACGTGAAGGGTTTTCGTTTATACTACTAGCAGCTGATAACATCACCGTGGGAACATCTGTCTGTGGCAGTGACGGTATTTTAATATTATAAACGAGAATTACGTCTGGACTGCCACAGTTTTATGATCGTCATCATGGAGGGATTAAGATTGTACGAGAAAGAATTGTATGGTTGCCTGACTTTTGTATAGGCACAGCACATCGCTCTCTTGATAGTTTTTTATGTGAATAGATAGCAAACAAGTACATTTTTATTTTGATAGTTAGAGATAACCGTCACCTATATACAAAGTAGATGTTGTAGGTGCGCTGTTGTCTTGTGGCCGAGGTATTAGACAAATAGTGCAACGGGCTACCCTAACCCCCGGACTGAAAACTAACACTCGTTATGGCGGCAGGAAAAGGTGAGGCGGTAGATCCCTACCCAGACAAGTGGCAGCACGGCTCTCGTTGGTAAAGACCCATTTTACCTTTGCTTGCCTGGTACGTAAGAGATAAACGTGGTCTTACAGATACCATATATTTTATAGTTGCGTTACTTTACTCTGTCTGGGTCTTATTAATAATAATTTTATGTCCAACTGATAGTATTTTTTCCTACTAATAAATAAATAACTGAATAAATTGCACAAGTGATTTAATTTTTTTTAAGCCGATTTTACCCAAAAATAGAATATTTATAGGTACTTTGTGCTATGGTAATTAGTCATCCTGTCGTTTATTCCTACTCTTGTTTCTCCACTCCGCTTCCTCTGCAGCATCTTCGATAGTGAGTCCACTAGCACGTGACATAGAATAAAACGTTGCATGACAACTAGTCAGCGTTTCTTTGAGTCGGTATCTGTTAACGCAGTTGGGGTTCAACGGGGATTAGGCATTTGCTATCACGAAACGTGCCTGTGCGAATACAGAAGAATAAATATTTATCACTGTACTGAAGTTACGGGTGAATCAAACCCAGAAATACAAACATTTATGAATCCAAACAAAATTGCAATTTTCCGCCAAAACTGCAAATTTTTGAAGTGAAAACTTGTTTAGTGTCATTGCCCATTTTTTTTTTGGAATGGGTAAAGACTTCTAAACTCGCGCGTCACGTAGTCTTACTTTAGCGAGTATATTTTGTCAAGCTAAACGCAGGTTATGGATATGAAATAATATTTGTGCATAAATGATAGTGTCATAGTGAGCATAGCGACTCTCCTCTCCTTTCATACTGATAATTAAAGCAATTCGTGCAAAATTATTTCCTAACCATTCCAAAATATCAAAAATGCACAACGTTAATATTTAAGTTTTCACTTCTGCCGGCACTCCAGGAGTCTTTTTATTTTAAGTTTGAATTCCGCAAAGTTCCGCCTTCTTCCATCAATTTACAAATAATTATATTCATCCCATCTTTACGCATTGGTAGCTGTTATTATGATGGGAATCGAATTTGAGCCTAGTTTGCAATAAAAAAAGTTAACAATATAAATAACATTACAAAAACAATTTATCTTTTTGTCAATGTTGCATTATTATTGTTGAGATATAAAAACATGTCTACAATGCAATTGGCAATCACTTTTCTACTTGAAAAACATATTGCGAAACTAAATTTACAAATGCGGTGACACAACAATATGTAGTCTATTGCCTTACGCTTAGGATCGAAAAAGGAGTAATTGCTTCACTAAGTGGAAGTGTTAACAATTATTTTTATCTAGTTCAAATGTATCACGTAATTTCTTAAATAATAAGTAAATATGTCAGTAGATCATTAAAAAGTTATGATTTAAATTAATAAATGTAAAAGTTAATGTATGTAAATAATTTTTATTGTTATAATTTCAATCCTTTTTATTCTAACCAATTTAGTTTTGATTTTGATTTGTAGTATAATTGGTATAACTTTTATTTTAATAATTGTCATTGTTGTCTTCTAGCGGTAGAGCCCTGTTCTGTATGATTAGAAGAACTAATATACATATTCCTATCTCTATAAACTAAGCTTGAATGATAATTTAGTGCAAAAACCCAACTTTGATCCAAATAAGTAACAGAGTAAACTATACCGAGGTGGTTAAACTACCTAGGAATACCACCACCACTCTTTAAAATACAAAAATAATTTTTAAAATCGGTTCAGAAATGACGGAGAAATCGATTACCCAACGTAAAAGAAATTATAGGAATTGAACATAAAACTTCCTCCTTTTTTCGAAGTCGATTAAAATCGATCAAAAAGTGTAATATGTGGATGGTCAAGGGTAATTGATAATTCTCTGTCTAGATCAGGTGTTAGACTAGGACTTGACTTTATGAGGTCCCGGGTTCGATTCCAGGGTCGGACAACAATAAGAAAATGTTATTGTTCCAATTTTCTAATAAAAAAAATGTTGCTCGAGATTGGACGTGTGTCCGGTTGACGATAGGCTTGCCACCTATCACCACATTGTGGAACTTAGTGTCTTCGGCTAATCGTGGGTGCTCTGGTTGTACCTTTGCCTACCCCTTCGGTGATATGGGCACAAAAATACTTTTTCTTATATTATATAAATTAAGTATATTTCTTATTCTTATGTCCGTTCGTATAAACAACCAAATTCCTGATAATCTTAAATCACTTCCATTTAAAAGATTTCGAAAGTAAGTATTTACCTTATTTTTAGAGAACACATATATCACAGGTATCAAAGATTTTCTGGCAGTCAGGAATAAATGATAAAGTAGTACTAATATGATTAATTTAATTGCAGAAATACTGGTTGCCGGGGAGTTTATTTCACCGTTTCTTCTTCTGTCTCACTAGATTTGGAAACGGTGGTAGGAGGAGGCAGATTTGTTAATGTCCTGGTGTGCGAAGAGTTTGTGTTGCCGTTTCTTCTCCAGTCTGGCTTGGTTTTAAATCGGTGGTAGTTTACAGTAGATAGGGTTTTTGTAAAGTTTTTTTCATACCCCTACCCGTATTTGTAGGAATTCTCTTGCGCCGCCATTTTGAAAAAAAAACACAAAATGGTGGCCAGGCACTAAGCCAGGCCTCGTACAAAAAAGTTCCATCCCCTTTATTTACATTCTAAAAATTGTTTGTTTTAATAAGTCATCATGTTATGAATACAAAAACCAGTGTTGTAAATATTAACTAAATAATTAAAATTACTTTTTTGATAAAAACATATTAAAATATTTGCACACCACAAGTTGGTAGAATATGTTGGAATGCTTAAATAATTTTGTAACACTGATATTCCGCAAATAAATATTTTTCATTTCATTTTATTTCAGTTAGAACTCCGTTTGACACCTTACATTATCATAAACAGTAATAGAAACTCATGTTTGGAAAGAAGTTTTTATTTGATACTAACCGAACCAGCGAACATGCTAGGATATTAACTGCTACTAAAATTTTGTATGCATTAAAATATTGTTTTCCCTTTTTCACAGTTTTTTCTTTCCATAAGAACCTTCTTCTGACAATAACCAACACAACAAAAAAGAATTAGCAAAATTGGTCCTTCCGTTCAGGTATAATGTGATAAGTATGCAAAATGGGAGTTCATTGTCATATGTATAGACTAGCTGTTTTGGCGAACTTCGTTCCGCCCGTTCAGTTTGTACAGGAAAAAATAAAAATGTTTTTCCTAGTTTCCTCGCTGTTGTAAGGGATATAATGTACCCCATGTCCTTCTCCGGGCTCTAAGCTACCTCTACATCAATTTTCAGCCTAATCGGCTTAACTATCACGACTGATTCATCTTTTATAATATTTTTTTTGTTTTTAAGGTGTATTCTGCTATTCGAGGCGGAGACAAATCCAACGAATCAAAAACCATGAAAATTGGTCCAGCAGATCTCGAGTTATCAGTGTTGTAACAAACCCGACTTTCTTTTATATATATAGATTAACAATTATAATATTATGTTCTTTTTGTTTTAAACTCTCAGCCTTACGCGTACGTCATGATTAAGTAATCATGAAAAACCCGTTTAGGGATATTATTAAAAATTGCGCAATTTTAAAATATCTGCGCTTTTACTTTAAATAAAGATATTTCACTTTCAATTAGCTGGTATAAGGCGAGCAAGTTTTTAACGGGCTCCAAAATGTAGTGGGCTCTTAATTCCGTTGTATGTTTTTTTTTGTGAATATGTTGTATAAGTTAAAATTAAATAAATAGCTGTTAAAGCACTTGTTATAAAACCCTTGCTTAAACATCTGGAGAATGCGCTACTGACTAACGTTACTTTACGAAAATAAGACAGGGCATAAATATTTTATAAAAATGTGCTGGTCCGGGCTCCTTTGCAGAATAGTCCATCTACCTTCCTGCCAGGCAGCTCGTAAAAAGCGAGCATAGGCTTACTGTCTAACACCGTGACACCTGACCGTGAGGTGGTAGATTTCACAGCGACTTGTCCGGATAACGTCGGAGCTTGTCGTTGACGTGTTCCAGTTCAGAGGATAATGTAGCCGGTAAACTTACTTTTGCTCGAGGCTTAACATCCTGGTCCCAGGTTGGACACGCACCATTACTACATTTGGTGCCTCTAGGCAGGGTGAATTTCTTATCATTAGGAAATCCGTCTGCTAGTTTGCTTTCTAATGTCATAAAAAATAGGAGTTTTACAATAAATATAGTAAATGAGGGATTAAATAAGTAGAACATTTTTTATACTTCTAACTCCTAACTTCAGGAAAATCCGCCTCCAATTTCATTTCTACGTCATCTCGACACAACACAAAAAATATGCATTTTAAATGTAACTCAAAAACCACTTGCCAAATTTATTTAAAACCACGTCGAAATCATGACACCTATCAAAAAAATATCCATTTGAGGCCCCATACTTAGTCAGCCAGAAGAGCCAATCAGCGCACTCCCCCGTTCCATGATTACTATGAAATATTACGCTTTAAAGTAAATGTCTTAAGCGCCAAATCACTATTTTTGACACTATAAAAGTAATTTGAAAAAAAATATAAAAACTGAAACAGTTATCTTTAAGGTATAATAGTTACCTATGTTTATGTTAAATCTGGTGTCGATATTTTCATAATTGAAGTAGACAGTTGGGTTTTGCTTTCAAAAAAGGGTTAACTTTTTGATTTTTTTCTATCGAGCAAAGTGAAATGAATCGTGTTTTGGAAACACTAGTCTTATAAAGCATATTAATCTTAATCTTGTGTATTTTTGTCGCCAAGATCCATAATTGCTTTGTATGAAAAAAACAGTATATTGCTGACGTATTTTAGCATACATGGCCCCTTAAATAGATTCGTTTCTGACTGAGTAGGCACGTAACAAACATACAGACGATTTAATGATCACCTCATTTTCGGTCTCGATACAAATATTGTATTTGTAGGTTTGTCTTTATTGGCTTGTTGTGTGACTAAGTTAGTACTATATGTGGTACGAGTATTTTGTTTCAAAAAATACCATAATCGTACAAATCCCCCGTTTTTCCCTGTAATCCTCAAGTCTCCTGTCTAGAATAGACACCTATAAACATAATGAATAGCTAATATCACGTCAGGTCCGCATTGAAATCGGTCCATCCGTTCAAAAGTTATGATGCCACATACAGGCAGACCTACACAAAGACACCTCAAACGTATAACACCTCTCTTTTTAATGAAATGGTTACTAAAATGAAAAAAGAACTACCTACTCCTATTCATACTGAGTCAATTTTAAACTGAATCATTTATCTGATAATAAATGTCTGTTTTTCATACATAATTCCTACAGGAAAAGTACTGAACCAACTTCGGTCTAGTTTTTCATTTAAAAAAAGGAGTTCAATTCAAAATTTCTTTTAAAAATGTTTCGTTTACATAAACGGTAGAAAATTAAACGTCAGGTACAGGGAAATCGTTACAACTTGTAATCCTATTTGTTCTGCGAAACTCGTACCTGACATTTAATTATGGAGGACGATATGTCTTTGTAGAATTAATCAGGTGTTGGATTCGCCCATTCCCGAATGTATATCGTCAAGATTGTTTTTAGGGAAAGTATTTTTTTTAAGATATATTTTCGTATGTTAGGACGTACTCAACAATTAGATTTTAAATACTTTGTGGCTTTGTTCTTTATATAACTGTTAAACGCTAACCAGTGGCGTAATTACACCGTCGGAGGCCCGTTACAAATTCATTGGATGAAGCCCCAGTAATATCGTCATTTTTAACTAAATGTCTAATACTTCAATTTAATTTACAAAAGCATTGGTATTAAGTAATTTTTAATATTATACTAAAATTAAACCTTTTTGATTGACCCCCACAAAACCGTATGTATTGTAGCAGAATACCACATCTAACACGTCAGCTTTTAAAGAAACCACATGGAAATCGGTCCATACGTTCAAAAGATATAAAGCCGCACACACTCTTACACATGCCCGCGCGCACGCACACGCACACGCAAACGATAGTTAACACACAGGTTAGTTTATATCTCAAAAAAATGATCCTATGGGACCATTAACTGGTAAAAATAGCTACTTTCAAATAATTTAAGTTCGAGTTAGCAAAATCAGATGATATGATAGATGCAAATTAATGAACTTTTACAAATGGCAGATTATCATGCCAATACAAAATAATAAAAAAAGAACAATACTATTAGCATTTTCTGCCACGTATGTTTTAAAACATTAAGTATTAAATAAAATGTGGAACCCAAGCACGAAGTCATGTCTTATTCCACAGGTCGTGACGAATGGGCCGGAGCAGAAG
>NJDC01000506.1:48809-62788 GCA_002245475.1 Calephelis virginiensis
AATTTAAATTTGATCTCAAATTGACACATCAACAATGATGACTGTAATGGTGTTGATGAGTAGTGGACTAATTCCTATTCATCAACATCATCGTAGTAGTCCTATATAAAGCTTCGATTTTTAAATTCCCTGGACTATATATGGTCACCATCATCAGACCTGTTATTTTTTTGTGATATTGAAAGGCAAACAAGCATTCGAATTTCTTGGTGGTAAAAAATTCACTCCGCCCAGAGACACACACCAAAGGTAGTAATGGTGTGTTACTAAACTGGGGCCGGGATGTTAGACATCAAGCAAAAGTAAATTTACCGGCTACCTTATCCTCCAAACCGGAACACGTCAAGAAGTTATGGCGGCAGGAATAGGTAATGTGGCAGTACCAATCCGGGCGAGTCGCTGCGAAACTCTACCACCTGTGTGTTACTGGCGGTAAGCCTATGCTCGCCTTTTACTAGCAACCTGGCAAGAAGTTGAAATTCTGCAAAGGAGCCCGGACCACCTTGAAAACCAATTAGGAAATAAATAAATGGCACTTATAACCCGTAAAGGTGACAAATTGTAATCAATGTACATGATTTAAATCCAAACGCGGTCCGGTCCTTCGTCTTCATCATATGACCCCTAATGACAGTCACAACCTATCTACTCATAGGTGTAAATTTCTCATCAATACAAATTATTCAAACCCAAACACAAGGTAACTGCTGTAAGCCGTTGAGGAGTTTCCTTGACTGTCCTTCGTCTTCGTCGTCAGACCCTTAATGACAGTTCCAACTAACTAGGTGTAAATTTCTCATCAATACAAATTAATTAAGCCCAAACAGAAGGTAACTGCGATAAACCGTTAAGGAATTCCCTTGACTGTCTTTTTGCTCCATCATCAGATCGACTCCAGACCTTCTTAAAATTGTAGGGCTTTAAAATAGTTAATCAAAAAATAAACAAACGCACTAGTCGCCCCTACAATTTTTGAAGTTTCCCCACAATTTCTCCAGGCTGCCATCATCAGATCCTGGTTTCCTTATTATGGTACCACCCTCAAAGTATCTCCTTTCCGACAAAAAAAAATATCAAAATTGGTTTGTAAACGACGAAGTTATCCGCGAACACACATAAAATATATATATACACGGTCGAATTGAGAAACCTCCTCCTTTTTTCGAAAAAAATACGGGACACTCTGTTATTTGGAAAGCACATTTCACAAATTACGAAACGATATTGAATTACGCGAATTTACATTTTGCCCTTTACCTCTATCACCAAGGGAATACGGAATAAGGGAAAATAGATTTGGGGTTCAAACAGATAGTCAAAAATTTTAAAAATGCTTAATATGACGTGTTCTGCAGCCACTTTTTAGCCATTTGAGCCTAATTTTTTAAGATAATATTTAATGCACAGAAATAACTTTTCTGTAGATTGATAATAGAGTAATATCTGTGTAATCGCCTCTGTGGTCTAGCGGTTCAGTTGTTGGACTTGACTACATGAGGTCCCGGGTTCGAATCCCGGGTCGGGCAACAAAATGAAAATTGGGTTTTTTAAATTTTCTTATAAAGAAAATATTGCTCGGGATAGGATATGTGCTCCGTTGCCGATAGGCTTGCCACCTATCACTGGGACTTAGTATCTTCGGCTAGTCGTAGGTTGCCCTGGTTGTGCCTACTTCTTCGAGAATATGCGCGTGAAGATGCTTTTTTTATGATAGAGTAGTACAGATTAGAGAAACAAAAATTTATGTTCATTATAGTAGACTATAGAGGTTATTGGTGCGTTATTAGTATGACATTGAAATGTTAAGACTTTTTTGTGAGCTACTTAACTGTTGTGAGGCCGAAGCAGGATCTCGTAAAGCAGTGTAAGTGAATATTTGTGGAAGAATTTCACAACTAGATCTATCACTTTGATAAATCGTCGAACTTCTAGTGCATGGCATTTCTAATTATCTAAGTCTGCCTTCAGATCGCCTTTATGGTCCGATATTGGCATTAACTACATTATGAGGTCGAATAAATTCAAAATGTGTTTCATATAAAAATTAAATTTAAAATGTGTTTTATTAACACTCTAATAAAAACAGTGTTGCCCGGGTTAAGATAAGTACTCGGTTGACAATAAGTTTGCAACTTAGCATATTGTACTACTTTTAACTCTATTCTATTTGGTTTTCAAACCATAGTATTAAATCTGGGATTATATTCATGCCTGGGGCGTCAGGTCAATCGGATAACTTTGTTGGACCGACAGCATTAAAAGTTATATTACATTGGTTTCTTATTAAAAGAAGTCCGTACTACTCATTTATGCAATGCAGACAGACATTTATTAAAGTTGGAAGTTTTAGAAGTTTATGAAATTTCTAGTAACTAGCACAAGTATGAAGTTGTGTTGTAAGAAAGTAGTTACATACATATAACTATCACTTGTGATTTTTTCCTGCAAATGTTATTAGAGATCGGATTATTAAATCTATTTGCCGTAGTAGCATAACTATCATCAGTAAAATGACACTTTTTTACGAAATTAAAATTTGTACAAATATAAAAAAAAACTTTTAAAAACATAACATTCTTGAACTTTGTTTGAAAGATAATTCGATAAATAAAAAAAATACCTATAACTGATAGGTACGAAAAAATCGACAGTTAATGTACTTGAAGCACTGTGTGGTCATATAAACGTTGTTACAAAAGTATACAAAAGTATATTCTCAAATTAATATACATTCAAGTGACTTTTATCGATATGTTTCTTTTAATATCATCTTGCCGAACAAACGTTAGCGGAAAGCAATAGCCTCCTGTATTGTAGGTGCTGAAAGTTGACACAAATGGAAACACAAATTCGTGTCCACTTTACGCACCTGCCAAAAATAATAATTGGTGCTCAAAGTGGACTAGGCTAGGTGCCGAATGTGCAGGTGCCGAAAAACTGGGTGCTCAAAGTGGATTACCTCATCCAATACGCTTACGTACTATTTTTTACTAATCCATATTAATATCTCTGTCCTCTGTCGGTCTGTCTGATACGCTTTCACGGCTAAACCGCTTTATCGATTTTAATGTAATTTTATACGCATATTTTAAAACCTCGAGTTCAAACATAAACTGTTTTTTGTTCAAAAATCGACCACCAAAAATGAGGGATGAAAGCGTGCATAAAAATTTATCCTTCGCTTAAGAAGTTTTGGTTATAGCTAGTAATATTATAAATGAGAAAGTATGTCTCTTTGTAACGTATTCAAATCGATTCATTGCATTGATTTTGATGAAATTTGATATAGAAGTAGGTACATGTAGTTAAATGCCTGAGTTTAAACGTAGACTCTTTTTTTAAAAGCAAAACCCTCCAAGGTCTATATGTCTATAATGGAAGATGAAAGTTTGTATGAAAAGTCGCGATTAAACGTCTAGTGACAAACTGCAATTTAAATAAAATATTTGTATGTATATTACTTTAAAATGTTAATGAGACAAAATAATTTATGTAAAGATTTTACTCATTACTGCTTATTTATATCTAATCATACAATAACCACGTTATATAAAATCCTTGTCTAGACATTAACATAAAAACGCGATCATTGTGTGCAATAAACTTAGCAGCAATTATTTATTGTTAGACGAGAAGGATCTCAAACGAATGGCATCGTCATCCGCTGTAATCTCGGTGGTATCATAACACCATTGTCTGTTTCGGCCTTCGCCTTTCACTTTTGGAAATGAAGTCGAATTAACATTTTAGCTGTTACATATTATTTCGTTGTTTTTATATTACGTGCTTTTTGTACATTTATAGTATAATAAGATTAGTTATAACCACGATCCTTCGAAAACGATTCCAATTATTGATTTGTTATAATGGAAAATAACTGCTACAACGTTTGAAAAACGATGGAAAAATCATAGCGCTTGTGTGGGGTGTTACGCAGTTCACCGGGATAGCTAGTATAGTTAACACATTTGTATTTTATGAAATATACAACAGAATAACAGCATGCACCGACTGTAAAGGCTAGAAAGATTATAATATATTTCGTGTATATTAACCGATATCGATTTTTTAAACAGGAAGATATTATCCGTTAATCCGAAAACAATCATTTTTTTCGCAAACATTATGGTTCTTTCTATTACGAGTAGCAGATCTGTGGATTTTAAGTGCATTGTATGTTTGTAGTGTTGGTGTAGGAGTGTGATGGCCCCACTACACGCTAATTGAATTATTTAAGGTCAGTAACCTTACTGCTGGTTTATTCCATTAATATAAGGTGGAAAGACCTGCAGCTACCTCAATTGGTAAAACCACTTCATCACATCATATCTAGAGTTTGCTTTCCTATAGAATATAACATGAACTTAATCACCACACATGATAAAAAAAACTAAAGAAATGTATTTAAATTTAAGCAATTTACAAAATGTACAAGTGAGTCTTAGTAAAATTATTTTACATGAGTCCATCTATGTATCATCAATCCAGCATTTACCTATTCAATGCAGCAATCGTTGTATTTATTAGAAAATTGGAAAAAGTTATTTTGCGTTAATCGGGAAATGAGTACGGGACCTCATACAGTCAAAGCAAATACCGGGTCACCAGACCACTGACTTGTGATAGAGTTTTACAAGTTTCAACTTATTTCTCTTTGTTATTCCTCATCAGACGTTACCAGCAAATTTTAATTTCGATAGAAGTGCCCCATATCGCAATCTTCGGACAAACCAATTACAAAATCTGATACATAATATTTTACTATACGTTATTACAGAATATTGCATATATGCAACACAATTGCAGGTTTGCTGCGGAAAAAAAATCAGAACGGTATACAGAGCAAGCCAACTCAAAACAAGTCCTTGCCCAGTTTTTATAGCTGGTTTCAAAACAAGTTTGGCGATCTGGAAAGGCGATTGACGCTGACATAATTTGACCTTCGCAAAACCACGATGAATAAAACGTGCCACTTTTGTTTGTGTGTCTGTTGTACTGACCTTTGCTCTGTTTCGCTTTGGAAATTAAATACCCGCCCCCGCAGAACATAAGACAAGTGGTGTTAAAATTCACAGCGCACAATTCAAGTGTCAGAATATGTTTTTTTTATGGGACAAGACAGCGAACTAACACTCCTACTGGTAAGATGCAACTGTGGCCTATAAACACCATAGATATTAAAGGTTCATCACTGTCATGTGGCTGAGATGATAAGGTCAATAATTAACCTCTAGTTTTTAATATCATGATCTCCTTTATTTGTCGGTGAAAGTCAGACCTCCTAATGTTAAATCTATAATTTCGTTGCGCAGATATTTTAATAGTATTTGTAATGAGAAATGGAAGTTGGTCATCTCTATTAAATTCTTCCTCTTTGGACTTTAAGATAGGTCACTTCAACTCTTTTTTTACTACCCCGTGTTGGTCCGGGCTCCTTTGCAGGATAGATCATCTGCCTTCCTGCCAGGCAGCTCGTAAAAGGCGAGCATAGGCTTACAATCACTAACACCGTGACATCTGACTAGGTGGTAGAGTTTTGCAGTGATTCACCCGGATTGGTACCACCGCCTTACCTATTACTGCCGCCATAATGTCAAACCGTGTTCCGGTTTGGAGGGTAAGGTAGCCGGTAAACTTACTTTTGCTCGAGGCCTAACATCCCGGCCTCAGGTTGGCAACGCAACATTACCACCTTTGGTGTTTCTAGGCGGCGTGAATTTCTTACCATCAGGAAATCCGTCTGCTTGTTTGCCTTCCAATATCATTAAAAAAAAAGATTTATATAAAAGACGTGCTCCCTTTATTCCAGTTAAAATTAGGCATTGACTAGCTCCTTGGCAAGTCTATCACCTACTTAAACTCCAGACCGGACCCTGATACTCTCATTATGACATGACGGCAGGAATAAATCACGCGTTGGATTCCTACCTGGACAAGTTGCTCCTCAGCGCTCTACCACTGGTTTTGTTTGTAATGACCCATTTAAAGTTATGGTCGCTTCTTACGACCAGATGCCAGATGCCAGGCAGAGAGTTTATTCTACATGGGGACTCCGACTAACACAAGACTAAACGATCGCTTTTACTGTTATTTTATTTGAAACTATAACTTTTTATTTATATCATTGTGTTGACCTACAGTAGTAACACAACCTTACTTTTTCTCCGTTACAGCGGTGTTATGCCTTTAGGTAGAATGACAAGTAGACACGTGTCTGTTATATCTACTATGTTCATGGAAGACGATTGTCTTTTGCCATCATAAGAGCTGACTGCTTGTTCGCTATCACAAATCATAAAAATATACAGCTTCAAAGTTTACAGATAGGTACCTACTATTTGATTTTTAAGCGTTAACGTATTATTTGGTAGCTACAAGACGAAAAACGATGTGATTTTTTTATATCCTCGACCTTTACCTGAAACTAATTATTTATTTCTTATGACAGGTACCTACAAACGTTTCTGGAGAATAGTGCTTGTGACCTTGTCTAAGTAAGTAGTTTTTTAAATCTTTCAAAGTGGTTATTTTACATTCAATAGTTATTTTGTTACTAGTCTATTCCCGCGGTTGTGCCTATGTTGCTATAAAAGTCTGCAATTTTACATTTGCTTGAATTCGGAACCAGTTTTAGATATAAGGACGGACCCGTATTCTTCGTTTAGTGGAAATCCAATTAAAATTAACCCAGCAATTTATATAATAAAAAAATAAAATATCTGCCCCCTCGGGAAACAAACCCGAGCTTTGCGGATGGTCGGTGGAGTTATGCAAGGACGCTGGCCTCTCGGCTAACGAATTTACTTTACTTGCGGAAAATAATTGAACATATGCTGGAATAAATTTTAGAAACACCGTGTTCCAGGAACAGAGACATCTATATGTTCATTACAGAAATGCATGCCTCCGTCGTGAATCAAACCCAAGCCTGATGGGTAGTCGGTGGAGTAAGGCGTATATGCTAACCCCTCGATCAATGAGGCGGTTCAGCGTGATGTATATCAGATAAACAGACTAATTTTATGTTTTAGATTTGAAATCATCCCAGTACCTCATCCACTCGAGTTTGATAGGGCGGTCACGTCACTACTTCAGCATATAGTGACCAGTCAAACTTTAGTCGTCTTTTCCCGTCACGTTTTATCAGATCCCGCCGATCGGATAATGGCGGCTAACGCCAGCTTTCCGCCCAATCCCAACAATAACTTTCAAAACATAATATATATACCATAAAATATAGACGGGCAACTACACTGTTGCCGCTGGTCTCGGCCATGAAGAACACTTTTCCGTCCGGCGCCTAACGCCGAGCGACGAGCCGCAACTCCAACCGATACATTAACCAGGACGGTCTCCCGGGAGACAGGCCTTGTTGCTGACGTTGTAGGGAACAGTCCAATCCGTCTAAATAACGACGTCTTGGGCTGAGCACTCCTCTCGACTCCAAAGCCCGGAGAAGTTGTTAAAACCGCGAGGTTAGCAAACATACTGGAAGGAAAAAAAAACATTTATCCTGGAGTTCCAATCCATCCATTTCAGATAGCACAGATACCACCCACATTACATATGGATATTAGATCCATAAAAGCTTGATTCGTAATCCAATTTAAAACCGGTTCGCATAAGGTCATGATACTTGAACAATAACACACGATTTGCCGTTTCCTTAATAGATGTGGATATGAATTCACATAAATATACTCTATACATCTTTCCCACCAGTCTTTTTATCACATATTCCCGTATATTTTGTAGCAAATATTTTTTAATGACGGCCCCAATCCCCTTGAACGAAGCAGCTACCTTAGCACGATATAGGCGAGCTTTGGTTGGTTTATCAATTGCACCGTAACTTGGATTAGACTAGAATTTAAAAACAATCCATCCGAATTGTTACGGCTGCAATACATTTTGTCAGAACATCATAATATGTCTAACTATCGTTTTCTGATGAGAAAGTTGAGAAGGGTAAGCTATCAAGCAATGAGGTCAACACTGCATTTTGGCAACGCGTCATTACCACCTTTGTTGTTCATAATGCACGTTTATTGTGATTGAAAAATATGTCTGCTTGTTTGCCTTCTAATCGCATAAAAATGTAAGAATAAAAATGTTAACGTCAGCTAGTACTACTAGAGGTTTTGGTTCAATCTTGGCATTTGAATTGCAGCTTTATCGTAGTTTTGCGCATTACCGGCTATATTCTTGTTATGTCTATTTTCTAATAGAAAAGTTAGTATATACGCAATAGAGATAGATATATACGCAAAAACTGTGCAAAAACTAACTTAATTTTTCTATGTTTTTCTCCGTTTTGGCCCAGGTCGTCATTTGCCGTCTGGCAACTCGTAAGAGGTCAGCATAACTTCATAAGTTAAATATGTTATAACTAACAAGACCAGTGGTGGCACTAGTGTACTGTGGAGCACCTGTCCCGGGTAGTGATCCAGCGCCTTACCTATTCCTGCCGCCATAATGACAACATCATATTCCAGTCCGGAGGGTAGAGTAATAATACAATACAATAGGACAGCGACGCACCTATAGCATTTACGGCATATAATTTATCTGGTAAACAGTTTTAAAGAAACATATATGTGTAATTTGTTGACTATTATATAACTGAATAGGACCCACTCTTTTTTCTAAAATCGGTAAAAAAGTTTTTACAAATCTATGTACATGTAACACATAGTATACAGCATAAGATATATGTAGTCCTGGTCTTGTGTTATATAAAAAAAATGTAAATAATAACCTAAATTAAGAAATTAATCATATTTGCATTTGTTGATCCTCAAACAATTTTAAATTTTGTTTCTTATTTTTATAAAATCGGGTTTCACTTTAGATCTAACTACTGAATTGGAGATTACTGAAACATTTGTGTCCAAAGATTACCAACTATCTTGGGTTTTCCACAAGGCTAGATAAAAACTAGCTCGTGAGTCATGACCGCTGTGCATAAATGTTAGTATTTATGTATATTGCAACAACATATCTATTATACAATTACCCCTGGGTATACCTCATTACAGAATAATTTTGCATGTATGATGAACTGTAAAAAAAAACAATGATTAGTTGGAATATGTTCAGAGTTTTTTTATGCTTTGACAAGGGCGTGAGCATCTGCCATTAGTCAAGTTTAATAAATTTTTCGTCAAGTTATTACTCGATTGAGCAAAATCGCTTAAATTCGAAATAAAGCATAAGTCGTCATAATCAGTCATATCAGGGTGTTAGGTAAAGAAACAACCTGCTCATTTAAACTAGTGAGGTTTGGCGGTTATGTATTTCAACTGAACAAAATTATACAAAACGCCAACAAAATTAACTAATCTGACTCCAACACGACAAGAAATTCAATTATTATGTAAAAGCCCACCAAAGCCCGTTTCGTCAAGCTGACGAGTTTTCCTTTTTTATTTAAACAAATATTAGCAAGTTATGTTTGGGTCAAAGTTGATATACAGAGCTAGAAGTAGCCAATTTACACTTATTGGGAATTCAGCATGACTCGTGGTTGCAGGGAAGTTAAGTTTCTTGTTTCTTCTACTGACTGAAAAATAATTTACACACCATTTCCAAACATAGCCAACGTTAACAAATGGTGTCTTTATTGTTTTTACTAATTAATTTACTTTATTAAATATTATTTTTTACTAATTTTATAAATCATATATAAAATATTTTTTTAAAAACAATGATACAAAACCTAAAATAAGGGTTATTATGTAATTACTTTTTTGTCGGTTTGTCAGTTTGTCTATTCGCTTTTCACTCAAAATCTCCTTAATAGATTTATAGTAAATTTTGTATAGTAGTAGCTTATAGCCCGGGTCTACGTTTAGGCACTGCGGGAAATCTTTCGTTTTTTTTTTACTTACCGTGAAAAAATTCATTAACGCGTATACGAATTAACAAGCAACAGCTAGTTAAGGAATAAGTACCTTTTTTTACTATACTTTATTTTATTAAATACTAGCTGATCCGGTAAACTTCATTCTACCCGTTCAGTTTAAACTACGGCGTCGGATTTGGCTTCTTGAGGTCCTGGGTTTAAACCCCGGGTCGGGCAACAAAAAAATTAGAAAATGTGTATAATAAAAATAACGTTCCCCGGGATTGAATATGTGCCCGGTTGACGATAGGCTTGCTACCTGTCACATTGTTGGACTTAGTGTCTTCGGCTAGTCGTGGGTGTTCTAGTTGTGCCTCTGCCTACTTCTTCGGGGATTTGGGTGTAAAAATACATTTTTTGTATAGGAAAAATTAAAATGCTTTTCCGACTTTCCTCGATGTTGAACGGGATCAAACGTACCCTATAGCCTTCACCTGACTTTAAGCTACCTCCCGTCAATTGTCAGACAAATCGGCTTAGCTGTTTTTGAGTTATAAATAAAGTATAACTAACGCGACTTTCCTTGATATGTTATATTTAGATTTGTACGTAACACGATGTGGTATACTATCTTTGCATGATAACAACATCGTCTAATAACGACGTATTGTATCTTCTTTCAATACACATATTGCGCAAATAAATTCATTTCCAATTTCTCAAGAAACACTCTGGTTAAATAAGATAATGCGTGCATAGCGAATAATGAAATAATGTATGAAGAAGTCTTAGTTCAAGTACTTAAAAATTCATGACGCTTCTACGTTTAAATAATGAAGGCCAGCTAAAATTGCAAAAACCGACTTCAAATATTTCATTGGGCATTGGGTAAGTCGCGATTTAATAATTCTCTTTTCGCAAGATAGTAAATAGCTCCGAAATGGTCCCCCATAAATTTTATGAACATTCTAATAGGCCGTGACTCCGAGGTAATCGGAATCATGACCTACTTATTTTTCAAAAAACGATCAGTTGGCTATTGGCCGAGTAGTCGCGTAACAAACATTTAAAAAAACATACATTCGAATTGTGAACTTCCTTATTTTCTATAGTCAGTAATTAAATAATACTACGGCCGTGACTTCTCCCGCGTGACATCCAACCGTTACGCTTTTCTTTCCAACGAAGATATCGATGAAATTAGAGCTGTTCCACTTGACCGATTATAATCAGCCTTGATTAAGATATTAAGTTAGCCTTTTATCCTTTAAATTTTGAAAGCCAAAACAAAATTGGTTCAGTAATGTTGCTACAGATTATAGACCAAGAATTAAAAAAAAATAGATGGCAAAATGGTTCTAGTAGCTTACACCAATTATTTTTTTTCTGTTTTAGCAAAGACTATTCGAAAATATTCACTAATCTACGGTTATTAGTTGGTGTAAAGTTTTAATACGTAAGCTAGAAGACAAGACATGACTGACGATGACATCAACACAGATGATGTTGACGGAGCGTTTACGATTACGAGCTGTTTTAGTTCAATGAATAAGGAGTTCAATTCTACATCGATTTTTTAAATATGCCTGGTATTAATTTTTCCTGACCATTATTTCAATACTTGTAAGTGTCTTATGTTTTTGTAACGTATAGGGGGGCAAACGAGCAAACGGTTTTTCTGGTAATAGGAGACTGGCACATTAGCAGAGCGACGAACTAAAAAGTAACCAGCCTGCCGGGTCGAGCAAATCAAGACATACTGGAGTTTTGGCGCCATCGAGAGAAAATATGGTCGAAGTTTTTTCATAATTATTGAATTTCGTGTTAATATTGAGTGAAATTAGTCAATTTTGGTGGCATTTTGTACAATTTTGTTCAGTGAAAGTGCACAAATGAAATAATCATGAAGAAATTAGCGTATCGTATATTTCCTCATTGCCGCCAAAACTCATTACATGAGCTTGTGTAAAAAGGCCACCGTTTTACCCAAGAGCCTGACATGACTTACTGACGACTTATGACTGATGACTAATTAAAATTAATTGAAATTGAAATAAAATTTGATGCAAATTAATGGCTAAATACTAACGTGAAGGCCAAAACCTAAAGAAAGAAAAAAAGAATCAAGACATACTTTGAGGAAATTGAACATCGAACTTCTTGTACACAATGCCAACGGCGAACCACTAGACCACGGAGGGGATAACTGATAACTTTAAACTGAAACACGACAACATTCCGGTCTTAAAGTTTATTTTAGCTTTTGAGCAAAAAATATAATGAAGGAGAACAAGCATCGTTTCTCCTGTTTATGTTTTTGAGGAAATCCAAAGGCCATAAAAGATTACTCACGTATTTTCAAACGTGGTGCAAGCGTTGGTGAAACGTCAACAAATAACTAGTACAAAATTTACCTTATAAAAGAGTTTAAAACAATGAAGAGCCATAAAACCTCCATAACAATAGCAATTACCGTCCCTGAATAGGGTATCATATACGTAATGATTGTGCAGTCACATTGGCCTATGGACCATCTCCAAAAACGGCCATTTTTCAAGGTTGTCCCCAAAGTGGAATCCGCGTCCTACGTACGATTGTTATACGCGATTAAATTTAAACTAAACGAAATAAATATGCAGTATTATAAAAATGCGAGGGATTATTGCACAAGTTAACCTGTTGTAATTGTTTTTCGATTTAGTATTTTTTATTAGTACACAAGGTAAAGTGTAATCACCGTTTTTATCGCCTCTGTAGTCTAGTCAACCGATGTTGGCGTTGACTACACGAGGTTCGGAGTTCGATTTTCAGGTCGGATAACTCAAAATGTGTTTTTTTAATTTTTTAACAAATACCATGTCCCCGGGATTGGATAAGTGCCTAATTGGCAACAGTTTGCCCCCTGTTACAATAAGTAACTAGGACCTTTATTAATCGTGGCTACCCTAGTTGTACCTCTGGCTACATCTCGGAAAAGCGGGCTTTTACTTACAGTGTTCACAAAGTAAAAGGTGCAAATGTATATGTAATCCGATGTATGTATGACATATAGCAATCAATCGCGTTATGGTCGCTATTAATTTTAGGTAATAGCCATGCCGGTTTGTACTTTATGTTTTGATTGACTTTCGGAGTAATCGTATAATAAATAAACAAAAATATACAGACGAATTGAGAATCGCCACCTTTTTTAAGTTTAAAGTAACGACCAACGTGATTCTTCACATTGGTCGTTCCTTCCACGTCACCATGGCTAGTTGTGAGTTTAGCGACGACAAAAACAACAGATGGTACTGCTTTATCTGTTCTTGCCAACTGCCACTAGACATTAGTGCTCGCTATCTATTTACTGTCTTGGTCCGGTGAGAAAAACAGGTTAACACACAGTCTTATACAAGCACCTCGTCATTACAACCTTTGAAGACTTGTGCGTTATATTTCTTATCAGGAGATCAACTTGTCAAACGTTTCAGCACTATAAAACCGCCAAAATATCCTAACAGGATACTAAGAGATACATGATTGAGACATCACGATCCCCGACGGAGGCCACACCTTGACACGAGTGCCGTAATTCTACCTGACACTGTGAGGAAATATTCAAAACGGATATAGGTAAACGCAACTGTTTGATGTAGTAAGTAGCAGCGTTTTGCTTTTATTTTACGCGGGGAAATCCTCATGGATACCCGCCACTTCCCCACGAAAGTTATGTCGGATTCTTTCCGACCGAAACCTCTAAAACTAAAACGACAGGTACCGGGGCTGTGGGAACGCTTTCGCACACATCCTTCGCTCCGATGACTTTGGATCTCACAATCCCCATCCGAGCAGTCCAAATCTACAGAGGACCAGAGATCGTCTGAAGCGGTGCGAAAAGACATGGCAAGAATCACTTCCTGGTGTTCACTATACCTGTCGCGACCCCATGGCAGATCCAAAATGACAAGCCCACTCCCCTCCTCCGCAGGCCTTCCAGCCATCACCCCACGTAGGTCAAATGGCCCAACGCTCTTGCCTGCTCTTCTAGGGCAGAGAGTGGTACTGAAGCTTCCCTGGTCCAATTGGTTTCCCTGGGGTCCCAGCCTGACCCCGATTACTCAGACCCCAGCCAGGACAAGGTTTGGACCGTAGT
>NJDC01000506.1:72989-85177 GCA_002245475.1 Calephelis virginiensis
TGACATTATACTTATAAAATTGACAAGCAGATATACTATGCGAATGTGGATAGATGTAGGTACCAGGGGAGACCTAGGTTGACATTCCACGATCAAACCGCTCGGGTGTTATGCGAAGGGTGTGTCAAGAGTCCCCGAAACCGACGTGTTTGTATGAAAAAGGTAGCGAATGTGGAGGAAGCCTGGTATGTCTGCCAGGATCGTGAGTTTTGGCACTCGATACTCTCTGTCTACCTTGTACGAGACTTGGTGTAAAGATATTTATAAAAATAGACCATCATTTCGCATTGTCATCGCATCACACCTGAACGGTTGGACCAACTTTATTTTCTAAGGATATTTTTCAGGTTCTTATGAAGAAAAAAAACGGTAAAATTGCAGAGTTATGGGAAAACAGTGATCTAAAGTATACAACCTGTTAATGTCAAGCGATTAGTTTGGCGGGTCGGCTAGTTTAACAAAAAATCCAGTTGATCCAGTGGAAGGTAGCTGTAGACTTTATTTCGCTACTAATTGATAATAAGGCAACTGGCCTGCAACATCCACAACATACAATCCGCCTATAGATGGAAGTGATGTTATGGATGCGATGCTATCTAGATACTCTAGTGCTGGGTTTCGCAAAGTGGGGTACGCGAACCCTTAAGGGTTCGCAATTCGACGGCAACGGGTTCGCGACAAAATTTACGTAATGGTGGTGTGATATGTGGACTAGCAAGTGGCAGTTACGTGCGGTAGATATGGTGGCGCTAATTACAGAAATCGAGTTGAAGCCAAGTCAGAATGAAAGTGAAAATTTCCCAAAATTACTCCTAAAATTTACTCCGTTTGTGACAAAAAAGGGCACTTATCATATTAATGGTAAGAAAACATATTTTTTGACACATTATTGTTGCCTTTTATTTAAATAAAAACATTATTTTTTCAACAGTCAACTTTATTGTATTTTTGGGGGGGGGAGGGGACTTAATTAGTTACTTAAGGGGTTCGCTGTCACCAGGAAACTAACAGGGGTACGTGGAGCCCTAAGTTTGAGAAACGCTGCTCTAGTGAATAGGTATGCAAACTCATAGTAATGGTAAAATGTTTGTGTTTCAAATATATAAATATTTCGAGCCAAATAAACATTCAATACAAGTAGGCATATTTCCATACATTGTCCGATCGCTTTGATAACATATCCTTTACTTTTAAAAGTGAGAGTTGCCGCGAGCAACGTCTAGTACTACTACGTACTGACAACAAATTGGTATATGATCATTGTATATTGTGGACAATAATCAAAAAACGCCTCTAGTTTTTTTGATGATTAATTAAATCTCTCATATGTAAAGTAATTTTAATAGGTGTTCAGATAGAGTCTTATAATTTTTTTACGGCCAATGTTAATAATGTATCTCAATCTAATGGATTTCAAGCAATCTAGATACCCGCATATCCGGTGGCCTATCCCACACCCAATTGCCATATTTATCCTGTCCACAGATATGTTATTGGCAAGCGATAACATAAAAATGGATCAAAATATCAATATTGGACAGCACGTTTTGGATTAGGATTGATTATTAATATTGGCCGTTAGTCAGTAATTTTACAAAGAAAAGTTAAAATAATACTCGTACTACTTTAAAAAACAAACAAGTCAGCGAATCTGTACCTAAGCATATTGGGATGAAATCTTGGTATTACTAATTAATAATAGTCTACTTGTTTAGATTTAGCATAACATTTAATAAATATACGTAAATATTACTCTCCTGCTTTACCTGTGACTATCTAATGAAAATAAACTTACAATTTTATTTTATAAGAAAATTCATCTTCTTCTTTGGCTGGCGGAGTCTTTGGCTTTCGGTAAGTGCAATTCAATCATAGTGCTATTTTCCTACTTTGTCATGCCATAATATATATTTATATATATATTATGGCGGAAAATTGCAAATTAAATAATTTTATTTTGTTTTAACAATTAAAACAATAAGAAAATAATGACTTAGCGTAACTACACGTGATGCGACCAAGGGAAATAGAAATTCATTTTTATATAAAAGATAAATAAATACCAGAATATTTTTTACAAAGCCGCTTAAATAGACTCTTTCTTGTCGATCGAATCGAATAGACTTTTTTTTGAATAACGAAAAATTGATTATGTAGTAGGTAAAATTTTTCCAATCACAATTTTAATTCTATAATCACAAGCAAAGCCAGAGGCCTATCCCTAGTGGTATGACAGAACAGGAAATCGCTCATCTAGATTGCCTTCTTCCGAAGTAATATACGTTACAGGTGTAACATGATAGTGTTTCTCAAGAATGATAATGACTTGTTGCTATTTGAGTTATCTAACGACTGCATAAAAATTGCTTTATTGTTATATACATGTAATATAATGATATACAGACATTGTTTTATCTATGTCACATAAATAAATTGACATTGGCCAATTATATTTTCTTAACTTTATAATTTTTTTCGTAATTGTACTAAATAAATGTCCTTTGAATTGTATAAGTGGCCAATTAGCTATAGGTTTGCTACCTATCACATTGTGCACTGTGCCCTGGTAGTATCTCCACATACGTCTTAAGTGAGGGCCTGAAAATTAATATTATATATAAATATTAACAAAAATATACATTTTAAATTTTGGAAAGGGACAGACACTTGTGCGACATATTTATATTTCTGGGTCTGAGAGTTATAGTACTTACTATTTAAATATGTCTATACTTATGACGCAAACGAATTATTACCATATTCATGTGATTTATCCAGAGTTATTATTTTATTATTCGAGGACAAACACAACGGTGGTAATTTGGTGGGATCGAGAGAAAAGAAGTTTACAGCTTTTTCATGATTATTGAATTTCGTACACAGTAAAATTTGTGTAAACTTAGTTAATATTTTTAGTTATTGATAAAGAAATTAGTATTATGTGGGTTTTCTTGATGCAGCCGAATCTCACTTGAGGTTGGATGTGCTAGCGCCGTACCATGATTGATCATGACGAGTTTTGACTAATTTTTAGAATTAGTCAAAACCAAAGCGGGTAATAATTTAATACAAATTAATTAAACTTACGAAATGGCAGATGCTCAGAAGTACAACGGTTTCGGTTGTCGGATAAAAATAGAAAGGTGTCGCGGGATTTTCTATAAAACAAACTCTCACTTTTATGTGTTTGACGTTTCAATAGGTTCGACAATAATTACTGGAAAATGTTTAGCCACTATCGGATCGATAACTTGACAGTATCCATTAACGAGGTGAGAGAAAAACGTTTTTCTTGCGGGGAAAGTGTGAAGTGACACGTAGACGTCGCGCGCTTGTTTACTTTATTATTATTGTCTCATAAAACTATGGTATCAATTATGTAATTTTCTTAGAAAAGCTCTGGCTTTTTATACTGAAAATAATGACTCCATAGCCCACTAGTGATTATCTAGTATATTTACAAGCTTCTATTTAGTTTCTCTTTTTTCTTTACTTTTTATTATATTTCTTAAAATCCTGGCTTCAGGTGGGCAACGCACTAGTACCACCTTTTCCGTGACTTCTTCTTGTTTACCTACACAAGCCTGATTTTAAGCCACGAGCAAAAGTAAGTTCGCCGGCTACCTTACACTCCGAACTGGACCACGTTTTCGGTGTTGTAAATGGAATCTTGTAAGTCGAATGTTATATTTGCATGCAAGTGTAAATGTAAATTTTTTACACCATTAAGCTGATATGTTGATGGAACCGGAAGGTGACCATAGAAGTCCTAAAGTTTCCATTACTTTATTGTGTTTGGCCTTAATTGATACCTTTTATGTAACACTTCTCAAGGCTTGAAGGTAAGGAGTAGCGTTTTTAATAAGAGCTTTTTACTAAAATATTTTTTTGCTAAAAACTTATTTGATTACTGAAATATATTCTGGTCCAGTAAGTCACATAATAATGGTCGATACTCTCATTTGCAGTTACAACTATCACTGTTTTTCCTATTCCCGCCGTCATTACGTCAGTGTTTGCCATTATCTTATCACGGTTTGGGAGTAGGATAGACAATAAACTTATTCACAGAATAAGTTTGAACATAAATAAAAAAATATTCATGCACAAATTACGCAAATTGATCTAACCTTAAAGTAACCGAAATGCATGCTTGTGTTATGGATGTTAGTCAACGATACTAATACTTAAACTTCAATTTTACTGCGTGATGTTATCATAGTCGTAAAGGTAATTTTGGGGTTTCTAGCGAAGTATGTCTTGATAATTAAATTTGAAAAGTTTGTGACATTAATTAATGTCCAAATAACTGTAATTTGTCCAAAAACAGAGCCATCGGTAATGTTGGGAATTATGGTGAGAGTGGACAACGGCGCGTTGATGTCTAATGTACGGAGATTATTGACATCGATACACTTGAAATTTATGGTTGTATTGGTTGTTTGTTTGGAAATTGTGTTTGAAATTAATGGTTTTTATTGTTTAAGAAATCGATTCTAATATTATTTTGTATAATTAGGCCAACCAACCGACCACCATACAAAATGGAAAACCTCTTTTTATTAATAATATCCGTCTCTATGTTTTATTGCGTATTTAATAGCTATCAAACTTAAACGCAGAAGTTATTTATTCGAAATAATTTTTAAAATTTTGTGATAATACCTTAAGATTTACAATTTTGTAAGAATAAAATAATAACACTAAATTAAAATATAAATTAGATATAATTTTTAACCACGTGTAATAAATTAGCTGTAAAATTCATATTTATTTAAGAAAATAAAAAGTATTTTTATTTTAATTTATTTAAATAACAGACAACAAAACAAATATATACTTCTTGTCCTGAACAACTAATGTTTATTTTATATTGTTATTTTTTCACTCTCAAAATATGTACAATTGTTAATTAGTAGATCTTTAGTAAGAGTCTGCCTGCCATGTGTGAACAACGACCATAGACTACCACCACACCATGTATAAAATAGAATCTGAGTTACAGGTCACTATTATTAATTATACGGTATAGTGCTACTAATTTAGTAACAAAAACTAGACCGCTTTTTCATGAAACGTCATTCCGCTGTCTGTTTCTTAAGTGTAAGCAGTAAGTGAAAAGGAAATTTCCACTACTTTTTTGAAGTGAAACTTCTTTAGAATCGTTCAGATTTCAAACCGGATGCAACGGATAAAACGACAGGTAAGAGACAAAAATGTGTAGGATTATATATGTTCATCTCATTCTTTTATCGATTTACTGAAGTTTCACTTCTATCGTGTGTGAATCGCACACATCTTTTTTATTTTATTTTTATGAAAAAATTTAAAATTTTGAAATTTTTTTGTTGTTGAAATTCTTAATTACAAATACTAAACCTTACATCAGCATCGCTGTCTACTGAACAAATAAGTTGGTGACACTATAGCTGTGTTTTTGACATTATGTTTTTTTTAATATAGAAAGGCAAACATGCAGATGTATAACCTGACTGAAAACTGAATAAGAAATCTTTTCCTATATGTTATATCATTACTAGACTTTGTAAAAAAATAAAATTTTATTTTCCATTTCTAATCACACCCGATGTACTATATGTTTCTTACGTCATAAAAATTACCAGTTAATCTCTAAACCTAAACTAGAAAGTCATGATTAATGTAGCAAAAACGATACTATCAATGCAAGTAGTCATGACTCTACAACTTTGACAGACTGCATTAAATTATTAGATTTTTAATAACCGATTGTGCTGTTATAACAGCACTGCATCATGTTAAAAAAAGGATTACGGTGGGACTAAAACACTCATTGTAATAAATTTTGCAATTCGAAATATCTCTAGTACTTTACAATGATCACAAAATTGCATAGACATTTGAAGCGGTCTGTTTGTTTTCGCGCTTATCAGATCGTTGCTGCCATTAGGTCTACCTGTAACCGACGTAACTGCAAACTTGGGCATCACTACGGTTGTGAGTTGTGACACAGCAGAATTGGCGTAACGAGCGGTTAGATAATAGGAAGAACTGACGCACTAAACCTTCATTAGACTAATAGGATGTATCAAATCTAGAAACGATTTAGGCTTTTACTACCCAGTTAAAAATAGGGAGATAATGTTGAAAATCGTTATTGGTTTTTACGCTTTTTTTCTTTATTTTGAGAAATCTTTTTTATCTTTTTCCCTTGTTGGTCCAGATCCTCTGGATAGAATCAATCATTTTCCTCCCTGCCATGCATAGGTTATTGTGAAGACAGCTGGCAGTAGAGTGCTGTGCAGCACTAACCCGGCCAAGGATCCACCGGCATAAATATTTTTACTGCCACTATGACGGTCATGTTCGGTTTGGGAGGTAGGGTAGCCTGTAGACTTTCAAACTAGCCAATAGACCTGACATCATAGCCACTGGATAGTGACGCACATATCACATCTATGGTGTCTATAGGCCACGGCTATCTTCTAACATCAGAAAAGACCTTTCGCATAAAAAAAGTAATCCAGTGCGTAACATATTTCTGCCACCACAATGACGCTGTGATGTCCCGTTTTGGAGAGTAGAGTAGCCGGTAAACTTGCACAGTTGACTTAATACCCTGATCCCAGGACAACGACGATCAAACTGGCGGAATAATCGCGTAATAACAAACATGCAAAAAAATAAGCAACGACGAAACGACGTCCTCCATTTTGAAGTCGGTTAAAATGTCATGTTGGCCTAGGTTTGAGGTTATATTTTGTTTAATTAAAATAATATTCATGTATAATATACGTTTTCTCACATTAAATCTTAAAATATGCGTTCAAGTATACACCTTTGTCATTATTCAAGATCATTGATTGTCCTTTTTGGTGGGTATTTAGTTTTGATTTGACCATAGACCTAGTTCCCATGGTAATGTATTTATAATAAAAATCACCTTAAGGTGGTATTCCACTCGTCAAATATGTTTGTCCAATTAGCATGTCCAACATTTGATCAAATCGTTCAATACCTTTATCCAAGATATTTTTAAGAACAGGCATTTTGGTTGAACTGTCAAAAACTTTTTAAGGAAGTTAAAAAAATCTTTTATCAAATCTCGATGTTGCCAGTAAATTGTAAATGAATCCGTTTGAAGATTGGAAAAAAATGATAAATGATATCAACCTTCCCTTGCAATTACTTGTGACACTTAAAATATTCATATTTTAATACGAAGTATGATTCCATGTAAAAAACAAAACTTATACACCATTTATCTAACCTTAGCGATAGTTTAGCTAAAAACCTTTACAATTTATGATTACAGTTTCACCTTCTGATTCAGGCTTTCCTCGAAAAAATCAGCAAGGGAGCAATCTTTTCACATGGCATTTCGTAACAAGTTTTCAACTTATGTTTCAGCTGCATTGGCCCGCTGCTCAAATTTGCGCTGCTCCAGAATACATCGCTCACCTGAGGACAGACATTGCCGCATCTGGTACTAAGTGGACGCTGCTTAACACCACTACACTGGTAATTGATTATTATTTCTTATAACATACATATCTTCACGCCAAGTCCCTTAAGGGGTAGGCAGAGAGTATTGAGTGCCAGACCTCACGATCCTGACAAACCTGTCTTGCTTCCTTCATATTCATAACCCTTTTCATACAAACACACCGGTTTCGGAGACTCTTGACACCACCCTCGGATAATATCCGATTGATCTGATCGTGAAATGTCAGCCTTGGTCTCCCTGGGTACCTACATCTATCCACATTCGCATTGTATATCTGCTTTGTCAATCTTTCATCTGTCATTCTTTCCACATATTATATTTATTCCACATAGTATATTATTCCACATATTTATTTTAAAGCACAGGAAGGCAAACAAGCAGACGGCTCTTGTGATTCTAACAAATATTCGACGCGTAGAAACACCGCAAGCGCAAAAAAAAAAAAACTCAAAGGTATACTGACAAATTTAAGCTAAAATATTAAACCTCCTACATATGTAAGGCCTTCGGTTACTCTAATCTGTAAACCTGATCCTGACAATAGCCCAAAGATGCTATAGTACCAATACGAGTGAGTCAGCAAAAAACTACTAAGTAATATCGGAGATGTTATTGAAATAAATGGAGTAAAGTTGCTAAAAGTCAATTTCAATTTTTATTCGTTAATAAGTTAACAGAAAATAGAGGACTTTTTGATTTACTTGGATTTACGTCTTTACCTACATCTTACGTATAGGTATCTTCACGCCCATATCCCCGAAGAGGTTGGCAGTGGCACAACGAGGGCACCTGCGACTAACCGAAGACACTAAGTCCCACAATGTGATAGGTGGCAAGCCTATCGCCAACCGAGCACATGTCCAATCCCGAGCAACATTTTTTTTAATTAGAAAATTGGAAAAAAAAAATTTTCTTTTTGTTGTCCGACCCGGGAATCGAACCCGGGACCTCATGCATTCAAGTCCAACACCTGGACCGCTAGACCACAGAGGCATCTTGCGTATATCTGTGTATATTTATCATTAGAAGCAATGCGACCACCTCCGAATATTTTTTTAAAACAGAAAATAAAGTTATTTTTCTTTAAAATTAGTAAAACACAATTTTTAAATTAGTTCACAAAGGACATTTGCACAGTCCCACTATACATACTTCTACTTAATTGGTCCTTATTTTATTGTTTATTATGACCTAGACAGGTGTTCAATGACAAAATCCTATCAGAATATCTAAGAATCTTGATTTCTTAAAATAACAAATAACAACTGAAAAGATGATATAATTAGCGTCTGCTACCAGACAAAAACTTGATTATGTCGACAAAATGAACTAATTGCATTATAATATATCTAATATTCTAATTATTGTGATAACACCACCCTTCCCGGGCTTTAAGTACCTCGATGACCTTTGAAAACGAGTCACACAACTATTGTATCAGTATTCGTTGCATATATTGAGATTCAGATTCAGAAAATCTAATTTATAACATGAGCATTCGTCTTTGTTATGTTTTTACGTGTAACTGTTATATTCTTCCTGAATTGGAATTTTCTGTGGTTTTTATGTAGTTTTTTAGGTGTTATCATATTTTGGCCTTGATTATTATAACAATTCCGTGTTATCCTAGCATATTATTGACCTTAATTACCGCGTTCACTATTGTATATCATGTATTATAATATTCCTTTTTGGTATAGAGGATGGGCTGACTTATAAAATGTTGAATTTAAAAAATATTAATTGCACGAACTTTGAGGTCGAAACTAAATTATTTGCTTAGTTTTCTGGCTCTTATTTCTCAATAAAAACAAAATAATAGCGAATGTATTTAAAAAGCGCGAAGCTAAAAATTAAACCAAACAGCGCAAACCTAAAAAGTACAGGCAGGGCATCCACGTCAGCCGAAGAGACTATCTCCCAGAATGTGATAGATAACGATCCCGGGCAACGTTGTTTTTATCGGAAACTTTAAAACACATCCAACCACCAGACCACAGACCCCAAAGTTGTCCACCAGACCACAGAGGCTATAACGTAAAAAAACTCTAAATGAGATCAAACAGCCGAACTCGCTGTCCCTGAATATGGTAAAACCCAAAATAAATACAATTAATAACTACAATAATCACACGAACGAACCTTGGATGTAGGAAGGTTTCGCAACAGTATATTGAATGTACACAGTTAAGTAAGCATTATCCAACTCGCGCGTGGGAACTGTCACTCGCATAGTTTTGGAAACACAGCGAAGGAAAAAGAGAAACAAACACACGACAGCCTTTTTTGTTTGAGATGACAGCTTTTGTCTGTTAAGCAGACATGACTTTTAAGGATGTATTAATAAATTTAAAAGCCCCAAGAGGAGATTTTTGCAATCACTCCATGGTTGAATCCATCCATTATGTGTCAAATCTCTAAATAGAGGTAGTCTGCGTTTGTAAGGTAGTCTGTGGAATCGGTTTTTGGTTTGAAAATATACATATCAGATTAAAGTTCTGCGGATTTTTTTTCCGATAAGTATATGTTTGAATTTTCTGGAGATTTTAACAAGACGTACAGCAGAATATTGGTCAGAAACTTTCAAAAATCAAGTCGTGTAATCTATGCTCATTGCCCATTACGGAGAACCAGACAGACTACCATATTTCCGCCATCGGAGATACATTAGATATATACTTTTTTTTCAGAATGACTAATGTGTTGCCAACCTCGCGGTTTCTACAACTTTACCGGGCTTTGTGGGCGAGCAGAGTGCTCAGCTCGAAAGACATATACACTATTAATATTTGATAAGCTCGCCTATGGTCACGTGCCTGTAATTGTTCTTTTAGCTTGTAGACGCTCAACGACCCACTTAAAAAACCTTTCAGCCCTTTTTTTACTCTCCACTATTTAATCTACAAAGTCCAAGGGGGCCTTGTGTTCGACCCCTTTGACTTTGTAGATTAAATGTATGACGCTGGAGTTACTACACATTTAGAATCGTGGGCTCCTCTATAATAATGTTCTAATAGCCCTGATGAAACGAAAGTCTATGGTTAAAAAATATATATGTTGTGAAAAATATACCTAAGTGATATTGATAAATTGTGTCCAAGCGCCGAAGATAGGCAGTATAGAATCTATATAAAGAATGTGACTGCAGGGTTTGCTGTGTCGGATAGACCATCTACCATCTGCCAGGGAAGCTAAGATCAAATGGGTCATTATCAACAATACCATTGATGGTAAGGACGAGTATTAGCAAGGCACTCTGCCTTGCTAATACTCGTCTGGGTAGGGATAGACCACCTTACGTAAAAAAAATATTAAAATGATTTCTTTACAAAACTTAATTCTGCTTCATTACATTCGAATATAGTTTTCCAAACTGATCTTTCTGATATCTGTTCTTTAGGAGGAAAAACTTGTGATTATTGGCTTATTACAATAATAATAAATAATGATAATAATAAATATCCCCGGACAATTTACAAAATTGAATGTAACCAAAAAGTAAGCAAATTATATGTTTGTGTTAAGCGTATTGGTAAAAAAGTATTATATATAGAAATACCTAAATAGATACCAGAATTTATTTAACAAACACCCAGAACCGGAAATACAGACACCTAAATGTTCATCACACATTCGTCGTCGGGAATCGAACCCGAGCTCCGCGGTTGGTCGGTGTAGTCAGGCGTGAACGCTAGCCACTCGACCAACGAGGCAGCCATTATGAATGTAGAAAGCTTACAGGCTATATTGTTACATTACTCGATATGACAATATAGCCCGTAAGCCTTCTACCTACTTTTGTTTCTGTTTTTTATCCCAAAGGTACAAAATGCTAAATGCAATAAGATCTACTTAAGTATGAAACGTGTTTTTTATTACGCGATAACACAGTAACAAACACACGACTGACATTATTATGAGAGACAACCGTCCTGTGACTGTGTCGATTTTAGGCTGATTGTTGAAATCTTCCGGCTACCTTACCCCCCAGATCAGAACATGACAGTTTGGCGGCAAGGGAGGTGGAAGATACTTACCCGGGCAAATGACTATTAACAGTTCGGAAAGTAGAGTTTGAGATCAAAGGTCCCAAGAAACCTTACTGGTGTTTTTTAAACATTTAAATGCTATACAATGTAAGTAACATATTAGATTGTTGGATTATATAATGGTGCAGTCCAGATTCATGGGGTCGAGTTCCTCACTTCGCCTCTATAGTTTAGTGGTCTAGTGTTGGTGTTTTTTATTTTTCTAATAAAAACAACTCTGCCCGGGATTGGATAAGTGCCCGGACAGTTGGTGTAGGTATTTCACCTATCATATAATAGGACGCCTAATAATTTCGGCTAATATTATGTGACCTGGTTACACCTAAAACTATCTCTTCGGGGATACGGACGTTAATATGCTTTCTTTGGTAGATTTCTGTAAAGACTCACCCAGATTGGTATTACATACTTACCCCGTTACCACCGTTACCTTCCCCGTGTTGGTCCAGGATCCTTTACAGAATAGACCATCTGCTTTCCTGCCAGGAAGCATGTATATCAATGTAATTACTTTGAGTTAAATCTTCTTTGTTGTATTTTTATTATACATACATACATACCTTCACGCCAAGTTGCCAAGGTAGGCAGAGAGTATCGAGTGCCAGACCTCACGATCCTGACAAACCTGTCTTGCTTCCTTCACATTCATTACT
>NJDC01000506.1:93732-149921 GCA_002245475.1 Calephelis virginiensis
AATAAATTTAAGAAATGTGTCAAATGTAAATTAAATGAAAAGGGTTATTATAACAATGATGAATATTTAGCAGATAAGACTGCTTGGGATTAATTGCTCCTCATACCAATCTTTTATAATATAAAATGTATCATTACATTAATTATTGTAAATATATTTTGAAAAAAAAGACAAGCCCGCTGAGTTTCTGGTCGGATCTTCTTAGTGTGCGGCCGCGTTCCGATCCGGTGGTAGTTTTAGTATTATAAAGACTCGTCACAATTGCCTCTTGTAGGTTTATTATTATTATTATTAAAATCAGTATAAAACTTTTTGCGAAAGGTATGTAAATAATATTTAACCTTATCGATTATGAAATCTATAATAGCAATTTACATACAAGCTGACACGACAGGCGTTGCCCTCTCTGAACTAGTATCAAACTCTTTCATTTTCTTATGTACCCCTAAAATACGGGTCTTATACTTTTTCCTCGCGTTGGTCCGGGCTCCTATGCAGCATAGATCATCTGCCTGCCTGCCAGGCATCATCAGGAAATCCGTCTGCTTTTTTGCCTTCCAATATCATAAAAAAAGGAACAAACCACTTTCAGAATTTTATAAATGCTACGGACCACTGTTGAAGAAAAAACGAAGACAAAATAATAAACACCATTAATCTTTAGTTACTGTTGCGGATGGAAAACGGATGGGACCGAACCCCTGGACCCCACTTTAAGAAATCTTACCCTAACTAACAATTTTATTTTCATAAGAACCTTCTCCTGAAAATAATTAGCACAGCCAAAAATAAGTCAGGGGAAATTGTTCCATACGTTCACGGGTGATGCGATGACCAACGGAAGGAGATATATATATTTAACGAAATTATAATATTTTATTGATTGTTCAAATAAACTATTATTAAAGTCACAGAAGGCCGACCTTCGTCTAGCCAGCAGTGGCTATTGTACTGCTGACATCTGTGTAAACATTAATATAATAACCCCCGTCACAAAACCCTGACAGACTTTGTTGTATGCACCCAGTGGAACACACCTTTGTATCACATTGTTTATTAATAATTTAAAACTGCAAAAAACTTAAAAACCGACTTCGATTTTAACAAGTAAATCATCTGCGTACACAAAAATAAAGTGTTTTCATATTTTTCCTGGATTCCATTATCAGATCAATGCAAAAAAAAAAAACAAAACAAAACGCTCTTACGAATGAAAAAAATATTTTTCAAAATCGGTTCAGGAATACCTGAAAAAGTATTAAAACTCATTGTTTTCACTGCAATTTTAATGTGATTTATTGTACCTTTTATTTTAGTTAAAGTAAGATGGTAATTTATATTTTTAATCTAGTTTATATTGTAACTATTATTACTGACAAAAGACAAGCCCGCTGAGTTTCTTTCGCCGGATCTTCTCAGTGTGTGGCCGCGATTCCGATCCGGTGGAAGTTTAAAAAAAATGTCGACGCGCACAAATACCACTTGTATGGTTCAAGTGAATAAAGATTTTTCTGATTCTGATTCTGATTCTCTTTTTTAATCAAGTCAAGATAGAAATATCGTTATTTAATCTAAAATGTTTATTGAACTTATATTTTTCTCAAAAACAAAGCATATTTGGTGGTGTTAAGTTCAATCAGATAGGTAATTTTAAATATTCTGACCTTAAGTTATTGAGCTATTTTGCGGCGCCCTTTGAGATATCTTTCTCTTTTTCCTTCTGATCTTTTTAGCTTCAAGGTATAATCTATATCTTTGATACAGTTCATTAATTCTGTTTAGCTATTTCAACGTAAAAGCAGAACATGTCCAAAAATAAACACCTTCGAATTTATAACGCATTAGCTGTTACTCTTGGATCAGCCCGTGTTACAAACCTTCCACTTATATTAAAGTGGTTATATTTATGAAATAAATGCATATGTCCTGAAACTAGTCTGCTAATTGCAGTTGATTTTGACACATTATACAATATTGTCGTTCAAAATCCATTGATTGACACTGCCTCGGTAGTTTTATGTAAAGGTTTTCATTTTATATTCCGTTACATTCAAACCTTTTACCACGGATTTCATTTTAAAACAGCGAGGTTAGCAACATAATAGCCATTCAAAAAAAGAGAATAGTCAATTAATGATTGTAAATTATAAATCCACCAAAAACACTTTAATTAGCGAAACCTGTAGATTTCAATAAAGATATTAATAAAGTATTGTATAGAGTGATTTTATTGACCGTGGAAGCTTCAATATAGGTATTTGTTTATTAGTTTATCTGTTAAAACTGTATAAAAACTAATTTTAATGGCTAAACTATAATTATTCACTCAACATACATAACTCAACAAAAATATTGAGATACCAAACATAAGTTTTGTACGCGTTTTGACCCATTTTTATATTATTTAAGTTTATGAATGCATTTTTTGATAAAAAAATTTATTAAAATCTCCACACAAATTGTATTTATCAAAAAGTAGATATATTTCTGTGACTAGCTTTTATCTGTAAAGGTAGCAGGAGACTTGAAAATTAATATTATTCAAATTTCAAGATAGAATAACTATGGGAATTTTAGGAGTTCCTGTGGCTACCTTCCCGTTTCATGATCAGATCAGCTCCAATTCATAGATACCTAATAGTTTCGCATTGTCACCCGATATATTGTTATTATTAATTTGATTTGGGCGATCTTGCAACTAAAAAAAATAGGACAGGTGAAACTAAACAAAAGGTTTTAATAATGTCATCAGTGTTTGACGTCATATTCGGATTTGGACTGTAATGTAGGAAAGACGACGAGATTGGCTGTGTGCATGGTTTGTTTATTACTATCGTTAGCTATCGTATATCGTAAAAAAGTAAGTAGGTAATGATGAACTAGTTGTAGGAACAGAGAGAAAGATGACAGATTTTAATTATGTAAGGCGGCTAGCAAGTTATACTATGTTTATTCTGTACAAAATATAAGTTGAACACGCGATGGTTGATTCGATATTTACGCACTAAAAACCTTTAATGCAGCTAGAGCAACAATGGCAGCGATAAAGAACCAGACGCTGTGTAGCGTGTCTGCCTGCTATCTGACTGCAGTAACAACACTAACAGCTAGCAATACACAGGGTACAGTCACGGGCTAAGGTGCCAACAAAAATAATGACAGCTATGAGACACTCAAACGTAAGTAGAGTTGCTGTCTGCTTTTTTTGGTGGGGTAACAACACTCACAGCAGCTAGCAATACGTACTGTCGCAGTCATAGCGTACCAGACACAAAATTATACGTAGAGTGTTTGACTGTGGTAACAAATCTCGTAATAGCTGGTAATACAAAAAGTACAATCTTGTCCAAAACTTAAATTGCATCCATAGAAAACCACTGTAGTTTTTGTATGTCTTTCTTTCGTGTTTCTCTTGTAATAACAGCTATCAATACATAGGACACAAGCACTTCGCCTCGTGCGTCGCTCTTAAAAGTAGAAAATCAAATGCATTCAGTTTTGTACAGACAGCAACAGCAGCGGCAGCACAAAACCAATAATTTCGCAGTTGCATAGTTTCAAATTTACTTATTTCCAAAAGCAGCCCTTAAATTACACAAGTATATTAACGTAGTAAATAATTACTAGCTAATAACAAAATCGCCACATGTAGGATCAGGTGCTTTTTCTTAAGACAGGTTTCGCTATTTATTTGCGATGACAATAATAGCAAAAGCTCGTAATGTCGCATGCCTCACGAGACAATTACAAAAAATCGATAACAACATAAATTTATAATATTTAGCTATAGCAACAGCGGTAGATATAGTAATCAAATTATCAAAAATTATCTTTACATAACGATGTATAAACAATATTTAAAATTGAGTACAAAGTTGACTAACCAATTCAAAAAATATTAAATTTGATCGGTGGGTAATATGGGAAACAAAAGGTGTTAGAGTTGCAATTATTCATTAGGTAATTACCACGTAATAAATATTAAACTCTCATGCTAGTACTAATCTATGTGCTAGATTTACGACTTTATTGGGCGAATGTACCCAGAATAATCTCACTCACATTGTTTTCAAAATATAATAAAGTGCGCTTCACTGCACTAGTCCGTTCCTCTCACTCATAGGGTTGTCAGTGGAGAAAAAGAGTAACTATTAATACTGATTTACTGATTTTGTTAAATAACTATAAAAATGTTAAAGGAAATAATAATATGACACATTGGAATATAACAAAACAGATCGATGGGTATATCTAAGAGTAAGATCAAATTGTTAAAAAATGTTGAAACACAAAATTATTTTTAAAAATGTCATGTATATTTTATTACAAACTACCGAAATATTGAATAGGATGGTTTCTACAATTAACAGGTAATTAAACATAATAAAAGAAAACCTAAACTGATAATTGGATAAAATATGAAAAGTGTTTTCAGCGCCAGGACATGACGAGATTTTCGTTCACTTCAACTGATCCAGTAGCCTAGGAGCTCCAATTACTGGACTATTCCACTAATAAAACGCTAGCATACTAGAGTAGGTGGCAGATTTCTGCGATGACTCGCCCAGATTGGTACCACGTCCGACGTACACCTCGTACCTAGTGCTTATTACTGTTATGGTGCTTAGTACATATTACTTATTTGTGTTTGCTACTATAGCGGTAGTGATGTTCGCTATTGTCTGACGGAGGAATAGTTTGGAGGTTATAGTAAGCCATATAGTTTATTTATGACAAAGGTTTCAAATCATAATCGCAGTTTGTTTTACAGGTTTATTTGTAACTTTCTGAGTTTTCCCTTCTTTTTAGAAATAAATAAATAATTGTAGACTTAAAACTTATAGCAACCCTATATCGATGTAACAATGCAACGCTTACTATTTCGAACACTTCTCTTACCAGTAACTGAACCAATATGGCGTCGTGCTAGACTATTTTCACGCCATTTTAAACCTAAATCTTATTAATTTAGAGACAATAATTACATAGATCTCGTGTCAAATATTTCGCAAGTCCGACGCACAACAATGCAAACTTTCTTGACTTTCAATTTTGCTAGTGATAAAAAAATAATAGTTTATTATTTTACAACATGAATTGTTTTCAGTTGTTACTCAAATATATTTGATATTTTCTACCGTCGGCGCTTGGTAAAACTTCCAAATATTCATATTTTTAAAGAAAGAAACACTAGCCCTGATGATGCTGTATAAGCGAAACCGGTAGGCTACTAATTACAAAGTAATAAATTATATGTGATAAGTAAAACAGTACAAGTATTTCTTTCTTTAAAAATATGTTACTCAAATAGCCTAGCTGAGCTTGAATCAGCAGCATAAAGAAACATACCCCTGGGTATGGTATGGGTATGTTACTCTATGAAACTTATTTACATTTTAAGCGATCCTTATGATTAGAAAAACAATGAAACGAAAAAGAAAATTACTAGGTAATGAACTTAGATATTTTAAAAGTTCCCTCATAAAAAGAAAGAAAGAGACTATGATAAATGAAAGAGAAAGCATATCTACCACTAATCGTATATTTTTTATGTTATAAGACAGTGAACAAAGACAAGGGCCTACTGATGATAAGGGACAACCATGGCCTATAAATGTAAGGGCCAAAACGCATAACCGCGTTGCGGCGCCGCGCCACTAAAATAGTCGGTTTGCGTTGCGGCGTCATAGACGTTTCTCTGCCATGGACCATCGAGATAAACCTATTGCTTTTTTTATGACATTGGAAGGCAAACAAGCAGATGAGTTTACTGATGGTAAGAGATTCAGGCCTCCTTAAAACACCAAAGATGGTAATGATGCGTTGCCAACCTTAAGTCGGGATGTTAGGCCTCGAGCAAAAGTAAGTTTACCGGCTACCTTATCCTCCGAACCGGAACACGTCAACAATAGGCGCTGACATTATGGCGGCAGGAATAGGTAAGGCGGTGGTACCTATCTGGGCGAGTCGCTGTGAGAGTTTACCACCTAGTCAGATGTCACGGTGTTAGTGACGGTAAGCCTATGCTCGAATTTTACGAGCTGCCTGGCACAGGAAGGCAGATGGTCTATTCTGCAAAGATGCCCGGACCAACACGGGATTAAAAGATATTACTCTATTTTAAATAAATAAATAGTGTCGTGCCGCTACAATCGGCAGTGATGCTACTGCCGATTCTAGCGGCGCTACGCCGAACCGCTTTTTTGTGTTTAGGCCCTTATAGGTGCGTCACAATTCTGTGGCCGGGTGTTAGGTCTATTGTGAAAATATATCGGCTACACTACCCTCTGAATCAGAACTTAAAGGATTCTGGCAATATATTGTATCTACTGCGCCTTAGAATACCAGAATACCTTTTGTAAACGGATACTCACCCGGCTTTATAAAAATATATATTGGCACTACATTTGCCCGAGAAGGCATACATCAATTTACGTTTACGTGCCGCCGCGCCGTGACGTCTATGCTTGTTATTGTCGTCTTTCTGTTGGTTTAATATCTTAACGTCATATTACGATAGGCTACATTAAAGTTAGCGTAGCGGAGTGAATCTCTTACAACCAGAATTAAATACCATCTTTAAAGCCGTGTAAAAAGTCCCTGTGAATCCTTGTCCAAGCATGTCAGTGTCTGCGAAAGCTACTTTTGATTGACTAAAGTAAAGTAATGATTTTAAATAGACGTTACGGGTTTTAAGTTGGACTGTAAAAGCTTACTCATAGAGTCCTCGATACAGAGATAAGACAGGTCGTTATAATAACTAATATCATTGTCCTGAGTGCTCGGTCAGTGTATACAAATGGCATAAAAAGTAGTAGCATATGATTTAACCGTAATTAAATGTTAATGTGAAGGTTTAATAAACCCGTACACTTCCGTAAACCAAAGCATTATTAATTATTCAAAACTAATGGCAATGAACGATTGGGTGAATGAACATCTCTGGGTTACTGACACAATTTTGTAAGGGCTTTGTTTAACGGTGTTATTATTTTTACATTGTTAGATTTGACTCCACATGTCAAGTGTTCTTGATATGTTTTTGTAATGTTATACTGCGTGAATTGAACACATTTATTTATCTGTTTGAATATTTAAATTATTTTTATTGTAATTATTTTAGGTGTAGGTTCAAAAACAAAAGGGCTCATTGCAATTATTCTAAAACGGTATAAACATTAAAAGTTGATAAGCCTTATAATAAATAATAAATATATAGATAAATATCTATGGACAAGTTACACAAATTGAATCTAACCCCAATATAAGCAAATTATATGCTTGTAAATTTACTCATTAAATAAAGCACAATGTTGAAGTCTCTATGTTAATACATAAAAATTAATATCTTTCTTTAGGCAGCATGGTCATAGTTCTTAGCCGGTTCAATATGAATACGAGTATGTGCTATTGGTCAACTTTAAGTTGACACCAATTTACTCGATTTTACAAATTCAGGCTTAAATTATACGCAATATACGCTGTCATAGAAAGTCATGTCAGGGTCTTGAGTAAAGCGGGGACCGGCTTACTCAAACTCAGACTCAAGCGCTGAGATTTGGCGGCAGCAAGGAAGTACATTTTGTTTGTATACATTTGTAAAATGCCACCAAAATTAATACTCAACGCCAACACTGTAAAAGCGCCAAAATTCCAGCTATTTGTTAATTGGCTTTTTTCTCAATTTCAGATTCCATGATGAGGTGTGTATGATCAACTGTATTGGGCGTGACCAACGCCTAGGTACCAGTTAGAGAGAAAGCTACACAATGACTTCGGAACGGACCATCCCCCATTTGTACGATATCTTCGGCCTCAACCAACAGTACGATGGTAGGACCTACGACGATAGCGAAGACAAAACTAAGAAGTCAAAAAAGAAAAAAGATGATTACCGTTCTTATGGAAACGGAGACGTGAAAACCTTAGAACGGCACCTCAGCATGAAGAAAACAATAAGAAAAAAGATAATGCGTGACCTACAACAGGCATTTGTAGAAGATCCCAATGAATTTAAAGTAGAAAACACAAGTCCAGAGAAATTAAAGGCTGAACTAAGCGCCGAAGCTGTGAAAATTGAAAAAAATGTACGCAAGAATGATCCTACGTTCCTAGATATGCTGCGTGGGGAGACAAGAGGAGAGGAAGTTAGAGAAGAACAACCTCCCGTAGAAAAAACTAGTTTCTGGCGACGTCTTACATTGAAAAATAAAAATAAAAGATAATTTTAAGATATTTTAAAATGATACCAATAACAATAAATAAGCGTATACCGATTTTACTCTGATTCAGACTCTATGGGACATATCTTTGCTGTAGAGGTAGAATTTGGAGAAAAGCGTCATCTTTAGTAGCGTTAGTTACGCCACGTTAAAGCTGTAGTTTAATGCACGCAAGTAACGTGTCAATGTTGACCCTCAGTCGTTAGTAAAGAGTTAGCTTAACAGCGACGAGGCAATTTCTGAATGTTTATGTTGTTAAATTTGTTTCATAATATTAATAATTTCAATTCAGATAATTTGCCCAGAGATATTTTTTAATTATTCAATTTTTATGACGAAGACGTTTGCTCACAAATTCTGTCTTTATATGCAGCTTCATAATTGCGACGAAGTTAATAAATTATGTCATTTTTATAAAATGTATTTGTAAATATTTTAACAACCATTCAAAACGTTTTGTATACAAATGAAAATTTTAAATAAATTTAAGTTTTTTTGCTGATAATAACTGAAATAAATATTATGGCTGTTTTAAATTACATTTTAGACTGGGTTATACCTAATTTATTTTTATTATAGTGTATACTCATAAACTTTTTCATGAGAAACTGCATAATAACATCATTTAAATTAACGGAATTATACAAAAATACTTGTAATATTACATTTTTTTAAATTTAATTAACTGTATTGTAGTATATGAGAAATTTGACAATTTAAGCGGGAAAAAGTCATCTGTTGTAATACCTTCGTACTCATATATCTCTAATTTATAGTTCACGCCAGATAGGAATGCGCGCAAAGTAGGCTGGTAACATTGCCATATATAGAAACTTATTTACCGTTACTTTTTATAAAATCAATAATAATTGGTACATATTACAAATAATTAGAAAAGGGTTTAAGGTAACTTCTTAATCTAAATTAAGTTTTGTTTATTTTAATCGTCTGGATTAAACAGCTACCTACCTACTTTTGAAGATTTTAGTTATATTACATGTCCCTATGATATTGTAGACTTTCTATGCAATTAAAATAACAAAAGTAGTATTGCCGAAGGAACCTGTACTTATTGGATTAGGTTTCACGTATATTTTACAAATAAACTGGTATTTTATAACCAGTTGTAAAATATATCTGCATCGAAAATTTCAGTTTAAAATAGTTATAAAATACCACGATAGCAACTCTACTGAGTTACCGTAGACCGTGTTTTCCAAAAATAACTTTCTTCTTTGGCAATTAGGTACCAGGTAGATGTCTTATAACATTAGGCGAATGTGAAAATAGTTCCAATTTTTGCCGCGCTCATTCTTAACTGTTATTAGTTATAGAACTATAACTATTTTGTGACGTGCAATTTGTAAAAAAAATAATTCTGTTATTTAAAAAATCTATTATATATTTATGAATTTTCAAAAATACTGAGATTAACAAAGAAGGAAATGGGTTAGGCAATAAAACAACAGTTAAGTTTTTCCAAAAAATATTTTTTTTGACAATCTCATTGATAAATAATCTAATATTACCAGTATTGTAATTTTGTATCTATCTAAGAATATCTCAAAAGGAGATAACATAAGAGAAACCTTGCAATCTTGTATAAAATATTTATTAGTAAGATGGTTCATGCATATTATGAAAAGGCATTTAGTGTTTATTTATTTTATTTAAAACTTAATACTGTTTAAATGTTGTCAACGATAGTGCGACAAAAATAATTTACAATTTTAAGTGATAATAAATAAGTAACCAAGGACAAAGACAAAAGTTTGGGACATGGGGTAATTGATATCTACATTATGTATGTATTGGAATAAAAAATATATTTATTTGTTGAATGAAACATACAAATTAGGTTACTATAGCTTGCAAATATTTTCAGTCATAAAATTAGTAACAATATTACCATTTCACATTATTGACACCAATACCCAACTTTATTACATGTCACAACATAGAAACGACTATGTTTGTTTCACGACAAATAAGTTTTCAGTTGTATTTGACTGGATTTTCAAAAATACCAATTATTGACCGCGACTTCTTTTAGTTAGTGATAGATAGATAATTAATTGTGGTTTAAAAAAAATACAAAAAAAACAAAATGTTCTTGCATCGCTACGTAGGTGAACCGCGAAACTTGTAGATGTAGGTAAAATCTTTTAGGTGCAAACCGAAAACTACCAGCTCCTGAAGCTTCCATTTTGGCCTTCACGTTAGTATTTTGCCATTAGTAAAGTAGAAATTTGCATCAAATTTTATATCAATTTTAATCAATTAAAATTAATCATCGGCCATAAGTCATCAGTAAGACATGTCAGGCTCTTGGGTAAAACGGAAGCTCATTTTGTGAGATTTGGTGGCAGCGAGGAAATACACGATACACTAATTTCTTCATGGTTATTTCATTTGTGCATTTTGACTGAACAAAATTGTACAAAATGCCACCAAAATTGACTAATTTCACTCAATATAACCAGGAAATTCAATAATTATGAAAAAATTACGACCATCTTCATTCACGATGGCGCCAAAACTCCCCAAACTTCTTATAATTACAATCCGTGTCAGTTGTAGATAATCAAATATCGCATTAATAGAAACTACTTATATACATACTAATTAGCAACAGTGAAATAAAATCACTACCTATCTCAGGCTCTGGAACCTGTTCGAAATTAAATTTGACAACTGATTCTACTAAAATCATTCAACCACGTTATCGGAGATAACAAGGTTTTATTTTATGGTTGAAATAGAAATATTAGGTAAACTTGTGAAAACAGATTTTTTTGGAATGACTAACATTTTGCCCGCCTCGCAGTTTTTACAACTTCACCGGGCTGAACTGAAATTTCATTTTCATTACCTTATTGAAATAAAAAACTCTTATTACCTATAAGAATATATACCAAATTTTGAAACAAAAATAAAACTGTCAATAATTGAACATACCCGTTAATAAAATAAAAGAAGGAAATTTTCGCAAGCTATAGTTTTAAGCTAATCTGAAAACGTTTTTTTTATTTCAAAACAAACCAAACCGAATATAATTTGTGAGTTTAACCTGTCATACGAACGATATAGAATTCTCCAAAACTCGTTAGAATTTGTTCAAACTGAAAAAACTACTTACTATTTCATAATTCATTATCACAGTTGATATAGATCTATTATAATAGATCTAAGTCTAACTTTATAATTATATTATGTGACTATTATACATATAAATAGTAAGAAATTCCTGTGTCACTATACCTAACTATAGTTGATTACTGCCATTTGTATAATATATTTGACCAACTTTTATCTTTAGTAATTACCTAAAAGTTGTTTGTGAATCATATCTATATATCTGTTAGCCTATATACTGTAGCAAGAATCTAGATCTAGTAAAAATATAGAAACTAAAGAGATGGACATCCCAAGCGCGACAACACCAATACAGTGTGGGTTGTGGCGATTTATGGCAGCAATGACATTTAAAACCAAGGTGAAAATGTCAAATAAGATGGATTCAATACCAATTATCCTAATCGCCTCTGTGGTGTAGCGGTCCGGTGTCGGACTTAACTTCTAAAGGTTCCGGGTTCGATTCCTGGGTCGGGCAACAAATAATGTAGAAAATAGTGTATTTCCTAATGAAAATAACGTTGCTCGGGATTAGATTCGGATGGGCTTGTCACCTATCACGTTGCAGGACTTATTGCCTTCGGCTAGTCAAGGGTGTCTTGGTTGACTAGCCAACTCAGCCCTAACTGAGCTAACCGATGTAAAGAGTAATGCAGGTGGAACCATGTGATTCGGGGAACATAATTGGAAAGAACCAGCTTCCACTAGCTTACTAAATTATATATACATATATTTTTTTGTAAATCTGACTTCGATTTCAATATTTATCCTCGATTTCCGAGGAGTTCCATCATGAGATCCAGACTTGGTAACAATAGTACAACCCCCAAAGTGTCCTTTTTCGAATATGTATTTTTTTAATTCTATTTAGAAATCGATTATGTAACATACATAAAAATGTAATTTTCCAAAAATGTACGTATTTTTTTTAATTTAAAAATGACTATTTTATTTGAAACAGCTAACGTCCGAAATGGTCCCATTGCTATCAAGTCAGGATCTGATGACCCCAGAAAACAGTGAAAAATACTTGTTTTTTGTTTACGTGGATGATTTACTTATTGGAGTCGAAGTTTTGAGCGTTTTTTTAGAAGTTTTTTAGCAGATTAGCTGCGCTTATTTTTTGCATTTTAAAATTTTGGTATTTTCTTGACATTCGTAAGGCTTTTTTAAAAGAATATGTCGTATAAATTGTATACCTACAGACAATGAATTTCACTAAAATTGTATTTAGGAACGACGTAAGGAAAAAACTAAAAGCTTTTTGACATGTAAACATTTCAAAATTTAAAGAACACCATGCATCTAATTTGTTCGAATTTCGACAATATGTTTGAAGATATTTTATACTATAACACAAAGAGAGAATTATTTTTACTACAATTATGTTAGCAATATCTCCTTACGACATGCTGCAACTAAGATTGCAATTATATTTTTTGAGTGTCTGTGACCTGGTGCAATTTAGAAAAAGGTGCAATTTTCAAAATGTGTAATGTTTTCAAAATGTGTAATACACTTCTGAACTTTATACATATGTGTGTAGAACATTTGTAATTTGATTTATTATTTAGTATTTGTGGTTTTATCTGACATCTATCCATATAATTTAGTCCTGATTATAGTTACATATTATTATTCCCGTGGTATTAAAGATTAACTAAGACGACGTTATGTTTATGCAGAGATCATATTGTGTGCAGCAGATGTTCAATGTTCAACTTGTAATTTTCATAATAAAACTATTCTATAATCACATCTCATTCATCAAAATTGATGAAGTAGGTTTACACTTGAAACACTGCAGTAGAATAAATATAGTAATAGTAATACGTCCATATCAACTTATACTAAAAGCAACTTTTACCCAATTGCGAAAGAAATCGTTTCGCAGTCACCCCAATCATTTAAACACTAAGCGTTTTTAGTGAAAGTACCAAATTCCTTAACTCAGTGACTTACTTTTTGTCAAACCATCTCTATGTAAAACTTACAACCAAGTTAACAAAAGCTGGTACAGTAGAAATCAAACAAACATGTGGCTCTGAAGTTGGCTAATAACCTGAATTTAATCTGAAGTTAGACTGAGCATTTGCTAATTAATACCTACCACAGAATGAGTAGGTAATAGAGTATAACAAAATGTGCAGTGTGCATACGTTATTTCTAAAGTAATTATATTTATCTTTTGGAATATTTGGTAAAATGTAGTAAGTGTCGTAATTCGGCCGTTGTTACATATGACAAGATATCTCATTCTATATGTGATGTAATAATGTTAAGGCTAGTTAAGGGTACATAGGTTAAGTTTCTTAAGTTATGTTTATGTAGAGTAGGTACGTGGCAATTCCTTGTTGTGACAATTTTGAATTATACTTAAATAAAATATAAAATAATTTTACATGCAATAGTAGTTTCATTTCTGTATTCTTTATTATAAATTTATAATTTAAATTTATAGTATTTACTAGCAAATAACATTATTTTTAATCGACTAGAAAAATAGTAGTTTCCCAATCCGTTTGCATGATCTTTTTGTATGTTTGCTACGTGATTGTTTGGCCAATAACAATAAGATTTTCATGAATTTTTTTCGAAAGGTAGATCATGATTTCGACGTGCTCTTATTTTATTTTTATCATGATCCGACTAAGTGGTGTTTTTTTATATTATATTTAATAATCCATACATTAGCTATCGAAGGTCCCATACAAATTTTAGCAAGATCCAATTATGTTAGTGAGTTATCATTAATGACATGAATTTTTTTCTCATCCACCTTGACGTCTTCGCCAACGATTATCTACGATTATCCAGATGAATAAAAATATACGTTATTAAGAATAACTCAGTAAACAGTTGTTGGATTATAAAAAAAACATATGGGACCATCTCGAAATTAAAACCTACCTTTTAAATCAAAAACTACCAATCTCATCACAACTTGGTAAAGCAAGATGTACTGTGTCATTCATAAAATTAATATGCTAGCTTATTTTTTTTAATGATATTATAGAATATTCACATTTATAAAACAGGGAATCTTAAGCGAACGGTTATTTAGTTTGTGAATGTGTGTTGCTTATATATTGTATTATAGGCAGAAAAGACTTTTAATCAGTTTGATAGTATACGAGTAATTATACCTAAGTATTTTTTAAACGACGTCCACTAAATGGAAGCGAACTGGACGGTGGACGCGAACTGGCGAATTTACCTTAAGACGTTATATTTGCCAAAGAAATTATTCTAAAGTTAAGCTGTCTCGCATCTTAATCGCATGTACTTAAAAAAGTAAGTGGAGTAGGTTTGCTGCAGTTTTACTTCTCTGAAATTACTGATAGAATTTTTTCTTGTATTAGTCTGGGTCCGCCAGGTAGAATTGACCATCTGGTTATTAGGCTGGCAACTCGTAAGAGGCGAACGTTGGTGAACTGGGTCATCAATAACAAGACTACTGGAGTGCAGCTACTTGCCCGGTAAAGGATCCACCGCCATACCTTTTCCTGCCGCCATGATGACATTGTTTACAGTAGTCCCTACAGTAGCGTAGTCGGTAGACTTGTATAAATTACTAAAGGCACCGGTAATATCTATGCTGTCTATAAGCAATGGTATTTTTTACCAGGAGAGTCGTGTGCTTGTTCGCTGTCTTAATGAATGAATTAAAAAAACTAGCATACAGAGCAATAAGTTTCACTTTAGTATATTACATTTATACACATCTTCACGCTAAGTCCCTAAGGGGTAGGTAGGAGGTACAAGTAAAATGTTGTTAAGCAAAATAATAGAAAAATATGTGATATGATAGCAAACGTGAATATGACTTTCCTGATGGTAAAAGATAGCCGTGGTCTACGAACAGAGTATCTGACCTATATGGTGTGACTGGGTTTTAGTCTAACGTATACGTCTATCGGCTACTCTAGTCTCCTTCTTCCCGATTGCAGTCTAATAAAAACAGTGTCAAATACTGTCGTTATGGCAGCAGGAATAGACACTGTGATGGTGGATAAGAACCTGGGAAAATTCTCCTACAACACTATCACCAGTGGTATTGTCAGTAATGACCCATTTTCTATGTCCGCCTGTTACAAGCTGATAGGCGATATAAATATTTACCGTAACGTTTAATTATTTATTTAAGTAAAAAAAATTAAAACTTAACATATTGCTAACGAAGGTAAAATACTTTATACTGTCTTTTCGACAATGCCCCATATTATAGAAAATAAAAGAGAAATAATCAAACCATCTTTATATGTAGTGCTCGAGGTAACCTAAGCATTTTGTTGTGATGTGTTCTGCTGTTCAGTCTGTAACAAATTACGGAATCTAGTACGAATAGAGCAGACAAGACATAACCTCCTCTTTTCAAGGTCGGTTATACAGTAAGAGAGTTAGTAGTAGTTGGCGGTTCCACTTAAAAATTGCCTATACCGTGCTTTGAATGCTACGGAAATTATGTATTGTATGAACAGCTTACTCGTAGCTGTCTGCTACGAATAGTGTAGCGAAGTTTAATTTTAGTCCTAGTATTTTATTGTTTTGTTTTTTGACAATAATCAGATAATATTGAGAAATATTCGGTGCTGCCCACCTACCAAATACGTCAAAGATTAATTGCCTACCTGCGATTTAGAATCTTTTTGCGCAAGTTAGTTTCGGGGACGAGTCCGATTACCTAGAAATACAGCTTTTTCGGTTTTTTACGAGAGAAATTTTCTTATGCTCGTATCTCAGCTAATCCCGATGGAGAGGCACATTTTTTGTTGGTATATGAAAACTAGTAAATTTCGAAAGAAAAAAATAGCAAAATTCGAAATTCCGACTTATCGGAATACTTAAGAGCCCTTTCACTTAAATCATCAATTATTCATTCATTGGAATCGCCTCTGTGGTCTAGCGGTCTTCTCCCTTCTTCTTCTTGATGGTGTTGGACTTGACTGCACGAGGTCTCGGGTTCGATTCCCAGTTCGGGCAACAAAAAGAAAATGAGGAATTTTTTAGGAATTGGATATGTGCCCGGTTGGCGATAGGCTTGCCACCTTTCACATTGTGGGGCTTAGTGTCTTCGGCTACTCTCCTCTAGGCTAGTATAGTATAGTAGTAGTTCTAGTAGGCCTCTGCCTACCTCTTCGGGGATATTTGCGTGAAGATACTCATTTGAATGTCTTAGTGCAATAAAAAAAACAACTTAAAAAATCACTTCGAATGAGAAGAAATGACTGGTTCTCCCACCTTATCATGCATGGGAGAACAGATTTGTTGAGATGAGTAGGTGGCAAGAACCTAGCAGAATACATCAAGTGCCATTATTGTAGTAAAATAGCATAGAAATGGGAATCTATTTTGAGGTCAATAAAAAATAGACAATGACAGGTAATAACAAGTTGCTATAGAATCTGGTGAAAAACTTTGTTACAGAGATTAACTAGTGAGAAACAAACCTAGCCTGTGCTAGTTTATACAGGCCAGTTAAAGTCATAAGATAGGCAGCTGATAATTCGTATATACCAAAAGAGCCCTGAATCAAAGCCAACAGAGAAGAGAAGCCACAGGAAACTACCTTTTATTTATTACTTATTGCAGGAATTCTGAAACGGTTCGGATTAGACGATACTTACTTGGGAAACGAAAATGAGTTCGGAACGGTACATAGTAGTCTGAAATAGATCACCCTAAGAGTTTGTTTCTACGTAATGTACGTTAGAAATAAATTGAGATTATACATACATACATACATATCTTCACGCGAAGCTCCTTGCGGAGAGAGTTCCAAGTATCACTTTCCTCACAACCCTCACTAGCTTCCTTTTTTTTTCTTTCTTTAAGTTTTGGCCTTCACGTTAGTATTTAGCCATTAGTCAAGTAATTTGCGAAATTTGCATCAAATTTTATATCAATTTCAATTAATTTTAATTAGTCATCAGTCGTAAGCCGTCAATAAGTTATGTCAGGCTCTTGGGTAAAGCGGTGGCCTTTTTACACAAGCTCATGTAACGATATTTAGCGGCAACGAGAAAATATACGATATGCTAATTTCTTTATGATTATTTCATTTGTGCACTTTTACTGAACAAAATTGTACAAAATGCCACCAAAATTGACTAATTTCATTCAATATTAACACGGAATTCAATAATTATGAAAAAACTTCGACCATCTTTTCTCTCGATGGCGCCAAAACTCCCACTAGCTTCCTTTACATTCAGAATGTAACTAAAGTTCGGTCAATATAATAGATCACATTTGACGTAATATCTCAATCTTAGTAAATATCTGCTAAGTAGGTTAACATTTTAAAATGAAAAAGATAAGCAAAGTTTTGTAGAAGCACATAACATTATTACAAAGTCATGAAATCGAATTCAGATGAAGTGTCAAATGTCATCTATTAAATTGACCCAACTTTAGATTCAACTTAGATTCAAATTTTTTTTCTCCTGGTCAGCACGACCGAAGTTTGTCCACTCAGCGGCGATTTCTTCTCTGGGTCGTTGACACGTGTCCTCTTCTACAAGATTTCCTTTTCATAGTGGTGAAATTCTTTTTGCTATGTAAGCGATTGATTGAGAAGATGCATGCATTTATCCCATTTTCATTGTAATATTGTAGGTCCTATAGAAAAGCAATCTTTAAGGTTACTTTTGAAGCTCGATTCAAGTGATATTGGAAATTGGAATCGAGTACGTCATTTAAGTTACTCTTGAACACAACACTTCCGAATTATTACCATTTAGTTAAACTATAAATTATTTAATCAGATTCTTCGAATTTATTTGTAACTATATGTTAACAATCCGCTAGTACTGTATTCAAAAGTACCTTAAATGGCATTCGATTAAATTCAAGATCGAGATTCAAGAGTACCTAATCCTAGTTATAGTAAGAGATAGACAACCTGGGACAGAATAGTTAGCCATTGGGGTAGTTATCCTATACTCCTAATCAGCACAAGAGAACGGTACTGATTTTTGAAGGCAAAAACAACTAAGGCGATGGTACCAACCCGAATGTGGTCGTGACATTCTAATATTTACGGACTACGGTATTGGAGACAAACTTGTGGTGGATTGTCTTCAAAATGTGTGCTCCTGAGCTGGCACCGGTTTTAACGCGACTCTGCCGGCTCTCCTATTCATCAGGCGTTGTACCGAATTCATGGAAGACCACTTTAGTATACCCGATCCCTAAAAAAGGTAACCGCTCGGATCCATCTTATTACCGACCTATAGCTATAACTTCCTTGTTTTTCAAAGTTATGGAATCCATAACAAACTGCCAGCTCTTAAGTTACCTAGAGGAGCACCAGCTGTTAAATGATCGTCAATACGGTTTCCGTCGTGGTCGTTCAGCTGGTGATCTTTTGGTTTACTTAACACACCGATAGGGGCAAGCAATCGAAAGCAAGGGAGAAGCATTGGCTGTCAGTTTGGACATAGCGAAAGCCTTCGATCGGGTGTGGCACAAGGCACTTCTATCGAAGCTTCCTTTTTACGGTCTTCCTGAGAAATTATGTAAATGGATCACTAGTTTTTTGACGGGACGTAGCATCAAGGTCGTTGTCGACGGTGTGTGCTCGGAGTACAAACCTGTCAATGCTGGTGTTTCCCAAGGCTGTGTGATTTCTCCTACTTTGTTTCTTCTGCATATCAATGACATGTTGCAAATTAGTGACCATAGATTTAGTATGTACAAGATCAACAAAGCGTGGGAGAGAGAAGTCCTTATCAGGTACAAATTGCCTTAGAGGAACAGAGAGAGAGAGAGAGAGTCAGGTACCTATGTGCCAATATTTACGCGAGTAAGAGTTCATAGTATTCCTGTCATAGTGCGTCGCTGTGAATTTTGTGAATTAATTTCATAATCTTACTATTTAAATAGATGAAAATATAAAGGCAATTATGATATCGTGTTCTGTAAGCGCTTGTGATGTTACAAAACGTTACAATCCTAATAAATACACATTTCACAGGTAAAAACAACTTTGACATGAGAATATTTAGAACTGCGTTTTGTTAGTTTTTTTTGCTACTAACCTGCTCAGAAGAGGATTTTTACAATATATTTATTTGCATTGTTTTATTCATAATAGTATTTTGTACCCTTAAAAAGCATAGGTAAGCAAAGATACTATTTAAAATAATAAATTGTTTGTTTACGCTAGGGCTTGACAACGCGGTGATGTCCTAAATATCGATGAATGTCAACCAAAGAGTATAAATACTCCTTAGCAAGAGATTTCAACATTGGTTGTTTAACCAACTTGCGTTTCATAAAATACATTTCTACTTAAAACTGAGATGCGCTTATACGTAACCTTTTTATGAATACTTGATATTATTAAGTTTAATCATTAACGCGTTCACTGCCACCAACGCATAGGTATACTAACGTGTTTTCGTTACTTGCGTCCAGTGCTTTGGACGCGTCTGTAACATAATTTATTTAGCGAGCTGTGTCCAGTGCCTATGTGCGTTACAAAGGAGTTCTATTAATTTTGCAATATTCTTTATATGTCTAATAAATTATTCCCTGGATCACTCACATTTGGTCATTTTTAATCGAATTAAAAAAGAACGGGAATTCAAATCGAAGGTAATTTTTATGTGTGTTACCTCGTAACTTTTTACTGCGTGATCCTATTAATTTATTTTTATTTGAAAACCATAATGCTGACGAGAAGATTACTCGCAGTAACTAAATAGTTGAAATATGATTTTAAAAACATTCGTTCAGGTGGGAAAGCTTGGGAAGCTAGACTTTCACATTATGCTGAACATTCAAGTCACAGAACAGCGATGCACCTATAGGATGTATAATGTCAATAATCTACGGTTGTCCATAACCGCAAGGAGAGTCGTATGCTTGATTGCTGTCTCAAGTCATATAAAAAGTTGTACTTTCCTATCTGTTTGGCGGGATAATAATGCCACTTATATCATTTTAACGGCTGCCTTACGCTCTAACCGGAACATGATAATTTCGGCCGACAAAGACAAAGATGGTGACCCTAAAAGACAGGCTTCGCGTAGAAATCTTCCATCTATTAGTCACTATGCTAGTGATACATAAAGCCAATATTTCACGAATATATGTCTTAATAGTCATACAACATAAAATTTGATATTGTTTATATCATAATAGATGAGGGTAAAGAAAAGATGCTAATTTACTTATAGTTTGTTAATTTATCGATATCGTACGTGACCTTTTTACCAACCCTTTCTTTAACTCATACATAAACAATTTACTCACACTCACGCATATTTTTTTGGTTTCGCTTTTTAACTGACTTTGTCTATCTAGTACATACTAAATCTATGTTAGTGACACTCATTGCTATGAAGACGATACTACTGGGGAAGCCTTATAATTTGGACGACATAATTTATCGCAGGAACATGTCATCGAGAGCCGAAACCAACTTGTGTCTAAAATTGACAAAATTTCGTTTGAAATTTCGTTTTGGGGCCAGCAGAATCTGGTGCAATTTAACCCTAACAAGACACAAATTTGCACGTTTTCCGCTAAAATGCGACAAAGGGAGTCTCCCTTTGTCGCATCTCCTCGATTTGAGAGCGTTTCCCTCTCTGCCACAGCCTGCATTGGTATGCTCGGCGTTGACATTTCGAGTAATGTTCAATTTCGTGGTCATCTGGAGAAGGCTAAAATAGCCTCTAAAAAACTTAGTGTGCTCAGTAAAGCGAAACAGTATTTCAAGCCGACCCATCGCTTACAACTATATAAAGCTCAAATTCGGACTCATATGGAGTACTATTCTCAACTCTGGGCAGGGGCTCCACAGTACCAGCTCCTTCCGTTTGACCGCATTCAACGTAGAGCAATTCGAATTGTCAATGACCGGGCAATTACCAATCGGCTCGATTCCTTGGCGTTGCGTAGATATGTTGGGTCACTCATTATTCTCTACCGCATCTATCATGGGGAATGCTCTGAGGAGTTGTTTGGTTTAATTCCATCCACTGATTTCCACCTTCGGACATCGCGTCAGAGCTTAAGGTATCATGCCCATCATCTCGATGCGTGGCGATGTACAACTGTGCGATTCCGAAGACATTTTTTACTCCGTATAACACCTTTGTGGAATCAGTTACCGAGGGCGGTATTCCCAAACGATTATGACTTAGGAACCTTCAAGAAAAGAGCGTACTCATTCCTTAAAGGTCAGCAATGCATGTGATACTCCTGGTGTTGCCGATGACCGTGGGCAGAGGTCATCACTTTCCATCAGGTGACCCACTTGCTCGTTTGCCTCCTCTTCGATAAAAAAAAATCTTCGCTCGTCTTTTGGTAAGAGCCAGAAAAAAAAATCAAATAAAAAGAAAGAGTCCTCAAGAACTTTCAATTTTTTAAAAAAATATGACAACTATCATTTATAAAAAAGATTACAGTTAAAAGTACTTATTTTTCATTTTATTTGATTTTTATGTTTAATATAAGATGCTTCCTTTTATGATTTGCCCGTGGACCTGAGGCATTTTATACAGGGTAAAATTACCTAAAGAACGAACTGATATTGAAATTTTTAGAATATGTAGGATACATATAAAACTGATCAGTATGCTACTTTAATAGACCAAACTATACAATACCTATTTAATTTCATTATAAGTTCGTTCTCATGGGTATGTGGAAGGAATAAAACCAACGGATAAGTTAAAGAATTTATTACTGAATTTTAATTTATTTTGAATTTATTATTTTAGCAAAAATTACCACCGCTTCGAAAGGCGTACGTCTGTGGAGAAGAAGCGGCGGAAGAAACTCCACAGGAATCGCATCTTTTATTGAAATTTAATCAAATTTAACAATTAAACATATTAATTAAAATTAATACAACAGATTTTTTGTAATATTTGTTTGTTACCTGCCTATATTTTCCTAGTACGTTAGTGTCATCGCCTAAAGTCATCGCCCGGTTATAATGGATTCTTTCCTAGATTTAGTTTGCTTAGTAAAAAATGTTATTCCTTGGTTAACACAAATCATTACATAACTTTTATTAAGTTAGTTTCTTTTAATCCAAAAGGATTGTTCCATACATGTATATACAACATTTAGATTTCAAAAAATAATCTGAAAATAACTATTATCTAATACTAACAATTTTTACATAATATGTATAGTCAAATAATTAATTGGTATGAATCTGAAAAGAATGTTATATAGATGTTCAACTCAAGAATTAAAATACATAATGTAGGGTAAATTTTAATATTTCAGTAACAAAATAAAACTACGATATAAGCGGACATAGATATGTACAGAAAATACAATTATGTATTAATATAAACTGAACTTCATAAAATAATTACATTAAAAAATATAACTAAAACTAAAATATATATACCTTTGGGCACTAATGGAGTTCACTAATATATACCTGACTGTTTTAATTTTGATTTTAACATCCAATTCAAATATTTTATTCGGGGATCCTTTGTCTTTAATAAACAGCTTTTTCAATTGTATAACAGTTTTTTCCAAATTAAATATGAAATTGTTGCTAAGATAGACTGTGCAGATTCTGATATAAACGATCCTTGGGTAACAATACGTGTGTAGTAAAATTTATATCACAATCGCCTTTCGTCAGTTTCAGAAGGTGATGAGAACACGTATAGAAGCTAAGCACCGAGCCAAGTTAGGGTCAATCTGTAAACTAAAAAGAAACACGCAAACACTACATTACACAAACACGCAGACTGCGTGATGTGACAAAATAAAGGGAGAAACACAATATTTAGTGGTTGCTATAAACATTTAATAGTAAAAGTGTTTAATTCAAAAACTATTAATGTTATCTTACGTAACAACTCACGGGTTGCAGTACCGTACCGGACCGGAAACTGATTGATCTGCAAACTAAAAAGCAGGCAAACTAAATTATGCAAAACGCAGGTTAACTGCGTAGTGCGTTAAACTAAATTTATTCCGTAAGTTTAGAAATTATGGTTAAAAACCTTACATCGAGGATCACCAGTTGCAGTTAGGAACCAATCAACTGTGCATCTGTAAACTAAGAAAACACACACGGTACTGATTACACAACGGACGGCCGAGCTGTCCACTGCGGGAAAATCATTCAAATTCAAGAGGAACGTCTTATTTTTGAAAAAAATATACGAACTGTTTTGGTTTTCCAAGCTCCCTTGTTGGTTGGAGACATTTATTCCTTACAATGGTTTTACAATTCCTTTATGTCTTTTATATATGTTTTCTGGCTTTCAGACTATTTTACATTGTTTACGATGCAGCTAACTACGTTATACTACTTTTAAGTAATGGTAATTTTAAAAGATAAAATATCTTACAAAGATGTCGCCAGTTGCAGATACGGACCAAATCAACTGTTCATCTGTAAACTAAAAAAATCACACGAAACTGATTACACAATAGGCAGCCGAGCTGCTCATTGTGGTAGAAATATCTTGCTAAGAAAACAATAAAGAAATTTTTCAAAGCTGTCTAAAAAAAGGATAATACGAACTGTTTTGTGATTCCCGACCTCCAGCTTCTTGACAAATTGGGGATATTAACTTTTAAAGTCTTAATATTCACTTTTTATGGGTATTTTTTTTTTCACCTCCAACTCATTTATTTGGATACTGCTGTATCAAGTATTTTATATTACGAAAAGGGGTTATGGCATGAACATTTTTAATTTAATTTAATTTTATATCACTCTCTGCAATGCTGTATTTTACTTTAAACAACACATTATTCACATCATTAAAGTTTTTTCTATACTTTATAAAAGCCCACAATCCAACACATTACATTCACTGTGCACTATTTTTGCCAATTGCTAATTAATATTAATACTTCCCAATAATGATTTATTCACTTCGATATTATATAACATATAGCCTCAATTTTTATGGCGTTTATTTATTTTTCTAATTATTTGGCATTTATTGCAATTATTGCATTCAATTTACACTCTATAATTCACTTCCACAACATTAAATCATTGCTTTTAGCCCACATATGCTAAACTGTAATAGGAACAACACTTATCACTCATGTTGTTTAAAACTAAACAAAAGCAAAACCTACACATATCACAGACACACCCACAATATTTAAACATACTACTTGATGTATCTCATTCTGAAATTAAATGTTTATTAGAAAAGCAACAGTTTAGCTACCAGCTAAACTATAACTAATATTGTTATAATAAATAGATAGGTATTAAAGGTATTTATACGTTACGCCAAGATAGACAAGGATGGTGGTGTTCGTGGAGTGTAAGTATAAGGCATTTAACAAGGTGACAGAACCACAAATATGTTTAGTGAACGTCTCTACTATGAACGCCATGTATAACACTATCAACAATCAACTGTGCTCAAGTACGATGGGTGGTTTAAAACTATTCAGTACGGCCGCATAACCTGCAACAGACTGGTAAAACATATCCGAACGCAAACCTAGCTTCATGCGTTTTAATGTAACGGAAAATTAGCTAAGAAAGTTTGTGCAATCAAGGACTTCCAATCATCATCCAAATTTGCTTAGCATTTAAATGCCCTAAAACCAAAAGCAAATAACAGACTTTGCAATAATAAGCTGTGTACAAATATGTATTTAATACTGATTATTATGGCCAAGTCGGTTACCACTAAAACATCGACAAGTGAAAAGTTGAAAGTGAAGTGTTATTACACATTATCCAGAATATACAGTGTCATAATTTTCGTTCAAGTAGCTCTATGATGTATGAGGAACTGAAACAAACTAATTAGAATGATAAATACCCCCCTCTCCCCTTAGCTGTTACAACTAGTATGTGTATATTTTACATTCCAATTTTAGTTAATATTTTCATAAATCCATTAGTTTTTCAATATTAGTTAGTGGTACAAAAAAATGACAGAATATTACCTTAAGTACTTAGATTTCCAAATACAACCAATCATTAATTTGTATATATTTTACATATGATCTATTTAGCGGTCCATTAACCAATTTTATTCGCATTACATTTCCAACCTCATGATAAGTGAATTTTTTTAAAATCTATCAAACCAAAGCATGTATGCATAAGACATCGCTATAAGTAAACAAATGACCATGGTTTACGACAATTACAACAAGCATCGGGGTACTTCTCTGTAAGCATTTAGAGCTAAGCTGAAAAGTATTTAGAAAAGATTTCCAAGAATTTTGGTTAGCGATAAACATACATTAAAACAAAGTACGTCAAACATTTTGCTCACAGCGAATTGAATCTTTTCTGTTAAAAAGTATGTTTAACTACGACAAATCAACACAAAAACTAGATTACAAAGACATTTTCGAAAAGAACCGAAAGCTAAAACAAACCTGCATTATGCACGTTACCCAAAGTGCGAACCAGTGCAATCAATTTGTTAGCCATTGTGAAGTTCCAAAACCATGCATTAAATAGTCATTTATATCCAAAAAAAAATCCATCTACATTTAGTTACTCATGACCTTTTTTAAGAAACGGAATTGGAAACATCCAATCGTATGCTCACATGATAGTGGGGACTTTTATCCAAAACTGGTAGAATTGGGACAATGGAAGAAATACCTGCTACGCTACCTGGAATACAATCTGTTAGAAGTCCTAAAGCTAAGTAAAAGTATGCTAATACGTTACGGTATTTTAAAAGCGGAAAATGCAAAATAATGTACGTTTTCTTGCTTCTATTGTAAGCTGATCCATTTCATAAGCTATTCAATAACCTATAGTCTAGCTTTTTTTTCTATATTAGCTAGCATAAGCATTTTTTGAATTTTAAGACGTCTGTCTTTAATGGTCAACGTTTCTTGTATTACTTTTAATTTATAATTATAATAAATTTTGTTCAATCAACCTTTTAAGGTTTCTGTTATTTCTCCATCCCCTTTTTTCTAAATCTCTTAAGAAGGGAATATTCAGGGTGAAAAGGTTCCGAAGTTTTCTCTTTTGTAATATTATTTTCCTAGGTATGTTTCATATCATAAAAAATGGGACTTCTGGAATTCTGTCAACTTTAAAATTTATAAAAGGTATTAACGCGCCGTTTTTTCCCAAAGTATTTCTGTAAATAAAGTTTGTAAGAAGTATGCAAATGCATATGAAAATCGTTTATCATAAATCGTTGTTTTGATAATATAATATTAGATTTCAAAATCGTGTCCGCTAATGTTGTTTTGAGCACCTAAAAACCTAATTATTGGGTTAGTTGTCATCTCCATAAAGGTCTTCCAAATTTTTGCTTTTACTCATGTTCGAGAAAAATTCTTGTCATTTTAAGTATCAATACTCTCCTAATATTAAAGGGAATGTGCTTCTCTTATAGCATTTTAATGATAAACATTGAACTGTAATTCCAACAATGAAATAATTCAAACCGATTTTCGAATGTTCCAATTTATGTTCCATTAAATGCGACCTCTCCTTTTCGCTTATTTTTTTAGTTGTTGACTATACTTAACATTTTAATAGTGTAGCCCAGTGTCATCATGTTTTTGTTTGTTATTTTATGTATATGCCTAATTCCAAAACTTTGGTGGGATCTCTTGTGTATAATCGCGTGTGTATGATAGGTAAACAATACTATCATATAAAAATAAACATAGTTTAAGGGTATTAAATATTAAAATACCATAGCTAAAAAGAAAAAAATATAATAAGTAAAATAAAATTGGACATGTTTATTAATTATTTTTATTAAACGCATATTATTAGAAAAGTAACAATATTTGCTTTTTTGGAAACGTACACGAATCAATGATATCGAGTTGTAAAGTTAGATAATATACACAATTAAATTACCTACTTTCTGTAATACTCTATAGAAAGAGGCCTAAAAACCTAATCTACTATTCAGAACTAACCTTACATTTAAATTTGTTTATAACCTAAAAAAATGTTAATTATGTTCAACGAAAACTGAAAAATTAATACTCGTATCTGTAATTCATGTACGATGATTTACGTATAAATACAGTTAGTTTTAATATGTAATTATAAAGTTTCTATACTAGTCAAACTTACACATTCAATTCAAACGCGATCCAACAATTTAACATAATTTCTGATAGATCAATATAACGAACTCATATTACATTTCTGTATTTTATTTTATGCCGTTAGCTATTATTAAAATTATGTTAAAACTCTGCTATTACGAGTATTGCTCGATATCTGGCACCAACCGTGGTATAACTGAATCGCGTCTTTAATACTGAAAAGAATTTATATTTTACAAGATAACTTATATTAACTAAAGTATAAAAATAGTATACAACTATCTTGACTCTTAATCATGATTTCTTTTTGCATGCAAAATCTTTAACTAGATTTGGATTCGAAATTGTTACAATAGTAAATTAATTAAAATTATTTTTATATTTATTTATACCTGTATTTATTAGAAAAGGTCCCTAAAGGAAACTTTCTAAACTGTAGACCGGCTTATGCTTATCCTCCGGAAACAACAAAATGCAATGTGTGACTTTCATAGTCAGCTTATTACTCTGCCTGTCTGTCTACACTGGATATTAGAAAATCTTTGGGATTTGACCTGCCGCGACGCATATGTTTCGTTTACAACGAAAGTCTGTAGGAAAAAATTTTTGAGAATAATTATTAAATTCCTGGAATACAATAGTTTTAGAAAAGAAGTATTTTTTGGTATTAATACAATGTGGCGATTAATTTTAAATTTATCCTTATTATTATTTTGATAAATAACCTGACTGGATTTTTATCAAAATATATAAGACTGAGATATGAAATTTATCAAACGAAAAATATACTTTTACAAGAAATTTTACAAGAAATTTTAAATAGTTCAATGATATTTAAGTCTCAATATTTCTAATTACAAATATGATTATTTATTTGAATTATAACAAATACTATACCTACTGTTATAAGTACCTGATTCATAAATACACAAAATCCCTAATCGGGGAATTTTGAGTTTAGAGCTGTAGCTTTCTCTCATTCTCCAACGCTTAATTTAAATGGCAAATCATTAGTAAATGTATTTGACAAGTCTATACATTTATTCTCTCTTATATTTTATATTTCATATTTGACCTGCCGCGGCTACATATCAGACATTTTATATAACATTCGTTGAACAATCAAAACATAATTCCTGAAAGATAACATACATAGAAATAATTTGAACTTGTTATTTAATATAGTTTTTAACTTTCTTATATTTAACATTTAATACAAAGTAAATTTTATGTTAAAACGAGATTAAATTTAAGGGAAATATATGTTAGTCGTAGTAAATATAAATTTTTATTACAATAGTAGAGCAAATTTCTGTAAATTAAGTTAAATTATTATAGCTACATAATATAGAAAACATAAAATTACGACGTACATCCTTGGATTGCACGATACAGGCGTTTGTTCTTAACACTTTAGTAGTAGTTACCTACTTATAGTTTAGCGGATTTGCATTAAATTTATAAATATTATAAATATAAATATACTAATTTGTATTTTAACTCGAAATATAAAAGTAAACTGAATTCAGGTATTTGTCAATTAAATAAAATTGTAAATGTATGATTAATTTAAAATATCTAATACAAAAATTTATGTTTTATAAATAATATAGTTTTGGGATAAACTACATCTTATAAATATCCAAAACTAAAATTTTGTTTTAGATGTACTTTCTAAACTAAAGTGTTAGAGTTCAGACGTCGAGTGTGAAATATTTTTATTTGATATAAGGGTGAAAGTTATGGAAAAACTAAAGTCTTAATACCTGCAGAAAATTATAATATTCCCTAGGAGGGTATGATTATGTGACGTTGAAAAAACCGGACATCCTCTCCGTACTGTACACAGTATTATGGTTTATTTAGGCCGCCTAAACTCGCCTACTCTAACGACCTGACGACATGTGCTGATCGAGTCTGTAGAGCAAATATAAAAATAATTATTATGTGGTCCTCTCAAATTCTGAAATTAAAGATTATAGGTATACATGACTTATAAAATAAGAGTATCCGATTTCGACTTTCTAAGTTCGCTACATGAAAAGTAACACAGCTGTTGAATTTATGTTAAATTCGTTATGAAGTTAGAACAATATGTTGTTATAATAATATCAATTATATGTTAAATCAATTAAGTGCTAGAATCGGACGTCAAGATTTGTGAAACATTAATAATGATTGGGCTTCTGATCCATTTTCTTTGTTTTATTTTAACGAATTAACGCTAGAATCTGCAATATCTTAATATTTTCTGTTGCATTTACGTTTTATTCTTAATCCCTAATTTAATTGATATCATTATCACTCAAAAATATGTATGAAAATTCCAAGATTATTAGGCACAAATTCAGTAATTAATTATTACCTATGAAACAAATTAATTCTTAAATGAATAATTATCATCAACCTATGATTATACTGTCTTATTATTGTTTATAACATTGTTTCAGTTGTACAACGTTTAATTGAAACTATTAATTCAAGAAGTAATTGCCTATTTTTTTATTTCTTTCAATTAATGAACCCTACACCTTAATTTTAAAAAATAATTCATCTGAAATAAGAAAAAATACTCGTATCTCATACTATCAGTCATTATATCAATGTTAAAAATATGGAACATATTTTATATTAAAGTGGCATAGTAAAATGATAACCATAAAAATGATAAATGGTAGCCATAACGTTATGACGTGTGCCTTATATGAGGCCTAACATCGCTGCCTCAGGTTGGCAACGCACCATTACCACCTTTAGTGTCCCTAGGCGGCGTGAATTTCTTTCCATCAGGAAATCAGTCTGCTTGTTTGTCTTCTAATATCATAAAAAAATAATAACTTATTAACCATACCTTTAAAACTACTAAACAAAAATTCTAAATCTTCTGATGCAATTTTAAATCTTTTACGTATTTCGGGTATTGTTTTGGTTATGAATTTATGGCCATAGCAATAGTTATTAATAAACAAATCATAATTTATAAATGAAGATTTGTGGGTAAAATACATCGTATTTTTTTTATTTCATTTATATACTTCGTTGTTTCATTTCAATATTATTATATTTTGGTATTATGTATTGCAAAATGATAAGCGATATAATATTCCTAATCTATATTAGCCGTGTTAGGATTATTATTTTCAGTTTTTCTGAAAATAAATTTTAAGCATCTTTAATTAATTTCTGTAATGAATTATTTCTAGTGTTATTTTCATATTTTCATAAGATTTTGATCATTTATTTCGTCTAAAGCTCATTTTCGAGATTTCATTAAACACCTTAAACGTTAGCATTATTTCACATCAATAAAAATACATGTGTCTTGATATCATACTTTTTTAAGCACCTATCATTTCTTCTCTTTATATGTTATGTAATGTAATTGGTCTTTTATTGAGAAAGTATTTCCAAATATATTTTATACATTCTTTCATTTACATTTCTCTTTGAAATTTTAAATAGGCAAATTTTTGCATTTAAATACGTGCATATTATTACGTTTTTGAATTGGGAAGAATATTTACTCTGATATCCTGGCATAATTGTAATATCTTTTTTTACAAATAAATTTTTAGAACTACAAATTTCCTTAATACCTATTTCTCACATTTTATTTCGATTATTATGTACATCATAGAATTGTTTTCTTTAGAATTTTTATTTCATTAACTCTTATTTTACAAGTTTTCGTTAAGAAGATATGTACTAGTAATTAGATGTAAGATGTACTAATTATTTTATTTCTCATTGTCTACACATATATCTGAATTGAAAATATATTTCTGATTAGTAAATAAAAAATGTGAAAATCGCTCATCTTGCAACTACATAATTATTATACGTGGTGTGTTACTCGAAACGGTTGGAAAAAGTCTTCCGAATACTTTTTGTTTCTAAAATTAATAACTTGCGGTTTTATAATTTCCTTTTTTCGGGTGATGAATAGTTCGACGTTCGTAATTGCTTTTTATATGTAGTAGTAAAAATCATAGCAAACCTATACGTATATGGCGTTCAAATATGTTATGACAGATGTATTTCAAAATATAGATTTCGTATTTCATGTGATACGTTTTATGGGTTACTTAATCGTCAAAGATTAAACTGATGTTTGTGATGAATCATACAGTATAATGATTGTATACTTAGCGTTACAATGAAATTTGACTTTTTATATACGTTTGGGAATAGATTTCTAGAAAATGTAATTTTTCCCACTATACATTTGTTACGTACCTACTACGATTCAATTTCATAGTTTCGCTTACATAGATTTCCATTCTCTACAATTTATATTTCATCTAATAATCCTAAAAAAATATATTTCTTGTGACTGTACGTCTAAATATTGCAATTTTGATTCCTCGTTCAAGAGACTATGAGAATAATATATCTAGATATACCTACTTCTGTGCTTAGATTGCTTTAAATAGAGAGAATAAAAATTTAGTAATGTAGAAATTAATTTTATGTCTAGCATACTCAGTCTTTTACATCTGCCTTTAATTTATTGTTATTCTTACAATATTTTTTATGGTTTTGTGTATTCAGTTATAACTTTAAAATGTTTCTAGTATATTTTTAATTAACTCGTTAGTTTTACACTATATGTATTAGTCCAATAACATTACTACCTTCTTTAACATTTCATGTGTACGTAGTAATTTCACGTGTATGTTTCAATCATAACTACAATGCACAAAACAAAGTTGATTCCTCTGTCCATTTGTATGCTTAAAACTTTAAAACTGCGCAACGGATTTTGATGCTGTTTTTTTTAATAGATAAAGTGATTGAAGAGGAAGGTTTATATGTATATTTTATAACCGTGCGAAGCCGAGACGGGCCGTTAGTAATAATATATTTTACGAATATATTGCAAGTTATATAGTTCATTTGCTTACGTAGTTTGTGAACTTTTACTGAAAATTATAATTTATGTAAATAAGTGTTATTGGTACTACGGTTTCCGCTTTATTACTACACTATAATATATTAGACGCCAATAATTGGTAGTAAGTATAATAGTTGTATATTAATAAGTATAACACATTTTACGCTTAAGCTGTTAAGACTTAACAGTCAGTCTTACTTTTATTTCAAAATAGCAAATTAGGCATTTTTACTGAATAAGATAGATATGTATTCATTTCCATCTGTCAATTCATAAGGTTATCGTTCATCTTATACGACATATCGTTAGTACTGTGATTTGCTTCATTATTACGAAATACTTATTAATATTATTTAGTAATACTTGCTACGTCTCTATCAGAGTTAAATGATTATTTATATGTTTTATGTATTTTTTCCTTAATTTCAGATTCCGTTTCACTTTTATTAATAATATGAAATGATTTAGTTTTTAACAACTGTATGTGTTCATTCTTTTTAAAAATATTTGTCAAGCCATATGATTATTATTTATGCTATATCATACATTTGTGATGCGAATTACTTATTACTAACCTATTTGCGTTCAATGCCTATTTCTTATCTCTTATACATTTCTTTCTTTCATTTTAGATTCCTTTTTGGAAGAACTTTATTAATTTAATTAAAACATTATTTTTACTCAATATAGGTATGAGTTCATTTATTTTTTAAAAATATATGTTTAGCCATACGATTACAGTTTATCTTACATCATATAATATTTGTGTGTGTATAATATTTCGAACATGACAATAGTTACGAAATACTTATTAACTAATAATGTTGGGTTTGCTGAAAGAAATTTCTTTTAGAGATATTCGCCTTTTGTATAATTTTACATATTTACTTGTTTTGTGACTTTTTGTGTACAATAAAGAATTACAGAAAGAAAGAAAGTTTACTATTTTGTATTATGCATTACTTTCTTTAATATTAAAATCATTTATTCTATTATAAATTAATTTAGATATCTTTTTACTAAATAAGTGTTCATTTCTTTATTAAAATATAGGACAATCCATATGTTTGTCGTTTTTCTTATATCAAATAATAATTATTGTGCTGTGGGTTACTTCAATCATTACTATTGTTACTATTGGTATTGTTTGAAATATATAGTAACTTTAATTATTGATGTTTGATATGTACATATTTAAGTTCATTTTTGTTTTATTATTAATAATAACGTAAGCCTCCCGTCGATAATTTTATGTTTTACCTTATCATTTAACTCATTAAAAAACCTTTTAATTTTCTTTCATCTCCAGCGATTGTTCAATATATCTATACATTATTTATTGAAAATTGCCATATCTTGTATGCATTTGTTTCTCAATTTTAGATTCCTTTCTACCATAATCAATATTTTAATTGTGATGTGGGTTACTTCGAACGTAACTATTGTTATGAAGTATAAATTAATTTTAATTAATAATGTATATTGTATACCTCTCTATCTGAGTTCATTTCTATTATCACTCAAACCTTTCTTTCGAAAAATTTATAAATTACATTTTTATTTATGTCGTCAAGAAACGCTGTCATTTTTTTAAATCTTCAGTGATTGTTCAATATAGTTATACATTTTTTTTATTAAAAATTGCCATATCTTGTATGCATTTCTTTCTTCAATTTTAGAATCGTTTTTACTATTAACAATTTAGTTAAATCGTTAGTTTTTACTGAATACTTGTGTTTATTTTTTTGAAAATATATGTCAAGCCATACGATTGTCGTTCATCTTATATCATATAAAAATTGTGCTGTGGGTTACTTCTAACATTACTATTGGTATGAAATATATATTATTTTAATTAATAATGTTTATAATATAACTATTTAAGCTCATTGTTATTACCTTTCATATTATATAGAGACAATTTAATATTTTACCTCATAATTTATTTCGTCAAGAAACTCCATAACATTTGTTTCGGCTGTAATGCTTGCCAAGTATGTATGTATAACATTTTTATTAAAAGTTGCTATTACCTTAATATAAGGGTTACTCTTGAATGATGTAAAATAAGCCTTTATTTTACATCTTTTATAATGGATTTCCGCAAAGTAACGCCTGATTCAATAAAAAAAAATAATAATAATAAAAAAAATACTTCAGTTAGTCTTATTTGCTACTTTTAAACCTTTTTGTTCTTTAAGCCAGGTAATTTTAAATATCTGAATATTTTTAATAAATTTTCAGTGCAGAGTAAATCAAGAACCATGTTTTGCTTCATATTTTTGTTGCTATATTTTATATCATTTCCAAATATGGAGAAATACTCCATTTTGTTATTTTTTATTACTATTTACTATAAAGTATTTAGTTAGTTATAGTATATACTTAGGTTTACGTGTGATACGTTCTTCTACGTACATTATATTCTAGTACACACAGTTTATAACCTAAACATACCTTTAATTTTTTTCTTACTATTTCGTTTTTTTAATTCAGTAACTAAATACTTTCGTTATGATGAGGATTAAGAATTTTATACGTAGGGTTACTCTTGAATATAACGAATTAAATATATTTTATGACAATGATGAATATGCTTTCGTTAGTCTTATTTGCTACTTTTAAACCGTTTTTTTTTTGTTTTTTAAACTAGGTAGTTTTAAAAATCTGAATATTTTTTTAATAATTTTCCAGTGCAGAGTAAATCAAGCCATTTCAAAATATGGTGAAATACTTCATTTTGTAATTTTTATTACTATATACTTAAGTTTACATGTGGTCCTTTCTTTTAAGTAATTATATTCTAGTACACAACATTTTTAACCTAAACAAACATTTAAATTTAAAGTTTTTTTTTCTTATTCGTTCGTTTTTTTAATTCAGTAAGTTAACATTTTCATTATGAAGAAAATTAAGAATTTCATTCATATTTTTCGTTGGTGTTACCGTAAAACTAAATTTTTCTTGTCTCTGTTTTGTAAGTATATGTATAGGAAAATTTATAGATATATTTATTTCATTTGGATCTTTCAAAGATTTTTAGACGTTTTAATTTTAAAATTACAATGTATTTTTATTTCTTGTCTTAAAAAAAAATATTATTATATTTTTTTAACAAATTAAATAAACGTTTTAAATATTTAGATGGAATTTCTTATTCAAAACTGAGACTTTGAATTTCTAAAACAATTTTTTGACAACCAATAGAAAATAACTTTTCGATATATATTTAATACAATTTAGTATAAAATTAACACAATATTTTCGGAATAATACGCAGGTAGATGCTTAATATTGCAAAAATATTGCCAGGACTAGATGTAAGATTGTTAAGATTGACGTATCTAATGCGGTCGTATCACTATCATTAAGTAACTTAATAAATAATTCAAAGGTAATTGACGTATCGATTGCGGGCATTTTTAATATTTGTTTCTTTAATTCAACGCAAAACGGAAGTTTAAGTCTTATAAATTTTCAAAAAAAATATTCTGCTCTTCTTAGATTAAAATTATACATTAAACTCGAAATCCGTCACTGATTCATTAAATTGTTGAATGGTTTGAGTCTTTAATACTTAATATTTAATGTTAAATGTTTAAACTTTAACTTTCTACCATTCTAGTATTTGTAATAGAATTAATTTTTTGATGTTTTCTTATTTCAAAATTTAATGTTTTTCCAAGTTTCCATTTTGTATTACATCATAATATGTTCTACATATCGCCATCGCATTCTATCGCTTTTTTTATGTTCTAGTAACAATCATAATGAGACAGAGCATTTCACATCTGAATATTAAACTTTTTTAAAGTTTCCATTTAGTTTAATAAATTCAATTTTGATTTAAGTACGAAATATACAATGTATCTATGTTATAATGTATTTCATTTATTGCAAATCATATACGACAGCTATTACACAATATTGCAAGCCAAATGGTTAATCAATTATTTGTTTTTAATATAGTAGTGCAAAAATTATTTCTAGTACACTTTATTTTATAGTTTTATCTATTAATAAAATATGTTTATTACTCTTTCTTTATTTCCTATATTCTTTTCTTCTTTTTTTCCTTTGATGCATTATTAATCAATAGTAATTATCGTTCTGTTATTGTGTGTTATTCTACTCCTTTACTCCTCTCCTACACCTTTTTAAATCAATGTTATGAATACATGTAATGTATTATAATGTGTAAACTGGAACACATTGTATAACTGATAATTGTCATGAAATCATTCTACGAGAAATTACCAAATATTTATTTAGTTATTGATGTAAGAAAATACAGAGGGAAGATCTATCGATGACGTTGATTTTTATTTAATGTTCAATAATAAGCGAAGTTACTTTTGATAACATACCTACTCGTACTTATTAATATGATCCTATTACTACTACTACTTCTGTCCACTACTACTCGTAAATACTGTAACTATACATTATACTATGGCTATATACTAGTATATTAACATAAACTTATGTATGCTTGATAAATTGTAAGTTGGTAAGTTAAAAATTGTATATTTTAAATAAAAAAAGTTTTTGATTTGGTTTTAAAATTTACATTAAAAACGAAATCAACTCGTAATAATCTATCAAATTGTTAAATTTTAACTTTCTGTTCTGTTATTTTTTTATTTACTTTTTGAACCTATTTTTTAACGTCATGTCATTTCAAAATCTCCTTAGTTTTTTTTTATTACATTATTTGCTATTTTCGCAAACGTAAAACTGCATTCATTTAAAATACCTAACTGATTTTACCTTTAAGTTTATTTTGGTACAAACTTTTCTTCCATCATAGCTAACTGATACATTAAAATTAAAAAAAAAAACACTTAAATATAATTGGATAATATTATGAAATGAGTCAAATTTTAAATACTAGCGAAATCTATCGATACCTCATCTTGTCTCCTATATTTTAATTACTTTATTGTATTATTAAATTGTGTATTTAATTGTTCAATTATGTTGCGTATAACAGAAATATAAAGTGAAATTTCATTGCACTTATGATTGGCGTAATGAAAAAGGTTGCCTACCTTACGCAATTCCCAAATGTTAACGTGAGTTACTAAGTTAAACTATAAACTACTGTCACAAATTATGTTGAAGCATTTGACTTATACTCTCTTATATTTATTTTTAATAGTTATCGAGATGTTGATATTACCAAAGTTACAATTAAGTAATGACAATGTAGATACAAATCATGTAATACTAGATAATAATATTTTTGAAATAATTGACGGAATGCAAAATTACCTAGACAACATAACATATTATTAAATAGAAAAAAAATCTGGTTCTTTATTTTGTCTTAAGATATTATATTCTGAATAATATAGATACGACATAGGATAAAATTCACATCTTTAAAAAAAACAATAACTGAAAACTATTATGAGTTCTGATCGAATCAATCCCTACCTGATGAGGTTAAATTTCAAACAGAATGTTAATACAACTTTTGCCTAATTCTATTGTTTGTATCTCTAAATATATAATTTCTAAGCCATTATTTACACCTAATCGTTTAATGTTGTTATTTACTTAAAATTTGCACAAAAATAGCTGCCACTATCATCTTCATTAGTTTTAGTGATTGTTATTGCAATTTTGCGAACTCTAACGGTTTTCTTCTAATCTCAATAACAATGGTATCCTCTCGTAGTATTATTACAAAAGAGTGAATTTCTAAGCTACGCCACTACTATTAAAACTTCTGTCCATTATTCCAAACAAAGAATTATATTACATAAAAAAAATACTTATATTTTAGAGCTGTTGTTTGTGATTAATAAGAAATTGATTATTTATAAGCATTAATTATTTAGATTTAATTTCATTCATTCGGATATGTTATTGTTATTAAGTATTTCCTGCATATTGATTATCACCGTAGTCAGTTATCACTTGATATGATTTTATGTTATATTCTGTTACCATACCCTATTTCAACGAAACAGTACCTAACCTCTATTACTGTGAAGAACGTAAACACTAATACTGAAAAGCTGTCTCTATGAATTTTATTATCGATTTGTATTATTATCTGAATTTACAAATTAATACTAATAATAATAGTAGTTAATATCTCTATATAAATATTAATCGATAACTTTGGTCACAATTATTTTTTGTTTCTAAAATTAAAATTTATTAAAATCTTTTCACATCTATCTCTACATTTGTGAATAATTATTATCTCCATTTAAATATCAAACTTTAGCTTTTTCATTGATACGTAACCATTTCTCGATAATAGAATAATAAATATTCGTTGCCATATTGATGCCATGTTACTATTCGCCATTTTGCTATGTTTTCATTAAAGTCGTATTTACTATATTATCATAACCTGAAATAATGAAGCAGCCCTCTCTATCACTGCGAAAAAATACTTTCAATTAAATATGAATATTCATAAGTTACCTTTTTTACTCGATATTAAAATATTTTATGGTTTTACCTGACACTATAAATTATTAAATTGTTTTTTAAATAAAATTACAAAGGAATAGTATTCATAATTTTAAATAATAACTTACTGACAAGATTTTATCTAACTATTTTTTAAGTAACTTCTTTTTAGGTAACGATTTGGAAGTAAGTATAGATACTTGCAGATTTACTATTAATTCTTTATATTTTAACCTAACAACTAGCCATATCTGTCCCTGTAAATAATGATTTCCAACTAAATATTAATTACAGTTTAACTGTTATTTCTTTATAATTTAACCTATTAAGTATACTACTCTATTAATAAATAGCCATCTCTAGCACTGCAAAAATCATTTCCAGGAAAATAAAGATATTCTGCTACATTTCTTTATATTTTAAGCTAGTACACTTATCTTTTATCAAATAACCATCATCACGTAATGTTCTAACCTGTTTTATCATACTTTAAATTATTACAGTATTTTCTATCGCTCTAAGTAATTATTTGGAATAAATATTGATGTTAATAGATTGATTATCGGATCTTGATATTAAAAACGTCTATGGTTCGTCTGTTACTATGTGTAAACTGCATTAATTTACTCGTAACACAATGTCACAGCTTTGTTATGTCACTATCATCTCTTGATATTAAAAACTTCCACAGTTATACATCACAGGTTGTCATTGTTCATAAATAAACTAACACAATTACCCTAAACACAACCACATTCGTTTTCATCATAAATACTGAATTATTGGTAATTGTTATTTACGGTTTCCTAATATTTTTATTGTTTTATATTATCCTGCTCTAAATGCTGAAAGATAGCCATCTCTATTACTGTAATTAATGATTAACTAAATACATACATTTATTACTTTTTTTAGTATCAACCTATGACTCCTTTATTATATAGCCCTCTCTATCACTGTAATTATTTCAAAAAGAATGAAGATACATATTTGTAGTTTTAATGTTATTTATTTATATCTTAACCTATTATATAACTCTATTATTAAATAGCCTTCTTTATCACCGTGAGTAATTATTTGAAATAAATATAAATATTTTCAGTTTGACTATTATTGCTATATACTTTAACCTATTATACTTCTCCATTGTCAAATAGCCTTTACTATCACTGTAATGACTTCCAATAAATTATTGATATTTGTAAATCACCCTACTACCTAATAGCCTTGTATATCACAGCAACAAATGATTTTTGTAGCTAGATATAGATATTTGCAGTTTTGCTATTATTCATTTACTTTTTCAGTTATAATCTTAATATTTTTTCAAATAGCCTTCTCCATTACTGTAAATAAAGATTTCCAAGTCAATACAGATTTTTGTAATTTAATGTTAAAATTTTTTGATGATAAAAACTTTTACAGTTTTTCTATCAATGTACATTTCGCCATCCTAAACAGAATTGCCAAAAAAGTTAACCCTATGTTTTACTTTATTGCTTTATTGTCGTTTCTTTATGTATTCATCTACTATATCACTCTAATCGAAACACATTAGTAACTAGATTAATTTATCACTATCGTTAATTATTTGCAAGTAAACCTATACTCGAAGATCGCCGCTACTGTCTTTCGATATAACGAAGATTTTGGTTTCTCTATAACTATAAATTGTTTCACCACCCTACCATAAACAAATTATTATCACCCTGAATTATTATCCAAGTTATTATAAATATTTGCAGATTGACACTGTTGTCTTTTTATATATGAAGAACCTAAGTATAGTTACTTGAAATTAAAATATTACATTACTTGAAATGAAGTGCATACTATTACTACTACTGCTGCTGCTTTTATGGGCTGTTTCCATCAACTACTACTTTCTGAATAATTACTAAATAGAAATATTTGCAGATTGCAAAAATAAATATATGATATTAAGAACTGATAAGGTTGACTGACGTATCGTTAATTATTTGCAAGTAAACCTATACTCGAAGATCGCCGCTACTGTCTTTCGATATAACGAAGATTTTGGTTTCTCTATAACTATAAATTGTTTCACCACCCTACCATAAACAAATTATTAAATAGGCGTTTCAAGCACTACTGAAACTGAATTATCGCCTTGTTATTATTTAACACTTCACTGCTAGCATATGATGTTCTAACTTGTTTTATCCTACCTTAAATATTACTACTGAACAGTATTTGCTATGACTGTCATTGTTTGAAATATGTATTGATATTAGTTAGTGGATTGACTATCGCATATAATAATATTAAAAAAGTTCGAGTTTCGTTTTATGTGTAAACTACTACAGTACTTCACGCTTAACACAACGTTACTGCTTTACTATTCTCTATCATCTCTCGATATTAAAAACTTTCAGGCTTTTAAACTCAATCATTCAATTAAATTATTGCCAAGTATTAGGTATTGCGGTTTCTTAATATTTATTATATTTTTAATAGATAATGTAGTAGATAATGATTTGTAAGTAGATATAGATATTTGCAGTTTCACTATTAACTGTTTGACTTAACCTATTGTATCACATATTATCACGTAGCCTTTTTTGTCACCGATTTCTAATATATGTCTAAAAACTATACATTTGGAGTTTTGGTATTATTTCTTTATATCTTAACGTATTATATTACTCTATCACAATATAGATTTTCATATTTCCGAAAAATATAGTTATTTGCAGTTACGCTGTTATATCTTAATATTTTAATCTATTAGATTACTCTATCATGAAGTAGACGTTTCTATCGCTGTAATTAATAATTTCGTAGAAAATAAAGTTATTTTCAGCTTTACTATGACTGCTCTATATTTCTACTGATGATATTATAATGGCATCAAACAGAATTCTCTATCATTACAAATAGAAGTCCAACTAAATGCAGAAATTCGCAGTTTTGATGTTATTTCTTAATATTTTAATCTACTATGTTATAATACTCTATTATCGAATAGCATTCTGTATCATTGTAAATAGTGATATCCAACTAAATATAGATATTTGCAGTGTTGCTATTATTTATTTATATTATAATCTATTTTGTTACTCCATTATCAAATAGCCCTCTCTCTATCACTATAAATAATAATTTTCAAATAAGTATAGATATTTGCAGTTTTGCTGTTATTTCTTAATATTTAACCTATTATGTTATAATACTCTAGTACCAAATAGCATTCTCTATCATTATAAATAGTGATTTCCAACTATATATAGACATTTGCAATTTGGTTATTATTTCTTTATACCCTGACCTGTTATGTAACTTTGATATCAAATAGCCCTCTCTGTCGCCATAACTAATAATTTTTAACCAAATACAGATGTTTGCAGTTTTGCTATTATTCATTTACTTTTTAAGTTATTGTACTATTCCATTATCAAATAGCTCTATCACTGTAAATAACTATTCAAAGAAATTATAGATACTTGCCGTTTTAATATTATTTCTTTATATCTTAACCTATTATATTACTCTTTTATCAAAAAGCCCTCTCTATCACTGTAAATAATGATTTTTTAGTTTATTTTTCAGCTTCACTATTGTTGCTGTATATTTCAACTTTAAATAGCCTTCTTTATCACTGTTAATGTTTTTTTTATGTTATTTACTGCTTCACAGTCATTTCTTTATCTATTAGTCTATTATATCACTCGGCTTATGGTAGAGATATGGTACACGTAAATGCTAACTAGATTTATTTATCACTGTCTATAATTATTTACCATTAAACATAAATATTAGAAGATCGCCGCTGATGTCTTTTGATATTACAAAGTTTGGTGGTTTCTTTATCATCATAAATTACAACGTTACGATACCCTAAAAAAATTAAACAGGTATTTCAAGCACTAGTAAAATGTATTATTACTATGTTATTATTTAACACTTCACTGTTACCGTTTGATATTTTAACCTGTTTTTTTCTACCTTAAAAATAACTATTAAATAGCCTTTGTAATCACTGAGTAAATATTTAAAATAAATATTAATAATGTAGATTGACTATCGTATTTTGATATTGAAAACGTTCAAGTTTCGTCTGCAACTATGTATAAACTAGTACATTACTTAACCCTCAACACAATGTTACCGCTTTTATATTATTATCTCTTTTTATTCTAAACTTTTATAAACTTTGTTTTTGTTATTAAACAGCCTTCTATTAGAGATTAATTTATAATGAATAATGATAATTGTATACCATTACTATTATATCTTGACACTAAAATCGATTTTGGTTTCTAAGTAGCTTTGTGCAATCAACTATATCACTCTGTCCAAAATACAATTACTAAACAATTATTTTTATCTTATACAAATAATAAATTTAAGGCGTGCAATTTTTTATCACTTTACTATTATTAATTTATATCTTAACCCAGATACATATATGACTTAAACACTACTTTTAAATAGTCTTCTCAAATAATGTAAATAATTATTCCCAAGCAAATACAATATTTGCGAATAGTCACTGTTATCTCTTGACTTTTACGTTTTTTCTGTCACTTTCATTGTCGCCATGTATGTAATCTACGATTTCGTGTGTTTAATTAAACCTACCCTAAATGCTAATAAAAAAATTTCTTTTTTATGTGCGCACCTTTTGTATTATCATATCCTCAACACTATTATAAAATGTCGCTATCACTGTGAATGGTTATTTTTGCATTATTATGAATATTTGCAAATTGCAACTGTCAACTCTTTATATCAATAACTCTTACTTTTTGTCATTGTATAAACGATACTATACTAACTTTACCTTAAACTTAAGTAGTAAGCAGCTTTTTCCGTCATTGTAAATTATATTTTTTTCTAGCCATGTTATTATTTATTGTTGTGCTGTTTGTTATAGTCTCTTTATATTATGATCTCATAAATTGCCCTATCCTAAAAACTATAATGAACTAACCTTCTCTATCACCGTACAAACAAGTAGCTACTTATTTCCTATTAATTATTATAAATTATTGATACACACTATTATCTCTAGATTTTAAGAACTTTTGTGATATTCCCTTAGAATCCTATTCCTAAATAAAATTTGACAGCCATGCCTTTTATAATAATTAATTATAATATTTTTTATTTCCTAGTTTTTAATATCTTTCTTCGTCATTGTGAATAAATATTTATATTTGATATACACAAAGATATTTGCCAAAAGACACTACTATCATTTCTTGAATTAAAGAACACCTACGATTTTTCTTTAGTTTATACCCTAACCACAATTTTGTTTGTGTCATTTACGATTAAATTATTCTTATGGTGTTTAATTTCTCCTGCCTACACAAAACAGCCCTTTTCTACCAAACTGACTAACTGTTTTCTGATAATTATAAATAGTTGTAAACTATCACTTTTATTTGTAGACATTATGAACACTTACAGATTTTCTTTGACCGTATATATGTTTATATAAACGTCTTAGTACACTGCTCTGCCACACACAATTCTTAGATAGCCTTCAAGTAATAATTTGTTCTCTTAAAATATATAATTAACCTATTTACCACCATTTCATTTTAGCATATTACGTTACCCTACCCTAAACACTTATTTATTTATCACCCTGAATTATTATCCAAGTTATTATAAATATTTGTAGATTGACACTTTTGTCTCTTTATATATGAAGAACCTAAGTATAGTTACTTGAAATTAAAATATCACATTACTTGAAATGAAGTACCTACTTTTATGGGCTGTTTCCATCAACTACTATTTTCTGAATAATTACTAAATAGAAATATTTGCAGATTGCAAAAATAAATATATGATATTAAGAACTGATAAGGTTGACTGACGTATCACTGTCGTTAATTACCCTAGTCTCAAAACTATTGTTAAATAGTCGTCTCCATCATAACAGATAATAAGCAACCACCACGTTATTATTTAATGATTTGATGTTATGATCTGTTTTAAATCTGATTTATTATATAATTGCACTAATTTAAAAACAGCTCTCTTAGCTTCCCCTGTCACTATTATCTTTTTATAGTTTGCCTCTTAACTGTCATCTCTTTACATTTTAATCTATTATAGTGTCTCATACTAAGCACTATTATTAAAGTCATTTTTATCACTATAAATTACTAAACTTTTTACTATGTTTTCTTTATATAACAACCTAATTCATATTCAGATCACTATTCATAAACTACCTTCTCTACCACAGTGACTTTAAATCGAAGTAAATATTGATGTCATTAATATCTCAAAGTATCTAACTTTAGGGTTTTCTATTACTGTATGATACTCAAACCTAAATACAACTGTTTAAATAGTCGCAATTAAAAAAAATGTTAATTTCCTATTAACCTATTAAATTCCCTTACCTAATACTCGTAATATACAATCATCTCTATTACTAAAAATTAACGTCGAAGTCATTTTTTTGCGGACTGCAGCTATCATGAAATGATGATAATACTTTTACTGATTTTTAGTTATAAAATATTACAGCTAACTTTCTCCTCTAAATTTTTTAGTAAGTATACATTTCTGTCATGACAAATAACAGCTTATCGCGTCAAAGATTTCTTTATATTTTAAAGTTTTATGTTTATTTCCCTTCCCTATCCAAATGTTATTATGAAATAGTCGTAATAATTACTAAATGAATATTTTCATCATTTTAAATAATAAATTATCGACGCGTTCTTAATATTATTTTTCACCGAAATAGTGTATTTTAAATTCCGCTACTATTAACGCAATTCTTAAATACTCACTTATAAATAAAGATCTATTATCACAATGTGGAGTACATTTACTACGATTTTTTATAGTGCACCATATAGATTTGCGCAAATTGCTACTATTATCTTTTGACTAAAAAAACTATACGGGTTTTCCATCACTGTACGTTATCATAAGCTTAAGTCGATTCCATAATTATTATAATTAATTAGTTGTTATCGCCGTGTTATTATTTACCGCTTTATTTTGCAATCTTACACCTACTGTATTATCCTACCCTAAACAATGTTATTAAAAACTCACTCACTTAGAATTCAATTATTTCCTAGTAATAAATATAAATATATTCAAATTGTCACTAACAACTCTCCATATTAAGAACTTTATACATTTCCTATCACTGTACTGTATTATAGAATACTCTAGAGTAAACGCAATACTTAAATAGTCGTTTTCATCAACTTTTACCATATTATTACTCCCTGATTTATATTTGCAATTGTTATAGTAACCTAACCTTATCAATTTTATTAAACAGCATTTCCGGTCACAAAATCTAATTATTTCCTAGTAAATATAGATATATTCAAATTGCCCTTATTATCTCTCGATATAAAGAACTTTGTACTTTTCCTATTAATGTATTGTTGTGTAAAATTATTTTTTTTAATGAAATTCATTTATTTCCGGAAAATAATTTAACAGTCTTTTTCATTCGTTTTCGCAATGTTATCATCACCTGCTTTATTTTTGCATCTCTTATATTAAGCTCACTATTATTAAATAGCCTTCTCGGTCACTACATATAATATTATTTCCAAGTAAATATTAATATTTGCAGATAGCTACTTCATATCTTCCTTTTACGGTTATTCTATCACTGTGTATAAACTAGTACATTACTTTAGCCTAAACATAATAATTATTAAGAAGCCATTTTAGTATTATCGTATATATCGAAAATTAATACCATGGTCAATCCCAGACTGTAAACTACAGTAATACTTCAAAACTTGAACACTAATCATTGGAGGATCTAAATTTAAGTTTCCATCTAAATATCAATAAAATCTCTCACTTTAGACGACGACTTTAGTGTCCCTAAATAATGATCTCTGTCTCATTTGACTAAATTTTAGCCTTTCCTTTTGATTATTCTACTACTGTATGTAGATATTATATCGAAAATTAATACCATGGTCAATCCTAGACTGAAAACTACAGTATTACCTCAACTTGAATACTAATCATTGGAGGGATTTAAATTCAGTTTCTATCTAAATAACATTTTTTTAAATAATATCTCTCACTTTGGATGACGCATCCTAAACCTCTCTCATTTGACTAAATTTTAGCATTTCCGATTGATTATTCTACTACTGTATATAGATATTACAATGAAAATTAATACCATGGTCAATCCTAGACTGTAAACTACAGTACTACCTCAACTTGATTACTAATCATTGGAGGGATCTAAATTTGAGTCTATCTAAATAGCCATCATTGTAAATAATATCTCCCTCTTTGGGCGCCTCACTCTAAACAATTATATCTCTCTCATTTGACAAAACTTTAGCCTTTCCTATAGATTATACTACAACTGATCTTTATACATGTATCCGTTTTATATCGAAAATTAACACCATGATCAAACCTAGATTGTAAACTACAGTTCTATCCTAACTTGAATACTAATCATTGAAAGGATCTAAATTTAAGGTTTTCATCTAAATAATAATCATTGTGAATAAAATCTCTCACTTTAGACGACGACTTTAGTTTCCCTAAACAATTATCTCTGTCTTATTTGACTAAATTTTAGCCTTTCCTATTGATTATTCTACCACTGTATATGGATATTATATCGAAAATTAATACCATGGTCAATCCTAGACTGTAAACTACAGTAATACTTCAACTTGAACACTAATCATTGGAGGATCTAAATTTAAGTTTCCATCCAAATAAGAATTATTGTCAATAAAATCTCTCACTTTAGACGATGACTTCAGTGTCCCTAAACAATGACCTCTGTCTCCTTTGACTAAATTTTAGCCTTTCTTATTGATTATTCTACTACTGTATGTAGATATTATATCGAAAATTAATACCAATGTGAATCCTAGACTGAAAACTACAGTATTACCTCAACTTGAATGCTAATCATTGGAGGGATCTAAATTCGAGTTTCTATCGAAATAACAATCATTGTGAATAATATGTCTCACTTTGGGCGCCTCACCCTAAACAATTATATCTGTTTCATTTGACAAAACTTTAGCCTGTCCTATTGATTATACTACCGCTGATCTTTATACATGTATCTGTTTTATATCGAAATTTAACACCGTGATCAATCCTAGATTGTAAACTACAGTACTATCCTAACTTGAATACTAATCATTGAAAAGGTCTAAATTTAAGGTTTCCATTTAATGACAATCATTATAAATAAAATCTCTCACTTTAGACGACAAGTTTAGTTTCCCTAAACAATAATCTCTGTCTCCTTTGACTAAATTTTAGCCTGTCCTATTGATTATGCTACCACTGTAAATGTTTCAAAAATTAACATCATGATCAAACCTAGATTGTAAACTACAGTACTATCCTTACTTGAATACTAATCATTGAAAGGATCTAAATTTAAGGTTTCCATCTAAATAACAATCATTGTGAATAAAATCTCTCACTTTAGACGACGACTTTAGTTTCCCTAAACAATTATCTCTGTCTTATTTGACTAAATTTTAGCCTTTCCTATTGATTATTCTACCACTGTATATGGATATTATATCGAAAATTAATACCATGGTCAATCCTAGACTGTAAACTACAGTAATACTTCAACTTGAACACTAATCATTGGAGGATCTATATTAAGTTTCCATCTAAATAAAAATCATTGTGAATAAAATCTCTCACTTTAGACGACGACTTTAGTGGCCCTAAACAATGATCTCTGTCTCATTTGACTAAATTTTAGCCTTTCCTATTGATTATTCTACTACTGTATGTAGATATTATATCGAAAATTAATACCATGGTCAATCCTAGACTGAAAACTACAGTATTACCTCAACTTGAATACTAATCATTGGAGGGATCTAAATTCGATTTTCAATCTAAATAACAATCATTGTGAATAATATATCTCACTTTAGACGACGACTTTAGTGTCGCTAAACAATGATCTCTGTCCCATTTGACTAAATTTTAGCCTTTCTTATTGATTATTCTACTACTGTATGTAGATATTATATCGAAAATTAATACCATTGTGAATCCTAGACTGAAAACTACAGTATTACATCAACTTGAATACTAATCATTGGAGGGATCTAAATTCGAGTTTCTATCGAAATAACAATCATTGTGAATAATATGTCTCACTTTGGGCGCCTCACCCTAAACAAGCCTGTCCTATTGATTATACTACCGCTGATCTTTATACATGTATCTGTCTTATATCTAAAATTAACACCGTGATCAATCCTAGATTGTAAACTACAGTACTATCCTAACTTGAATACTAATCATTGAAAGGATCTAAATTTAAAATTTCCATCTAATGACAATCATTATAAACAAAATCTCTCACTTTAGACGACAAGTTTAGTTTCCCTAAACAATTATCTCTGTCTCCTTTGACTAAATTTTAGCCTGTCCCATTGATTATGCTACCACTGTAAATGTTTCAAAAATTAACATCATGATCAAACCTAGATTATAAACTACAGTACTATCCTTACTTGAATACTAATCATTGAAGGGATCTAAATTGGAGTTTCTATCTAAAGAACAATCATTGTGAATAATATATCTCACTTTGGGCACCTCACCCTAAGCAATTATATCTGTCATTTGACAAAACTTTAGCCTGTCTTATTGATTAAACTACCACTGTATATGTATCGAAAATTAACATCATGATCAATCCTAGATTGTAAACTACAGCATTATCCCAATTTGAATACTAATCACTTGAAGGATCTAAATTTAAATTTCCATCTTAATAACAATCACTGTCAATAAAATCTCTCACTTTAGACGACTTTAGTTTCCCTAAACAATTATCTCTGTCTCATTTGACTAAATTTTAGCCTTTCCTATTGATTATTCTACCACCGTATATGGATATTATATCTAAAATTAATACCACGGTCAATCCTAGACTGTAAACTAGAGTAAAACTTCAACTTGAACACTAATCATTCGTGGGATCTAAATTCGATTTTCTATTTAAATAACAATCATTGTGAATAATATATCTCACTTTGGGCACCTCACCCCAAGCAATTGTATCTGTCTCATTTGACAAAACTTTAGCCTGTCCTATTGATTATACTACCGCTGATCTTTATACATGTATCTGTTTTATATCGAAATTTAACACCGTGATCAATCCTAGATTGTAAGCTACAGCATTATTCTTACTTGAATACTCATTTGAAGGATATACATTTTAGTTTCCGTCTAAATGACAATCATTGTGAATAATACCTCTATCACTTTAGACGATCGCTTAAGTTTCCCTAAACTAAAATCTCTGTCTCATTTGACTGAACTTTATTCTTTTATTTTATTGATTATACTACCACTGTATATAGATATATCAAAAATTAATACCAAGATTAATCCTAGATTGTAAACTAGAGTACTATCCTAACTTGAATAATAATCATTGAAGGGATCTAAATTAGAGTTTCTATTAAATAACAACCATTGTGAATCTTTTTCTTTAGGCATGTTTCAGATTATCTGATAGCATCATTCAACAATACATTTGTCTAAAAACTTAAGTAACTACTAATTACTGCGCGTTAACTAATGTCCAACCTTATCTTATTAGAAAACTCGTTTCTACATAGGTACCTACTGTTGAAAGCAATTTGCCCTACTAAAATTCTGTTTATATTCTGAATTCTTATTGTCTTCCTTAACCTATTAAACAATATGTTTAAAACTAATATTTTCAAACGCTTATTGAACGGCCAATGATCACTATAAAATTATTTATTAAAAAATTTGTTTATTTTGATATTTCAACATGAATCGATTGTAATAACTTACTATCGCAAAATTATCTGATTATTATTTTGTCATTAAACATATTAGACATGTTACGCACACCTAGGTACATCTTCGTATTTTATGTTATAAAGTAAAATTCATTTGTTTTTTAATGCAATCTCATTTGCCTTAAAACAATTGTGTGAATAACAAAAAATCACAATGGCGACTGCTAAGTACCTACCTACCTATACATATATGAATATCTTAGGAAGTAGGTAAGTAAGTATCCTATTGTGTACTTTAAACTGACTATTGGGAACTAGAATTGTCGTTTCAATAAAAGTCAAACTACACATGTAGCCATAGCATATTTCTTGTTCAAACTGTTATTTCATCTTATACCTACCTACCTATAGGAGTATTATAGTAGTGACTAATGTCAGTATTTTAGACGGTGTTCATTTATTTTGTATATTCTTTTGCACATAATATTCTCACTCAAAATATAAAAGTGACTAATTTAAAACGTAATAAGAAAATTCAGTTGTAAATATTTATGTTACGTCATATTAAATTTATAACCTCAGGTTTTAAATAAGTACGTGGAATGTAGAGTTAGATTTTCTTACGTGTACCTACATTATCTTTTTCTAGTTGTAATATTATCAAAACGAAATTCTTAAGTTTTCACTATTGTGTAGATTATACCAATGCATTAAATCTTACACATTCTTAATACTGAATACAAAATGGCGACCAAAAACATCTTAGAGTATAATTATCACGCCCCGCCCGTTAGCTAATTCTGACTCGGAACTCTACAATTTTAATACGTCACAAGTACATTCAAACAATAAATAGGGTAATATTGTTTACTCATTTATGTACAATTTAACTAAATGATTTCTATTTCCCGATATATTTTTAGTTTGTTTTTTCACTTAAACCTAGTATTTTTATTTAAATAGGTATCTAGTTATTATGCTAAAGCTTTACTACGTTATACACACGTCAAACTGCTCACAGCTGTTTACACTAACCAAAACAAAATGGCCGAATATCTGCTAAAAGTATGAATGATCAATAACTTATTTACGCAAAACAAAATGCTTCCTAAACTCGGGTCAAACACTATTAATACTAATATCGTTTTAATAAGTAACCCACAACACATTTGAAATAATTATTTAGGTATTTTCCTATTATCATTTATGAGATTGTTATTGTTATTACTTTTAGCAATTATACATCTGTATCGCTTATATTAACAAATATGTAAACTGGAAATTTCTAGCATACAGATCTTCAAAAGATCTTTAAGAATATATTGATTATTTAACCAGCTGACTCTACACGGTCTCTATTGTTAATATTGACATTAGCAAGGTCAAGTTATGACGCAGTATCATAATTGCCTTATTTATAGAGATTTTTACACAAATTCCTGTAAAACAGTTTAAATAGTTGAAAATGTTACCCACCTTATAATTAAATCCTGTTTTCTTGACCTTAACTGCAATAATTACGCGAATCAACCGGGCGATGACTGATCCATTTTAGCCGTAACATCCTTCCTACTTTCGGGAATATTGCCGTATTTTGAAGTGTTTTCAACATTTTTAAGTTAAAATCTTAATTCTAGAGCTAACAGCTTAACCATAAACTATATTTTGATATTATTCCGAAAACGTTAACCCTGTACCTCTTCTCCGAATTATGAAAATTCTATGGCAACGTGGCAAACTCTACATGCGGTATTTATAGCTTTGCTTACCCCTGCCCTAACGACAATATTACCTAACTGTTTTAAATAGACAGCTTCAATGTGGCTACGTAACATGTTGGCCTTCCTTCTAAATTTGGCAGCATTATAATTCTAGAATTTTCTTTGTTCAAAGAATGAGACAGCATCTCCATTAAATAGAGAAAGGTATAAATTCTGGAATATTCCATTTTCAAATGTAGTCTAAGAGGCAATTGTTTTTTTATAGAAGCTTTTTATAATAAAATAATATTTTAACCCCATTGTTATATAACGTATGCTAAAGAAATTGGCTTTGAAGACTGTAGTATGGTGATTATAATGACATAATCACTTAAAACATCGTTTCATTGGCTTAAATTCGAAGGTTAATTCGCAAATGTCGCATGTGTGGGCATAAATCTTCCAAAAACAGGTTCGAAGTAAATTTAAAATTATCTTCGCATTGTGTATACCTGCATGCAGGCGAATAACTCTAATAAACGAAAATGAGATTATTAATTATTTTCAAAATCATTTTAATTTGTTAATTAAATTTTAAAAAAATGTGTATTCACCTTCTGTACCTGTTTTCCTAAGAAATTGATTTTTAAATTATCAAAAAAACGCTAATCAGTTCATTTAAACATTCAGAGTAGTGTATTAAAAGATACGACGTTTAAAATTTAACATATATTGCAAAATAATAATAAGTAGGTACAATAGTATAAGAATATTCCAGATGTTAAAAATCACGATCGTCGCTTAACATAAGTAACATCGGAGATTATTAGTTTAAGATGATGAGAGTTTCCAGTGCGTCATGTTCTTGTGCTCAGGATATTAGGCCTTGTATAAAAATCTATCGGCTGTATTATATTTAATACCATATACTTTTAATTATAAAGTACATTGTTATCTAAATCATGAATATTTAGAATAAAACATTAGATCATGATTAAATATAGTCATCTCTCGGTCTATAATATGTAAGTGAAAAAGAGATATGATGCCTCAGCCGATCGATAGCGATGTTTCTCGAAGCAGAAAATACAGCATCGATTGTGTTACACGCCTAAGTTGTCAAATTACCTTAAACCAAATTACACATTAATTAATCATAATACACATTCGTTATATTTAAGCTAATAATACGTAAAAACATTATTGTTAAACAAACAAAAATAACAAATTAAACAATTTTAATGCAATAAAACACGATTAAAAATAAAAAAAAGCAATCATAATCATATATCTTCTCTCTGAGAAGAAGTTCCTTTTTACACAAACTGTAAATAAATAACAAAAGTAAAGAAATTTTATTTCAAGGAACTACAAAATTCACTCTACGAATTAATTACTTCTCTGACAAACTCTCAAAACGTTTCGAGAATATTTTACGTTAGTATTAACTAGGTTAACTGTATTCGGCCTCTATGGTCTAGCGGTCCAGGACTTAACTGTATTCCCTGGGCGGGCAACAAAAACAAAATCTGTTTTTTTTTTCAATTTTCTAAAAAAAATGTTGTTTAGGAATATATCTGTGTCCGGTTGGCTATAGGCTTGCCACCTATCACATTGTGGGACTTAATGTCGTCGGCTAGTCGTGGGTGCCCTGGTTGCCTATATGCCTAATTACAATAATTAAATGTAAGTTTTTCTACTAATAGTAATCTATACCAATTTTTAGCTGCGAAAATATTTTTGTCTATTTATTTTTTTGTTTAACGTTCTTACGCAGGCATAGAGGTGAGCAACATTATTATCTATAGTTACTTATAATAAAATTGTAGAAGATTCAACTCTGTACATTTAAAAAATAAGAGCAAGTAACTAAAAAGGGGCACCAGAAACCCATTTTAGAAATTTTGTCTGACTTTCTAATTATAACATGACCACGATACACGCCGAACCTAATGAACCGATCCTCCTATAGAGAGGGGTAACAGTGAAAACGTAAATTAGGCGATAATCCATGAATGTGTTATCTGATTTAATTTAGGCAGGTTGTGATTTGTAGTATGTGCTTTATAGACTGTAAAGTAGTTTTTTTTGGTCATAACTTTTACAGTTTAGAAATTACCGAAATAACAACAATCAGTATAAAGTGTCAATGACAGCAAAGGTAATTAAGGACACAGTAATAGAGCTTAATTTATTTTACGTATAAAAAGACAGTTGTTTTCATTTGTTTGGTGTTATTTACAAGTTAAAGAGATACATAGTTTTGCTATTTTTTAAAATAGATAGCTGCTGTCATTGTGATAAAATTTGTAAACACTCATACGAGTATGATGTATCTGAGTCATTCACGTTGCACAATGTTTCAGGGAATTAATTTATTCTTGGTAACACTAGTGCGTCATATTGAACAGTCGTATATTTCATCTCCTTGTCTTACTTTCCGTGAAATACTATTTGCATCTCTTTTGCTGTACAACCTACATTTTACCCTAGATCAATATGCTCTATTATTTGATTGGTTATGTTTCGGTGCTTCTAGAATTTTCTTGCCGCGATTGGCTAGTGGTTTTTAACAATGTTACATATTGGCGTGCGCAGTGCGCGGGAATTTATATTAAATTTAAATAAACAATGGTAGAGTTTTAGCATCTCGTTAAAAACATAGATGATGTGTCTTAATAATATGAGCCAAATTAAAAATATATATTTAATTATGCCCCCCAAAAAAGACTAGTTAGCTATGTTTCGAGATAAAGAAAACTATCATTACTCTTCTGCCAGTTATAGTCAAAGAATCCATACACATTATTTTAGAAAGAAAAAAAAACACATATTCCTAGTAGCTTTTAAAGTTCGAACACAATCTAGCAGGCTTATATTCTGGTAGTAAGAAATAGTGACGTCATTTGAGCGTTTGCCTCATCTTCAATAAAAAAATCTGATATCAACAGCCAATTTTTGCAAGCTAGCACCAGGAATAAGAACTGGTAGGTAGATTTAATCCGGGCGAACAGCTGCCACCTTTCAAGAGCTCTACCACCAATTAGAACATCATAGCAGTATGACCCCGAGTTGGTCCGGGCCCGCTGATTTGAATAGACCATCTGACTCTACCAGGTTGATCGTAAAAGGTGATCACTGGTTTAAATATACGTCATTACTAACAAGACCACTGGTGGTAGAGTGCTATGCAGTGATTAGAGATCCAGTTCTCTACCTATTCCTGCAATTATAACGACTCACGTGTCACATCGGAAAAATTATGGTAAATATAGGCCACAGTTGACTTCCATCAGGCATCATCAGGAAAGCGATATGCTGGTCAGTTGACCTCTTTCATAAAAAAACATATATTTTACATTAGTAACTAAGCTCACTCAGCCGGTCAAATATTTTAATTTTTTGGTCGGTACCTATTTAAAATTTGAAATTTTGGTATATTTTGTTATAATAATAATGATTAAGAGTGTTTATGTTGCAATTAATATTCGATTGTCTTGTAAATGTCGATAAGTTGATACTGAATAAATGTTATCTCAATATTTATTATATTTTCTCCTTAATCAAAATATTATTTATTACATCTATACATAGTTAGGTACTATGAAATTATTTTATGAAAACGTATCTACGTATTCGAAGTTTCTTAGAAATTCTTGTTTATTTGTTACCCATTTAAAGTAGGAGAAGGTCTCATTTTGATTGTCCATTTTCGATCAGTCTGTTAAATACTACTTCGCGTCATTTGCTGCAACAATAGGATTTTAATAAATCAAAAGTATGCGTCCAATTTAAAACATAAAATGTTTAATCAAAATCAGTTCAGACTGATTCGCATTGACCATAACGACAGTGCTTGCCGTTGACGTATTCCAAATTGGAGGGTAAGGCCGGTGTACCTACTTACTTTTTTGCTCGAAGCCTAACATCCCGGCCTCAGGTTGGCAACGCACCATTACCACCTTTGGTGTCTCTAGGCGGCGTGAGTTTTTTACCACCTCGAAATCCGCCTGCT